>OX336367.1:24689378-25271671 GCA_946902895.1 Fragum fragum
GTATGGCAGCTCATTAAGCTACGGTTTCAGTTATGATAATTCGGTAACTCACTGGATTGTACTGGTTTGGTCTTAAACTTTCTATTTGTTGTACCTATTAGGAATCAAGTTCTTTCCCCTTAGAAAATCCTCGTGAATTGTGTTTGCAGTATACAACAGACGTCCACTCTAGACGACCGTGAGGACCAATGAAATAACCAAACATCTAAGCCGGTCATGGCAATCGAATCCGGGCCTCTTTTAACTATTTCCAGTTTTCCACAATTTTAGTCCTGTCCAATTTCAAAGAAGTTGCAGACGACAATTAAAAGTGAGCGTAAGGTCAAAAGTAACCAAACTGAAGGATAGAAAATATTGTAGGAAAAGAAGAAATTGTTTGTTACAAGCAATTTCTGCTTTTCCCACGATATTTTCCTCAAGTTTAAAATCACTATGACGTAAAAAGAAGGGATTGTGCAGGAAAAGGATACATCGCTATGACGATATTCTTGTCCTAGCCCATTGTATGGTTCACTTCTTTTAAAATACCAATATTAACACTACACAATCCCATATTTTGACGAAAAGAAGAAAACATAAAAGGAAAAGGAAATTCGATTGTTATAATCAAACTATCACGTTCCAATCCTTTTACTCGTATTGGCACCTCTTTGATTTGACATTAATTTCTCCGCTGCAACACCGTCTTCAAACTGAATCATTTTTTGACCCATTACCACACCAAGGGTTTAATACTTCACCGGCAAATATGAGAATGGCGTTTGATACATTCGACCAAGGCGTTTAATACTACACTAAAATATGCCTATATATGTTTGACGTTTGATATGCTTGGCCAAGGGTTGAAGACATCACCCAAAATATATGTATGACGCCTGATACGTTCGACCAAGAGTTTAATGATACATCAAAATACACGTGTTAAAAATTTGATTTGTTTGGCTAAAGGCTGAAGATATCACCCAAAATATGTGTATGACGCTTGATATGTTCGACCAAGGGCTAAATACTGCACCAAAATATATGTATTTGACATACGATATGTTTGGCTAAGGTTTAAAGATATCACCCAAGAATATGTTTTTGGCGCCTGATACGTTTGACGAAGGGTTTACAACTGCACCAAAATAGATATGTTTGACGTTTGATAAATTTGACCAAGGTTTTAAGATATCACCCAAGAATATGTGTATGACGCCTGATACGTTCGACCGGGGGGGGGGGGTTAAATGCGACATCAGAATAGACCTATATTCGTTCGAAGTTTGATATGTTTGACCAAGGGTTGAAGATATCGCCCGTAAATATTTGTATGACGCTTGATACGTGCGACCAAGAGTTTAATGCTGCACCAAAGTATATGTGTTTGACATATGATATGTTGACCAAGATTTTAAGATATCACCAAAGAATATGTGTATGGTGCCTGATACGTTTGACGGAGGGTTTAAAACTGCACCAAAATACATGTGTTTGACGTTTGATATGTTTGACCAAGGTTTTAAGATATCACCCAAGAATATGTGTATGACGCCTGATACGTTCGACCGGGGGTTTAATGCGACATCAAAATATGCCTATATATGTTTGACGTTTGATATGTTTGACCAAGGGTTGAAGATATCACCCAAAATATGTGTATGACGCTTGATATGTTCGACCAAGGGTTTAATGCTGCACCAAAATTTATGTGTTTGACATATGATATGTTTGGTCAAGACTTTAAGATATCATCCAGAAAACTCTGTATGACGCTTGATACATTCGACCAAAGGTTTAATACTGCACCAAAAAAGGCCTATGTGAGTTTGACGTTTGATATGTTTGGCTATGGTTGAATATATCATTCAAAAATATATGTATGACGCTTGATACGTTCGACCAGGGGTTTAATGCGACATCAAAATAGGCATTAGTGTTCGAAATTCGATATGTTTGACCAAGGGTTGAAGATAACACCCCAGAATATGATCATGACGCTTGATATGTTCGACTGAGGGTTTAATGTTACATCAAAATAGGCCTTTATGTGTTCGAAGTTTGATATGTTTGACCACGCTTTTAAGACAACTTCTAAAATATGTGTATGGCGCTTGATACGTTCGACCAAGGGTTTATTTCGACATCAAAATAGGCCTATATTTGTTCGAAGTTAGATATGTTTGGCAGTGGGTTGAAGATATCACTAAAATATGTGTATGACGCTTGATACGTTGAACCAAGGGTTTAATACTGCACCAAAATATATGTGTTTGACATACGGTATGTTTGGCCAAGGTTTTAAGATATCACACAAAAAATATGTGTATGACGCTTGATACGTTCAACCAAGGGTTTAATACTGCACCAAAATATATGTGTTTGACATACGGTATATTTGGCCAAGGTTTTAAGATATCACACAAAAAATATGTGTATGAAGCTTGATACGTCGACCAAGGGTTTAACACCACGCTAAAAATATATGTTTGACGTTTAATATGTTTGGCCAATGTTTTAAGATATCACTCCAAAATATGTCTATTAAGCTTGATATGTTTATCCGGGGGTTGGTTGATTGATTGATTGATTGGGGTTTAACGCCGCTTTTAACAGTATTTCAGTCATATCGCGGCGGCTGGAGCACCTAACAATGGATTCCTGGTATTTCTCACACCAGTACTACCACTACATCCTTTCCTAGCCTCCAGCTGCTATCCCACATAGGTTTACGATTATCCACCCATTGGTGAGAGACAATTGTCGGAAAGAATATTTGCCGCCGCCGGGGATCGAACCCATGACACCCATGATTGAAGATTAGGAGTCTGGCGAGCTACCGACTGCGCTATGACGGCGGCTTTATCCGGGGGTTGGAGATATCACCCAAATCATGTGTATGACGCTTGATACGTCGACCAAGGTTTTAAGATATCACCCAAAAATATGTGTGTGACGCTCGATATGTTCGACCAAGGGTTTAAGATATCACCCAAAAATATGTGTGTGACGCTTGATATGTTCGACCAAGGGTTTAAGATATCACCCAAAATATGCTTGATACATTCGGCCAAGCGTTTAATTCTACACCAAAAATATGTTTATGACATTTGATACGTTTGGACAAAGGTTTAGGATTTCAACAAAAATATTTTTTTGACTTTTGTTATATTTGGCTAAGGGTTTAATAAGATATCACCAAAAATATTTTTTGAAGCTCGATATGTTCGTTCACGGATTACCAGACGGCAAAATTTCAGACTGGTCAAAATTGAAAGGAGTTGCAGACGAGAATTTAAAGTTAATGAAAGTTTAGATTTAAAAAAAAACAAAAAAACACACACACAAAACACACACACACACAAAAACAACAACTTTTTGGGGTAGAAAACTATGTGTAGAATGAAGAAATTGCTTGTTACAAGCAATTTCTTCATTTTACACAATGTTTCTCATTTTTTTCTTGAGGGGCGTCCAAAAGCGTTATTATGTGGGAATGAGTTAAGATATCAGCAAAGATATGTGTACGGTGTTTGATTTGTTCGACCAAGGGTTTGAGAATCACGGACAGCGTATTGATGGTTCATAGCAATGCATTTATTTCTCGTCACGCGAAAAGGGATCATCTGGAATTTAGAATTTAACAGTATTCGAAAAACTTTTTAAATGCAGCACAGGTAAACTAGACTTGCTATTTCAAGAGTGAGTGTAAAGTGTGGTACAATGCCATTTTTCACATAGTAATTCTACCAAAAGCGAAAAGCATCGACCTAGTCTGGCTGCTTAGTCTGCGCCGTTCGGTCAGAGTCGTTACATATATCTTTGGGTGGTCCAGTGTTTCGTTTTAGCTTGACGGGTCAAACTTTAAAACTTGTAACCGGCCATGCTTCCTTGGGACAGGGAAATGTATCGGCCTTGAACAGTCTACACAGTCCATTGTTTGCATATTTTCCGATATACAGTTAAACTTGTATAAAGCGACTACTAGGGGGACGGGCAAAATGTGGTCGTTTAAGAAAATGACCGCTAAATACACACTTTTGTGATATACATGAAGGATCGCCTCGACTTCATGCATAATTTATGCATGATGGTGAAAATCACTAGAATCGTATCAATGAGACGATTCTAATTAGGTCCACCAACACAGGATTAAGTTTTAATGATTTTCAATGATTGATTGATAGAATGGGGTTTAACGCCACTCTTAACAGTATTTCAGTCATGTTGCGGCGGCTGGAGCACCTGACAATGGATTCCAGGTATTTCTCACACCAGTACTACAACTACATCCTTTCCTAGCCTACAGCTGCTAGGTTTACGATTATCCATCCATTGGTGAGAGACAAATGTCTGAAAGAAATTGTGCCACCATGATAATTTTAAACACCCACTTATGAAAATCCTTTGTTTTTGGAAGGGAATTTTCATGCCGGTCGCTTAATGAAAGTGGTCTCTTAATAGAACTGGTCGCTTATGCATGATTTACTGTATTTAATTTAGAACAGTATTTCTGTTTGTCTCCTGTACCATCTCCGGTTTGCCTAATTTTTGATATACCCCCCCACCCACTGTATCTCTATTTCATTTTAGCCTATGCGTATCAGTTCCAGCCCTTTCATATATATGTATTCGAGTAAAGAAAATGAGAAATGATAGGGAATGCCACACACAGGCCTAGTTTTTTTCTTTTACGGAATTCCTTGAATTCCTTTTTATGTGATGGGTTACATTAATATGACGACCGTAGTCAGAGCGTAGTGGTAAAACTTCGGACTCTCAATTATGAGGTCCCGGGTTCGATCCCCGATTCCGGCAAATATCCTTTCCGACATAGTACTGGTGTGAGAAATACCAGGAATCCATGGTTAGGTGCTCTAGCCTCCGCGATATGACTGAAATACTACCAAAGGTCGCATTGCATTAAACAAAAAAACAAAAAACAAAAAAAAAACGTTTTTATGACAGGCGTATGTTGACTGGTGACGTGACGTAAACGTAACGCAATAATTTCTGGGTTTTTTTTTTTTTTGTATTGCTTTTGTTGATGTTTTGTTGTTGTCTTTTCCTGTAAGCTCTGTGTTTATTTAATCCATCTCTGAGAACTATTTTCTCTTCTTCCAAAAAGCGACTCATTCAAAAGAGGGGGAAAGATTGACCCCTTTTTTCTATAAATCCTAGAAAAATTATCGCCGAAAGGATCGACCGATTTATTGGAGTACAAATCTAAATATTTGTCTGGTGTATTCGAGTGCCCTTGGATATCATTGCCATAAATAAAACATGGGGGAATGTTTATCAATAAATTTATACATCGCTTTTACGGCACTTATTGGGGTTTCATGCTTTTGCACTCAGCTGTAGTTTCCTTACACCAAGCAACGTTGATTAACCGACATCGGACGACCAAACATCCAAGTAGTTGATTTTTTGCACATCTTGTGAAACAAGCACAATTGACCAATCGCTGACCCCGCCCACTTACTCCGTTGGCCCAACCCATTACCTCTGGCAGGAGATTCTGCTTCGAAATTGGATGGCGTTAGATTGCGAACTTTATAGCTAGTAGCATGTTACACAAAAGAATAATGGTTTGTTTGCGACCTAAACGTCGTAACTACATCTTAAATGAGCTGTAGTTGCGACGTTTTATTCGGCATACCGACAAAAAAAAGGTTACAAAACCCATTTCTTGTAAAACTGAATGATTTCACTGATCGACTGCTTACTCGATTGACAACCGCGATTGGTCAATGGACGGATCGCTGGACACGTCTACTGAACTCCGACATGGCAGCACGCCTGACTACAACATTTTATAAAACTTGCAGTAAGGGACATATGATAAGTTGATTTTTTGATGGCGACATAAGTCAAACTGACATTAAATGCTTACTCTTACTGTTAAATAAACGATTTGATTGGTCAATCTATTTTTGATTGATCCGTCAATTTTGTCGGACTCATTCGAAAATGTCGAATGTCGAAAATGTTCATCTGAATGCTCATTTCAATATTCCTAGTTCGAATGCAAAGATGTTGTATCCGATAGCTTGTTAGATACCCCTTCCCCTACCCCCCTCAAACAAAAAGAAACTTTGAAAAACTATGGTATACGGTCTGATCGGAAAATCTAGATAGAATAATACTATATTATTACGCTGCAAAAGAGGAATCGTGTCTTCACTTTCACATTTCTCAATTTACCGGAGTAATTTGAAAGAGTAAATGCTCTAAAATCATGACTGAAATTTGATTTTCATGTTGATGAAAGTTTTCTTAATTCAATCATGCTTTGCTAGCTTACAGTGCTTTCAGCAATTTGATATATGACATGTACGGGTTAAAGACTCTTTCGGAAAAATAAAACTGTCTGAGATACACATATACGTGTACGACGGTTTTCGTAATAGTTTTCGAGAAAACACGCCAAATTATTTGTTCTGTTAAAAACATTTCAAGATTGTCGTGAGTGATGACATGTTTATGTTAGAAGATGCTTGAAAATTAATCCTTAAAAAGAGAAGGTTGTTGTTGATGTCTTCCTATGATTATGATATCAACAATAATGATGAAGTTGATAATAATGATGACAACAATAATCATAATTAAATTGTTATTTTTTGTTATCATAAAATCAAAATTCATAGGTTTTGGTACGCGAGATTTTAAGCCCTCAATTTATATTCACTAATTGTAAAAAGATCGTAAAAGGCTACCTAAACCTCGTAACGATAGCTTTATTTAAGCTGTAATTGCGAGATTTTGTCGCCCAACGATTGATTAATAAATGAATTGTTGTTGGTTAATCCTATTCATATAATGATAAAAAATGCGAAAATAGGCATATTGTGTCTAGAAAACAATTACATGTTTCGGAAAATCCCGTAAGAAACCAAGCTCTCGACTCATACAGGGTTACAGGGAACTAATGCATTTTCCACCATGTAAACAGAATTCAATGTGACCTCTGATTGTACTATATAATATAAAGACGAAATCAAACGATTCAATCCGGTAAGTTGATACTCTGTTAATAACTTAAGAACGAAAAGTATAACATTTTAATGCATTTCGGCCCTTGAGGGGCGGTTTCTATACCCTAGTATATTTTTCGGATGAAGAAGCAAAACTAGCTGCGCGAAGAGAATATACCTATATGGTCAACTTTTTGACTTTCGATTAAACCCATTACCTGACGGCAAAATTTTAAACTGGTTCAAATTAAAAGGAGTTGCAGACAACAATTTTAAGTTTATGATATTTTAAATTTGTCAAATTTCTGGATAGACAATATTGTGTAAAATGAAGACACTGCTTGTTACAAGCAATTTCTTCATTTTACACAATGTTTTTCTATGTGCTTTGCTTGAGTTGTGTCGAAAAGCTTCACTGTTTGGGAATAGGTTAAAATAGAAAAGTAAATATTGTTTGGGATCACTTACTGGTACATTCAACGGGTATTTAAGTATACAAAACGCCTTTTTTCTATAACCCCCGAATCCTTAATCTTCAAATCAATGTTTGAAATGAGTTTTGAACTCCGAAAGTGGCCGCTATTTTTTTAAACCTTTTTTTTTTTTGGTTGGTTTGGCGACTTAAGTGTCATCACTACAGTTTATACAAATTGTAGTTACGACATTTAGGTTCACCAACCAACTGTTCTACGTTTTAGGTTACATACTACTTGCTTTTTTTTTTTTACAAAATAACGCTGTTTAACCCATTCCCACTCAATCCCTCCTTTTTACGCCCCTCAACAAAAAAGCTTTGGAAAACATTGTGGAAAATGAAGAAACTGCTTGGATCAAGGAATTTCTTCATTATCCACAATGTTTTTCTATCCACAAAGACGAAAAAATTAAAAATTCCATCAACTTGAAATTGTCGTCTGCAGCTCCTTTCAATTTGGACAGGTCTAAAATTCCACTGTGTTGGATTGGGTTAAAATCGAAGCGGGACTCCCTGTTGGAGTCAGTGCGCGTGACCTAAAGATTAAGCGGGCAGAGGCCAGCGATTGGTCAATTATAAGCATATAGCTTAACCCTTTCCAACACAACAAAATTTTAGACTTATCCAAATTGAAAGAAGTTGCAGAAGACAATTCAAAGTTGTTGAATTTTTAAAGATTTTTTTCTTTTTGTGAAGAAAACAATGTGGAAAATGAAGAAATTGCTTGTTACAAGCAATTTCTTCATTTTCCACATTGTTTTCTAAAGCCGTTTTTTGAGAGGCGTAAAAAGGCGGGATTGAGTGGGAATGGGTTAAAAATCTGTCTCTACTTATCCAAATACATTGCATGATACAGAGTACCCTTTTGTGTGTATAGATGTACAATTACAAACCGCCTCTGCAGATAAAAGTCGATTGGCCAATCACATAATTAATTCAAATTTGAGATCTGCGTTCTTTATACGCTGCCGAAGGTATCATCTTTTTCGTTTATCCGTCGGACTGTCCGTCCCGACGGTCGTCCGTCCGTACGTACACAGAATGTTCTTAGTCACCTAACCCTGCGTATATTGTCGAGTTTTTGCATTATTAGGCTGCGTCACAGAAAAAGGAGGCTTAATGCAAAATGGCGGAGTATATTGTGACTATAGCACTCTTGTTATAGCCATCTCGTGGTTAAGACTTGCCGGTCGTTCGCTAACGACTTTCGTCATCAAAATATCTCCTACTTCATACTGTAAACTATTTGTCGAGTCAAATAAACTACCCTTTCGGATTTAAATGTTTGTGGTTGACCATTCCGTCAAACATGTTTTTCTTTTCGCTGCGTCAAAGGGACGATCGCCCCGAAAGTAAATAACAGACAAATACGAATAGTCGTCATATTGGCTCGATCGGACAAATGAAAACCAGACAATAATAGGAAGAAATCTGAAGAAAGCAAACAATCTTGTCAGAAATATTATATATTAATTAGTCCTTGACAGACCTAATTAGGCTTCAACGTGCAAGTGTAATAGGCAATATAATGCCAATCGACGGAGCTAATTGTAATTTTGACGTACAGATTTAATGGCAATGTAACGCCAGCTCGACTCTATCCTCTATTCATTTCAAGTGTTTGGACTTGAGTGTGATTGAAAATCCATTACGGCTTGATAGACTCAACCCTTTTCGGCGTTATAAAACTTCATCCAGGGTTCGGTATAAGACTGTTGTAAGTGTGTATATTGCATTAGCCATTTATAATAGTTTAGAGCTAACCCTCGAAATGCAGAAGTCTAGACAGGCTCATGTCATCATACATGTACATTCGTACCAATGTCGACTTGCAACTCATTCCCTCACCATTCTTCCTTTTTACGCCCCCGTAAGAAAAATCAAAGTACTGTTAGCTAGCAAAGCATGGTTGAATTTTGGAATCTTTCCCTTGTTGGGTAAAAAACATTGTGGACATTGAAGAAATGGCTTGTCACAAGCAATTTCTTCATTATCCACAATGTTTTCAATAGCTTTTTTATTGAGATGCATAAAAAGCGGAATCGAGTGGGAGTGGGGTAAATCGCATGCTTTTGACAGAGTTTTCTACAATTTGAAAAGAGTTTGCAATATTCCTGAAATACATAGGAGCTATATTTTATGGCGTAGGCATTCCATAATTTTGGTGGTTAAGCCTCCAGTGACAGTTTGCACTCGTTGAACTTTGAGAGGACCTCAAAATTTTGTCTGTTAACTAAAGCTATCAAAGCTGACGCTTTGCTAGCTAAAAAGCTTTGGAAAATATTGTAGACATAGAAAAAATTGCTTGTTTCAAGCAATTTTTCCAATGTCGACTATGTTTTCTATCCCAAAAGAAAAAAAAAATCAGAATAAAACAAATAAAATAGAATTTGATCGACCTAAAATTGTCGTCTGCATCTTCTTTCAATTTGACCAGTCTAAAATTGTGTCATGTGGTAATGTGTTAAAGTCGACGACGATGCCAGTCTAATATCATTGAAAATATAGAATGACCATGAGCATGAGATACCAAACAATTAACGGAACGCCATGTCAATCAAAAAATCATTTTTGTTGGTTAGGTGAATTTAAAGTCGAAACTACAGCCTTTTATTTTATGTCCCTGGCCACATGTTTTACAAAATAATGCCGACTGAGATCTCCATCGAACTAAAATATAGGAGGTTAGTGGGCATGGTTAGCGATTCGTTAATTGTACACGTTTGTAAAGCAAACTCGTTGATAAGAAAGAAACTGAGTGATGAACTATATCGGGAAAAAATAGTGGAGACTCTGATCGGACTGTATGGTGAGCAGGCTGATCTTAGTCTTTACTTAGCTCCTATGTAAATGTAAGATACATCATGCCCTTGCTCATTTTCGTGTCTGGCCGAACAGTATTATTCAATTGAGCCTATTTCACATGTACTTAAATCAGAAACCTTGAACGGCCTGGGTATCCAAAAAGTACATTCATAATACATCGTATTGACAGAATGTCTAGAGTCAAAATTCGAGTCTGTACTTATCTTCAGAGAGCATAGTGAAGACTCGGATTTGAATTCGCGGTTACCCAAGCCACGATTTTCGCACTTATGTGTAAATGTTTAAATTCACGTGCTCAACCACTCAAAAAATCTTCGTAAACACCAATAAAAAAATAACACCACCCTGTGCATTGAATTTCCATCAACTGACAAATTGCTGACCCCGCCAACTTGCTCTTTTGACCACACCCACTGACTCCGATAGTAAGTCCCGCTACGATTTTAAACGCGTTAATTTGCAAAATTTATGGCCAGTGGCTGCTTGTAGCAAAAACGTAGAATAGTTGGTTGGCGACCTTAAAGTCGTAACTACAACTTGAATAAGCTGTAGTTACGATGTTTAAGTCGCCAAACCAACAAAAAGGATAATCAAAATGGCGGCAAATGTTGAAATTCAATACTTATTTCTGGTCTAAGTGAATTATTTCATTGGTCAACTGGTTATTTGACTGACAACCAAGATTAGCCAATTTCACATGTGCGTAACGCTAAGTAGACTTGTCTCACATAAGTCTGTCTAAGGCAATGAGTAGACTGGTTTCACAGAAGTCTCTCTGAGGCAATGAGTAGTCTTGTTTCACTAAATTCTGTCTAAGGCAATGGGTAGACTGCTTTCACAAAATTCTGTCCGAGGCAAAAAGTAAACTGGTTTCACAAAAGTCTGTCTAAGGCAATACGTAGACTGGTTTCACAAAAGTCTATCTTAGGCAATGGGTAGACTGGTTTCACAAAAGTCTATCTAAGGCAATACGTAGACTGGTTTCACAAAAGTCTATCTAAGGCAATGAGTAGACTGGTTTCACAAAAGTCTATCTAAGGCAATACGTCGACTGGTTTCAAAAAAGTCTGTCTATGGCAATAAGTACACTGGTTTCACTAAAGTCTATCTAAGGCAATGAGTAGACTGGTTTCACAAAAGTCTATCTAAGGCAATAAGTAGACTGGTTTCAAATAAAAGTCTGTCTACGGCAATAAGTAGCCTTGAAACCATGCTGTAAATTTGGGTCTTTATTTGGCTTTGTTTGAAAAGAAATTCAGGGATTCATAAAATTCTTACTCCAGTCTCAAAATAACACGCACAAAGTGGAGTTTGGCTCTATTTCGAAAGCCGTTGATTCCCTTATATAGGATTTCAAAGTGCATTGTTCAATGTAGTCTAGCCTATAGACACTTTACATTTGTCTTGAAAACATCTTCAGATTTCAAATCGATATATCTCGTAAGATTTAGCTGAATTATTTTGTTATTTGGAAAGGATTGGTAAAATAAACGTTAAAGGTGATCGCCGATTAGCTTCAAAATATTGCACTATAAAAGAGCCTGATGTTTGGTAACTCCAGACTGCATTTAAAAGAAACCAACAGGATAACAGTGTGGGAATTAAGACATAGCTTATTGCAATCAATTTCTCCATTTTCTTCTTTGTTTTCTACACAGGAAGAAAAAAATCGCAAACTTACAACAAAAATTGTGATCTGCAACTTCTTTCAATTTGGACTAGTCTAAATTTTTTGTCATCTGGAAATGTTTCAAGAGTAGCCATTGTTTGAACGAATGCTCGAACTCGACGAATCAGATAATTGCTATGGACAAGGTATATGGTTAAGACATTTGCAAGGAGTTAAGAACCAACTGTTTCTCAATTACTCTGCAAAGTGCTATGTTCACTTCCTTAGCTCAGTTGGTAGAGCACTCGACTTCAAACCTCGGGAACGTGGGTTCGTTCCTCGGGCTGACCAAACTAACAAACTGATCGTCTTTCGGCGATACTTTCAAGGCCCCCCTGTAACGGTGCTATCCATTGAGCGTGTTAAACAACCAGACAGGGGCTCTCAATAGTTTCGTCCAGTGAACTTACACTATCCCCCGTAACAACTAACCGTCGCTCATATGGACATGTTCAAATTTGAACATTGATATGTAATTTCTAGAAACTTAAATACACTAAGTATTAGAATTCGATGGATTTGTGCAACACTATCGTAAGTTCATGCATAATATAAGCACGTCCGACAGTGTTGATATAAACATCTCGAATTCTGGTATATTGTCCGCATACAAAATTAGATTTCTACAATGCTGCCAGACGACACAATCAAATGGTAATTTGTAGCGTTCTATAATGACAACCTCTTAAGTTACTAAATCGACAGAAATTACAAAATAATTGATATGTGCAGACAATATTACATGAACATAATGAAGTGGAATAATTTGTCCCACAATACGAGTTTGCCGTTTCCAAAATTTGGAGTGAAAAATAGTTGGGAATAACTTAATTTTAATTTCGTCTATCAAGATTCAAGCGTTTTTATTGGCTGATTTTTTTTCCATTTATTAGCACGCAACTATTTTTGTATGCTTGCATACAAAGTAGATCAATATTTCTTTTTTCAAAATAAGTATAATATTTGGTTTATTAAGCCTGATGGCATTAAATTATTAGAAGTGAAGAGAATATTTTTCGATTTCATTGACGTGTGAACCTAAAATCTTAATCACGATAAGGTATAACAATGATTTTTAAGTCTATAATTCAAGGAAAAAATCTCTTCATTTCTTAATTAATAATATAAATTGGTGCTTGAAATTAATGACAAAAAACACCATTATCAGCATTTCTTCATTAACACACATTAAGTTTTCAAGATACCTGTAATCTGTCGAAAAATAACGCGAAATTCTTTTAAGAAATGAAGAGAATAATTTTGTTTTTAGTTAAGGATGAAGCATAATAACACCTTTTTAAAGTAGAGAAGTGGATTCATACAGATGTATGATTACGTATTTTGCTTCATACTCTAATGAAAACAAAGAGTATTTCAAAAATTTCTTATAATCTTATACAATCAAAGCTTATTTCATTTAAGAGATGAAGAGAATATTTTTTGTTTTGATGGAGGTATGAACCGAAAAACCTAATCACACTGTATGAATCCGCTTCGCGTATTCATACAGTGTGATTAGGTTTTTCGGTTCATACCTCCATCAAAACAAAAAATATTCTCTTCATTTCTTATAATTTAATAGCATCGAGCGAAAAATGCAATAACTTAACAAATTATGATACCTTTTTGTTGTGAACTATTTCGTGTGGAAGCATTCAAAATGGCTGCGTACTCAAAATTTTGTTCATGGAGGTATGAATTAAATTTTTCGACCAATCAGATCACTCGTTTTTGATAGACGAAACTAACAATTAAATTATATAAAAATAAAAAATAAGCTAGAACTCTACAAGTTAGACATAGTTTTAATGGAATTACAATGTGTCATCAAACCATAATGAACTTTTTTCACTAAGGTATGAAACAAGTTTTAAGCCGATCAGTAAACAGGGGTTTTGATAGCCAAAACCAAGTTAAAATGCATTCTACCTCAAATCGGCTGTAGTTACGGCACTTTTGTCGCCTACCAATGATATAAATATAATACTTGCTACAACAACAACAACAACAACAACAACAAAATAGTGCAATTTAAACCATTCACGTTGGCTTTAAGGTCAGAGGGTCAAATGTCAAGCTTATGTTTTCTGTGTGCCCAATACATAAACATGATACTTTTCTGAAGGGTTTTGATTTGTAATAGTTTTCCAAATTCTTTCACCCATTACCAAACGAGAAAATTTAGACTGGTCCAGATTGAAAGAATTTTCAGACGAAAATTTAAACTTTGGGAATTTTAGATTTATTCAGCATTCTGGGCAAAAAAAAAAAAAAAAACAATCTGGAAAATGAAGAAATTGTTTAGTGCAATTGTTTGGTAAAAAATATCATTTTGCGGAAATGGGTTAATCCATTCCAAACACAATCTCGCCTTTTCTCACCCCTAAAGATAAATTGGAAAACATTGTGGAAAATGGTACAAGCAATTCTTTGATTATCAACCTTGATTTCTACCAAAAAGATGAATATTTTTAAACTTCCGACAACTCGAAAACTTCTTTGAATTTGGACCAGTCGAAGATTGTGTCGTCTGGTAATAGTTTAAAGGCTTTCATGTTGTCTTTACAGTGATCTGGTACAGTGAGAGCAAATTCCAAAACAGATAATATCTTTTACCTAAAATGCGTATCTTAACAGATTTACCCATTACCAGATTACACATTTTAAGACTGGTCCAAGCCCAAAGAAGTTGGTTCCAGATGACAATTTCACATTCAAGAAAGTGTATTTTATTATCTTTGTCTTTGTCAGAGAAGAGAACATTGTTCGGGATAAAGACATCTCTTGTTACTAGGAGTTTCTTCATTCTACACCATGTTTTTCAAAGCACCATGTTTTCAAAGCTACTTTATAGTGTGGGAATGGGTTAGCACACAATGTACCTTAGATACGTTAAATAAGTAAACTTGATTTGTATATATCTCAGCGAATTTGTCGCTTTCCGAACCACGGAAAGGGTTGGGAGAGGTAAAAGTTAGGCGATATCGATTTGCTGAAGTGTTTGATTGACTTGAATCCACTTGAACCAGGTTGTTATAAAAATTAGAATCTCTTAGCGTGGTCGCATCACATAGCAACGTCAACTGACCTAGCATTGAGTGACTTTTGACTTTTGTTTTTAGTAGATATTGATGCAAAGGTAATTAAGTGAGCAGCGTTGTGAATTGTTTTTTCCGTACGTGAACTAATTGGATTTATGATATTTCTTTTATGTATTACGATACATCTTTATCGCAGGGAAATCATACTAACTTGAACAGAATTGATAGAAAAAAAAGTTAAATGAAATCCATTGGACTTAGAAAAATAAAGGATTTACCTTGAAATGTAATTTGTCCTTTGTATCTCATACGCTCCTTTGTACTGAAACACCGAATAATATTTGTGAATTTTGTAACAATTACAATTAAAGAAGTGAAAGACTGTGGTAGTTAGAAGACAATTAACAATGCTGAAAAGGTTGGTACAGAGTGCGAACCCGCCGGACCCTCCAATGATGGGCACGAGCCGGCAGAACACTACGTTATCGTCAAAAGATTCTCAAAAATCAGTGCCAGTTTCTTCAAAAATATCCCTGTCTCATACAGGCAAGGGTCCTAGTCTTTTAGGGCTTCTAGCAGCTAAACGTTTTACTAGGAATCTGACTAACAAATATGGCCGTACCAACAGCACGTATGGTTCCTCGCGCTACTCAACGTCACTAAACATACAGCGGGAACCATCTTATAGAATGGAGCCCCAACGAAAATTTAATAGCGAAAAAGTTGAAAAGGCGATAAAAGAAGTAGTCGACGACAGAATGAAGACAATGAAATATCACCCGAAATTTTGTTCGAATTTGACAAAATTGATGAGCGAGGAGATAAAGGACCGGGTTAAACGACTTCGATTTGATAGATATAAAATTATCGTTGTCGTCCACATAGGGGAGAAAAAAGACCAGTGTACTTTAGTGTCAAGCCGCTGTGCCTGGGACAATAAACTTGATAATTTTGCTAGTTACTCATTAGAAAACGAAACGCTATTCTGTACTGCTTCTGTGTTCGGGGTATATAATGAGTGACATCTTTTAATTTAATTACCCAACTCCCACATATCAAATTTTAGACTGGTCCAAATTGAAAGAATTTTCAAGTCGGTGAAATTTTAAAAATCTTTGTTTATTAGGTAGAAAGCATTGTGTATAATGAAGAAATTGCTTGATCCAAACAGTTCCTTCATTTTTCATAATGTTTTCGAAAGCCTTTTCTCCATGGGACGTCATTATGTGGGAAGTGGTTAATTATACTTACGCAAAATGATATTCACGGTATTGTTATTTAGTAAATTTATAGATGTACGTATAAAAATTCAGTAGATTGTTTCTTGATAGACGGCCATCTTTTTCTCAAAATTATGTAAAGAATTACTCCATGCATATTGGAGACACAGCCTAGAGCGAAGGGGTAGCGAAATCTTGTTTTCTTAAATAGAGTTGAACGTTCACGATTCCTGGTACAAAAGATATAACATTATAGGGGGACAAGCTGTATTTACGACATTTTTGCTGACCCACCAATGGCATAATTCAACGACTCCCCCCTTCCCCCAACAACTTCCAAATTGATTTAACTCTGCCTGTGATCTTTTTGTAGCATATCAACTATATAATTCATTGAATTGTCAAATGAAACTTTTTTTTTGGGGGGGGGGGGGAATTGAGTCAGTTTGAAACTTTGTTTCCTAGTAACGGATTGATTCCTCTAAGTATTTTATGTCAGAAAGGCATTCTGTATAAAAGACAGAGTTACAGTATTTGCAAAAGAAGTACATTAGCCTCTAGCCGAAGTGATCGAAATACCTTAGCACCTCTGAAAAATCTAATAAACACTTTGATAAAATGTCTTTGACTTAATCAACAGATGCAGAAAAAAGAAAAATAATGAAAGATTAATAAACTCCAAGGAAGATAAATTTGCAACAAGGACGATAATTTGAATACTATTCTTGGCCATAAGAATTTCATAAATTAAAACATTTCAAGTGTTAGATTATCTTCAGTTCCGATTCATTTGACGGATCGCTGACCAAGCCCACTTGCCTCCGATAGGAACAACCTATCAAAATATAAAAATGTTAAACATTAATGTCGGAGTTAAGCTCCGGTCCAAAAGAAATGTTTGAATAATGGATCATTTTTTATTATTCCCACACAATGACGCTTTTTACGCCCCGGAGAAAAAAGCTTTAATAAACATTGTGGAAATGAAAAAAATGCTTGTTACAAGCAATTCTTGATTTCCACAATGCTTTCTTCCCCGAAAGGAAAAACATATTAAAATTTCGCCAACTTAAACTTGTTGGACCAGTCTAAGATTTAATGGGCTAACAGCAGTGATCTGTCGAAGAGGTAAAGATAAGAGGAGTTACAGCATTCTAAAGTCCTTATTCCTCAATGACACCCTATGTTGTGGATATTCATTTGAATCGTCTCGCCGAGGCGATTCAAATGAATACCAACAACATAGGGTTTTTGCCGAATAAGTAAAATATATTAATGAAAAATACAAATTACCTCCTCTATTTGTACCCCTAGATCGAAGAATATCGTTAGACAATATAATGACAATAACCAGACAGTCGGACAGACACGACGATACTAGTACACGACCTCCATTTCGCTTCAGGGATAGTTCTGTGATTTATATTAGAAACATTCTGGCATAAACTATCCATAATTTCACATTCAATTTTTAGAATATTAATATATTTTATTGGATATATTCAAACACGTAGGCCAGGTGTTTATGAATAAGGAGTTGTGCCCAGAGAGGCCCGGTGTCACTGGTCAATGATTGCCTACGTTGGCCGAAGAGACTCTTGAAAGAAAAAATGCGGAATTTTACACTGGTATAAATTGAACTGAAATTGAAATCATTTACAGACGATAATGAATAGTGAATATTATGGGGAAAAGAAATTTCTTATTTTTTCTACATTTTTCCCTCAAGAATGAAATCACACGAACGTAAAATACAGGTTATGTACAAGAAACTGTTAACTTCTACAAAATCATGCAAAAGTTTGCTATAATATATCAACGAAAGTTATGAATCGTTCTTTTTTCAAATACCAAACCTGCTTAAAGGACAAAAATAAATTATGAATATAGCAGATATCCGAGTATTTAGAATACTGTCTTACACCTTTTATTTAGTTCAGAATGAATCTGATCTCTTTTTATAGTTTTAGGAGGCCACCGTCATGGCGCAGTTGGTGCACGTTGTACTCTCAAACAAGAGGTCCAGGGTTCAATTATTGTCACAGCAAATATCTTTTCCGAACTTTGTCTCCCACCAATGGGTGAATAATCGTATACCTAAGTGGGATGAACAGCCGCGGGGTCTATAGGAAAGGATGTAGTGGTAGTACTTGTGTGAGAAATACCAGGAATCCATTGTTAGGTGCTCTAGCCTCCGCGACATGACTGAAATACTGTTAAAAGTTGCGTTTAACCCCATTCAATCAACAAATAAGTCCTCATGTCAATGATTATCACGTGACCAAGGGTCCTGCATCCGGTACTAACAATATTCTTGTAATGGTTCCATTATCCATTAATAATTATATAATCAAGCGTATTTACCCCGGGGAAACAACCTAGGTCAACACTATTTCAATCTAAACAAGGCAGAAAATCACTTTCAATTCGTTAATTATACTTAGGATTGTATACAAAGAACCCATTGTTTGGGAATGTAACCTTCATATACCGATCAATATGACTCAAAATATTTGTTCTTCTATTTTAGTGTTTGGTATTTGCTATATTTATATTGGATTGATGAAAGAATTTTTATTTTTTTCTCTGTTAACCCATATCCCCGCACAAGACAATTGTAACTGGTCCAAGAAAGAAATAGCAGACGACAATTTCAAGTTGATAACATTTTAATTTTTTCGTCTTTTTCGATAGAAAACATTGTGGATAATGAATATTCTGCTTGATACAAGCAATTTCTTCACAATGTTCCACAATGTTTTCCAAAGCTTTTTAAAAAGGAGGGATTGTGTGGAAATGGGTTAAAAATATAATAGTCTATATCTTTACGATCCTCTTTCAGGAAAAATAGCCAAAATGCCATTTTTTTTTATTTCAATATTTCTCAAATTTTGAAATAAACTATCTTTTCCAATAAAGTTTGAAAAAGTTACAAATGTCTTGTACCAGGTTACGAAAGTTTGGACAGGTCCAAATTGAAAGAAACACGATTTTTAGTCAAAGTGTTAGATTTTTATTTATCTTTTTTATAGAAAAATTTTAGACTTTAAAAGCTGCTTGTAACAAGCAATTTCGTAATTTTTTCACAATGTTTTAACGCCTTTTCCCTTGAGGGGCGTAGCATTAGTCCGACTATAATGACGTCATCAAAACTTTTGAATTTTCTAACGTCATAAACTTACGTCATTTAGGCAGGTTTTTCCAGGACAACGGACCATATAAAAAAAGCTTGTAGTCCCTACAAATGGTCGCCAACCAACGATCTGCTTTTATTTTGTGTTCCTGATCTTAAATGAAATGTAGGGTCGCCCGCTATGCCCACTGACCCCGGATAAGACTGTTCGATTAAAATATCAAACGACGAAAGTTTGATTAACTTAATGTCAGGTATTGAAAGCCAAAAAAGCAATTTGTCACTTGGCGACCTTAACGTCGTAACTACAGCTTGAACTATCTATAGGTAAGCCTTTTTAAAATGTCTCCAAAAACTCTCTCCCCAAACAACGCAGAACAAACACCACCCCTCAAAAATGACGCTTTGCATAGATGTATGAGGTGTCCGGTCTTCGAGAAAAAATTAATTGTTCAGTCGATTATTTTACTGACAATACCGATCGTTTATTGGGATACTCTCACGGTCAAAAGTATTTCAAAGATCCCCGAATAAGTAATGATGATGATGATATTAACAATAGTGAATAAAAAATAACAACAACACCCCCAACAACAACAACAACAACAACAACAACATTTTTTATGTGTTTTTTTCAGAAGAGTATGCAGAAACCGAGCGTTTTATCTAGGGCTTTCTTTGATTTCATTATTAGATTACCTTAAACAGTTTTCGCAAATTTTATTGTCAAATTACCTTAAATAGTTTTCTCTAAATTCTTTGTCAAATGATTTAAATACGGCGTTTTCGTTAGCTACGTGGATACCAAATTACCTTAAATTTTGTCTTCCAATAGACATAAGAAACAAGAAGCGAAGACAACAGTCACTGTTACACAAAAGCTAGATCCCTGTAACAAACAGCAGATTGTAGGTCGCTATCCCCGACCACCGATCCCAGACATGGCCTATTTGTAGAAGATAACTAAGGACAGTAGTTTTCAAAATATATGAAGAATGACATATAATCAAAGTTGATCGTTTGTCGGCGACCTAATCTCGTAGCTACAGCTTAACCCTTTCCTTTACAATCCCTGGTTTTTACGTCCCTGTGATTTTATACTTGGGAAAACATTGTAGAAAAAGAAGAAATTGCTTGTGACAAGCAATTTCTTCTTTTTCGACAATATTTTCTACTCTTCTGAATGGTTATTTTACAGATTAAATCCACTTTAAATTTTCGTCTGCAAAACCTTTGAATTTTGACAGGTGTAAAATTTTGAAAAACAGGAAAGGGTTAAATAATCTGTAGTTACGAAGTTCAAGTCGCCATACCTACAAATATGCCTAGTACAAATATTGGAGGTCACTATTCAATACGGTCTTAATGAATGATTTGATTGGTCAGTTGATTTTTCGATTGGCTGCGACCCTCCGTCAGTTGGGCGACAAAATGTTAGTTTTTCATCAACAGAATACCAGAGATATCAATACAGCGAAACCATCGGACACTGACAGATAACACCAATCTGATTTGACCAGCGGCTGTCAACAGTATAAATTCACCATCGATTTATACAGAAGTCGATGTTACTATGTATTTCTAGGTATTCTAATATCACGTCTGATATCTTTTCTGACCCGCAACACAAACAGCGATCACCAAGAAGATGAGTATTTAAAATAGGGATCGGATCCAGTAGAGGTCAATCAGGTTTTGCAGTTCAAAGACGAATACATAAAAAGAAAGAGTGGGCATTTTATGTACAGAAAATCTAGTATGCTCAAAAATACGCTGTCTGACAAGACCCGATATACGCAGTCTGACCAGACCTGGTATATACAGTAAGATCAGACATAATATACACAGTCGGTTTAAACTAGAACCGATATATTTCGCACATCCTAGATGGCGCCTTTTCACGTGACTCGTCTTATCTTAATATACGGGATGCAAGGTAGTTCAGAACCATTTTTGTCAAAACATGCAGTCTACCCAGTGCTGATATATACAATCTAATTAAACCTGGTATATACAGTCAGACCAGCCATAATACACACAGTCTGATCAGACTAAATATATGAAAAAGTTTGACTAGATTGTTTGTTTGTATGGGGTTTTACGCCGCTTTTAACAGTGTTTCAGTCATATCGCGGCGGCTGGAGCACCTAACAATGGATACCTGGTATTTCTCACACCAGTACTACCATTAAATCCTTTCCTAGCCCCCAGCTGCTATCCCACATAGGTCTACGATTATCGACGCATTGGTGAGAGACAAATAGTCGGAAAGGATGAGTGCCGCCGTCGGGAATCGAACCCGGGACCTCTAGATTGACAAGTTTGACTAGAACCGATATATTCAGTCTTACCAGGTCCGATAGATGCAGTTTGGCCAGGCTAGATATATGAAGTCTGACCTGATCCAACACATACAGTCTAAGTAGAAACGATATATGCAGTCTGACCTGACTTAATATATGCAGTCTGACCAGAACCGATTTATGCAGTCTGACCAGGACTGATATATAGTCTTACCAGACCAGATTTATGCAGTCTAAATAGACCCAACATATGCAGTATAACCAGATCCGATATATGCAGACTGACCAGACCGAATATATCCCGGCTAACTAGAATCATGCAATTTTGTGACATGTCCCTTCTTAAAATTGTACAAAGACACAAAGAAGAAATCAATCCAGTTTTACGGTAATTATAGTCTAATCTCTCTACGTATTAAGTCAAGGTTAAGAATCACAGACAACCTATCATCTACAATTGATCTGACGCCATACTAGTAAGTAAGTTAAACATGTCACACCTTAATACAAACAGTAAAGTTTATTAACCCATAAATTTGTTCGTGGTCAAGTTATACACCCAATTCTATAATTATGATATGAGCGCACGCGTGACATTTCCAACCATTACACATGTGCGACAAGTAAAGACTCAGATCAGCCTGTGCATCCGCACAGTCTGTTCAGAGTCTTCACTTCGCGCTCTGTAGACAGATACTGACCCAAAGCTTGTTTAAACAACTAGCGATTGTTCTAATTACCCCGAATGGCTGTCCAGGGTGCTCAATATGTACGAGTCACGCACATGCGAAATGGTTGGAAATGTCACGCATAGTCTCATGTTTTTATTCTATTTTCCTATAACAATTTGACTTGATGCTGTACTGCCTGGATATTCCTTGCCGAGCCCTTTCCAGCTTTTCGAAAATTAAGACTGGTCCATTCTGAAAGACGTTGGAGAAGACAATAAAAAGTGAGTGCAATTGGAAACGATATCACTATGTGTGATACAAAATAATGTGAGAAAAGGAGAAGTCGCATGTTACAAGCAGTTTCTTCTTTTTTCACATTATTTTACTACGTTAAAAAATCAGGGAATGTACAGGAAAGTGGTAAGGACGGTCCAGTGAAATCCCATGTTCGAGGACTGTTCCAATCGCGGCAAGCGAAATTTCAAGGCTAATAGATAGTTCGAGGTTAAAGAGATGTTAGTCAGGGAAAAAAAACAAAAACACTACAAATTCGACCTCAATGAGAATACGCCGTCACGGTATGCAACATCGTGTGTGTATTTCCGTTTACTTATCGTCTCTACCGTAGCACACGCCCATATGAACGACGCCATCCAGAAGACGGTTAGTTGTTACGTAGGACAGTGCAAGGATAGAGGACAAAACTGTTGAGAGCTTCACCTGGGTCTTTAACGTGCTCGATATATAGCTCCGTCACAGGGGGGCCTCGGATTAACGTTAATTAGTTTGTTAGTTGATATGGCCAGCCAAAGGTGCAACATCGGCCATCGCGAAAATGTGCCAAACCCAAGTCTCGCCAATTATTTTTTCAATATTCATTAATTTAGTTTCAAAAGATATGGGACAGACATTCTCTGAACGTAGCATAACTAATATCCCCATTTAAGAAATGAAGATAATAGTATTTTTTTTTTCATTCGCGTATTCATTCCGCATGATTGATTATAGTTTTAGGTTTACTTCCCAAATGAAAAAAAAAAAAAAAAAAAAAAAAAAAAAAATCTCTTCATTTGTTATAATTTAATGACATCAAGCAAAAGAAATCAAATATTATACTAGGTTAAGTATGGTTCTAAAATCAAAATGCAAATCAATGTTTTAACGTAGAAAACGTCAATTCGGCACCCAACTATGTTTTCTCCTACCCTCTTTTGGTTCAGTATTAAGCTCTCAACAGTAGATCGTCAGGCATTAGCATATGTGTTGCTCTTTTTTTTAACCGTCACGATAGGCCTGATATGGCGGGGTGCGGTAATGTTAAAAAAAATAATGCATTCAACATTATATCATACAGAGTCTATCAGAGTAAAGGACACCACTTAGATTTTTTTTTAAATGATAACGTTATTCATACCAAATAAAACGTGTACTCTTGTCAATAAAATTCGTCTAAATAAAAGAAACTATACTACTACAGTACAACATCCCAACAAATTGTTCGATTAATTGAGTTCAATAAGTAACAAATCGGGTTTGGCTTTGAATTCTACTTTCGGTTTCGATATTGATGATTTTGACAACGATTACACTAACCTTTAAAACACCAATAATCAAAAAGAATCTGTTCAGCTGTCGTTGTTTTTCAAATGTAAGTTAGCGATTTCATTTGAATCTCCCATTCTCATTAAAGAACACAAAATAACCTACTTTCACGTGGTAATTATAATTGACTCGTACCAGACTTTGTTCGCTTCATTCATTCAAACATTTTCTCGTTTTTTCGGTTCACGACCCGCCCGTCAATAATGCCCGAGGTTTAATCTGATATCAACAAATTAGGGTCGCAACGACTCTACAGTAGAACATCTAAAAGTAATTGAAGAGGTTTTAGGAGCCAATGATGTAAATATTGTTTCTGTAACTATCCCACGGTTTTATCTGTTTACATGGATACATTGCCATTGGAATGATAGCATGACAGTTCAAACTCTACAGTTTCAAAGTTTAAGGGATAAAAATAAACAAAATATTGGAATCTATGGCCTCTTGGGGCTCTTTTTTAAAAATGAACCAGACGCTGTTTATACTTCAACTCTTGTACCTGAAGCTTAGCCCCAAAAGCCTGAGGATCTATGGGATTAATGTTATATAGTTTTGAGAGCCCTGAGAATTTATAAGTTAGTTTCAGACTCACAAAATCTACATTCCTTAGAACCTTGTATATTATTGGATGATTTTATTACACATTAACTCTTAAAAAGAGTTAAAGTTTTAGGTTTATAGTCATTTTCTACGCCTTGCGTAATCATACAACTTTACACTTAACCCTGGATCATTGAATTGCAAGTCAGCTGTTTACATACGGCGCCCACGGCAGCCACAGCACTTTGGCTTACAACCCTCACAGGTACCCATATTTACACCTGGGTTGAGAGTAGCAATGTGAAGTGAGTTTTTTGCTCAGAAAAATTCCCATGATCTTGGCAGTATTCAAACCTGGGACCCTCCGATCCCGAGTTATAAGACCATGGAGCTCCGCAGAACCCTTGAGATGATGAACATAATCCTGTCTAGAATTGCACTAAAATAAAAACACTGGAATCTACGGAAGCAGAAGTTGCAGGTCAATGATTCTTTTGAAGACTTGTTTTATACACAATTCTGACTTAAAAGGGAGAAGAAGGTGGTGTAGACTAAAATCAGACTGCACACACATGCATGTGCATGTACACCTCCTGCCTAAACAGAAATATTCAGGGTTCAGCATGGCAAGAGGTAAGATAGAGATTGTCCTATCTTGATTAGATTTATAAAAATGCTGTCCCTTTTAAAACATTTTTTGATTTTTTTTATGTTATCTTCAAGCTCATGATGGGAAAAGATAAGGAAGCATCAGAAGATGAACAGAAAAGTAAGGGAAAAGGAAAAAAGAAGGCAGAAACAACCAAAGTGAAAAAAGAAAAAAAAGGTTAGTTGTTGTCTATCATTAGCAAAATCCCATATGATCCTGAATTTTCGTACCACTTAAGAAAAAATCTTTGCAAAATATTGTGGAAAATGAAGGAAGCAAGCAATTTCTACATTATCAACTGTTGTTTTGTTATAAGCTGATTTTGCAAATCAGAATTCTGAAAACTCCCCCCTCTTTCTGTCTCATATCCCCATTTTTACAGAGTAGGGGTTATAGAACCCCAAAATAAAAATCTTATAGGAAACACTGAAAAAAAGCACTTATGCTTTAGAGTACATAGATTGATTGAACGAGGCTAAACGCCACTTTTAACGGTATTTCAGTCATATTGTGGTGGCTGGAGCACCTAACAATGGATTCCTGGTATTTCTCACACCAGTACTACCACTACATCCTTTCCTAGTCTCCAGCTGCTATCCAACTTAGGTTCACGATTATCCATCCATTGGTGAGAGTCAAATGTCAGAAAGGATGTTTGCTGCCACTGGGGATTGAACCCATGACTTCCCATGATTGAATATCGGGAGTCTGATGCTCTACTGACTGCGCTATGACAGCGGCTTGCTTTAGAGTACTATGAACAGGTGAACTTGGTGAGTTATAAGATAAAATATGAGTTTTTAAGCTATTTCATTACATTTCTTTTCATTTGCAATTCTGAAGAAAAAAAAGCTTTGTAAGACATTGTAACAAGCAATTTCTTCACTTCCCTTGACATTTTCTTCTTTGTGTGAATTGGGATAATAAAAATTTCATTAAGACAGTTTGATTTCTTTCTGCAGTGGAAACAGCGGAATTTGTATTTTTCTATGGTAAAGAGACGACATTCAGCCAATTTCACCCTGCTAAGTTCACGGTGGATGGAATATCCTATAACTGCATGGAACAGTACATGCACCACCAGAAAGCAGGTAAGAGCTATGCTCCCAATCTTGGGGTATCGTTTTCGAATTCTGTCCAGCACAACATTCTTTCAGATATTTGACAAAAGTCATTGTGATATGTGCCGCTTGTGTCTAATCAGTGTGTGAGTGATAAGCAGTTTGCTTAACCCTTTCCTGTTTAATCCCCAGTTTTTACGTACCTGTGATTTTATACTTGAGAAAACATTGTGGGAAAAGAAGAAATTGCTTTTCACACGCAATTTCTTCTTTTCCCAAAATATGTTCTACCCTACTGAATGCTTATTTTTCAAATTAAATCTAGTTTAAATTTTCGTCTGCACCTGGACAGGTTAAAAATTTTGCAAAACAGGAAAGGTTTACATATTACCACACTATGCTGTTTTCTGATGACCTGAAGAAATATCATTGTAGAAAACTTTGCAAGAAAAGGAGAAATTGCCTGGAATTAGCAATTTCTCCTTTTCTCACAGAATTTTATACCTTATTTGGCATTGATTTCCAATTTCTTCAATCTACACAATGTTTTCTAACCTAAACTGCAAAGATTTCCTAAATTCCAACAACTTGAAATTGTCTTCTGCAACTTCTTTCAATTTAGACCTGTCTAAAGATATCTCATTTGGTAATGGTTTAATGTAAAATTTAACCTTCGAGGAAAGTGTTCTTTACTCTGAAAATTATTTAGTATAATTTTGCTGTTACTGTCAGTTAAAGAAGTTAAGTATTGCAGTAGCTGTATGTTATCCTATATTATTTTAAAGACTCTAAGTGTTTAAATAAAGTAATTTTCTTTTACTTTGCAGTTGTTTTTAAAGATGAAAAGATTGCCAAAGAAATTTTGACCACTAGTGACCCTTTAGCACAGAAAAAACTTGGTCGGAAAGTGAGCAATTTTGACAAAGAGGTTTGGAAGGTTAAATCAATTGAAGTTGTCACAAAAGGGAATATAGAAAAGGTAATTTTTACTCATAAGAACAATGTATCTATTCCTCACACAGTATTTACTATACTGAACCATGCTTTCTTTCGATCGATTGATGAATTTCAAGGATGATAATAAAGACCCATACAAGGTAGGCAACTATCAAAGTTATCTCCCTTAGACTAACTGTTATTTAATGTATGGTTATTTTCATGATAACGGTTCAAGAGTTGCTGGTTATGGTCACTTTTGGTTCACTAGAGTATAAAATGCAAAAGGTAGGTTATTAGCTCACCTGATCATAACACACAAGTGTTGACTGACCAAGTAGTATAGGTACTTGACTCTTGATCTGAAGGTCGCAAGTTCTGGTCCTACTGTCGCCAGTATGTGTTCATGGGCAAGACACTTAACCTATTCCCACAGAATGATGCTTTTTGACAACCGTAAAGAAAAACAATGGGGAAAATATTGTGGAAAAAGAAAAAATTGCTTGTAACAAGAAATTTCTTTATTTTCCAAAATTTTTCTTACACAAAAAGGTGAAAATCCAATATTTTCATAAACTTCCTATAGTCATCTAACACTCCTTTCAATTTGGAACAGTCTAAGATTTTACTATCTGGTAACAGGTTTAAAGTAGTCTATCTAGTTTCACTTCTGTTTTGAAGTGGGTTTAAGCGACTGCCTCTCTTGGATGTGAAATCATCTTGATTGTGAGTGTTCGAGAGTGACTCTATGAGCTGAAAGCTTTTGTAGCAATCAAAATTGCCATTTGTCACAATGTTTTCAACCTCGGTTATTTCCTTTTCAAACAAACTTCGAATTGCCATTTGAATCTATTTCTCAATTTGGACAAGTCTAGAAAATTGTCTTTGAAGAGGATTAACCCATTCCCACACAATCCCTCCATTTTATGTGCCTCAAGAAAAAAGTTTTGGAAAATATTGTGGAAAATGAAGGAATTTCTATCCAAATAGATGAAAAAAAAGAAAATTAAAATCCATCAACTTGAAATTGTCGTCCTCAATGTCTTTCAATCTGAACCAGTTTATTTTTTGGTTTGTGGGAAAGGGTTAACTATAATGAAATATTGGCACAGAAAATGGATGATCAATATTCAGTAATAAATTTCTCCGTGATCATTTATTACACTGTTTACGTTTGCACTTATGCATTGTCAGGTGAGAAAGGATAGGTGAGAAAGTACAGATGAGAAATGACAAGTGAGAAAGGACAGGTGAGAAAGGACCATCTGATTAGTGCTTAAAGTACTGACATGGGTTGGATTGTGTGCAGGATATAACGCTCTGACCTGGATCAAAACTCTTTGCTCTTGCAGTTGGGAATCTAGAGTTTTCATTCTCTTTCAGACCTCTCCAGATATGTTTTTCGAAATACAATCTCTGATTGACCTCTACTTGATCTAATATCTTTTTTTAACCCATTCTCAGATGACAAAATTTTAAACTGGCCTAAATTGAAAGGAATTGCAGACGACAATTTCATGTTTATGAAATACTAGAATTTTTCAAATTTGTTGATAGAAAACATTGAGTAAAATAAAGAAATTGCTTGTTACAAGCTATTTCTTCATTTTAGTCATTGTTATCTCAATTTATTTTAGCTCAACTAGCTGAAAGCCAGCGAGTTTTTGTCATGGTGTTGTAGCCTTCATGTGTCCATCCATGTATGCAATCCTTGGGTGACCTTCAAAGAATTTTGATCGGATGAAAAATATAGCTTTAATGGGCGAGCCTGATTTCCATTATAGAGAAATCTATAAAAATCTTCTCAGAAACCAATAGAATGATTTTAAACAAACTTTATAGAATTGATCTTATGGTGACTCTTTTTCAGATTCAATCAATTAATTGTGATTGGTTAAAAACATAGTTTTTATAGGGGTGGCTTATTTCCATATATGGTATCCAGTGATTTTTTAATAATTTGTTAATACCTTTTACATCTGATTCAGTAAATGAAGTGACTTTAATAAAACAATGATATGTTTGAAAATGAAAAGATTTCATTGACAAGATTTATTTGCTTAAAATGGTGAATATGATTCCGTTTATATTGAATTTCTGAAAACACCACTGGCTTAATCAGTACAATCAGGTCTGAGGAGCGATATAGGCGCTCAAACGCCTTTAGTTCACCATGTTTTCAAATTCTTGTTTCTTGAGTGGAATGGAAAAATGGGATTTCTTTTGAATAGGTTAATCAAATTCAATAAATCTTTATGGATAATGCTTTCTTTTCTTTCTGTAGTACAAACAAAACCCAGACATGCTAAAAGAACTCCTCGATACATATCCAAAGACATTAGTTGAAGCAAGTCCACGGGACCGATTATGGGGCATAGGCCTATCTGCTCAAAATCCTAAAGCAATGGACCAAACGAAATGGAGAGGAAAAAACTTACTAGGAAAATGTCTGACAGATGTAAGAGAACAATTGATGAAGGAAAAAAAGAAAGAAAAAAAGAAATAACGGAAAGAATACATGAGCTTTGAGGTATTAACCCATTACTAGACAACAGTTTGACTGGTTCAAACTAAAAGAAACTGCAGAATGCAATATTTGGTTGATCAAATTAGAAAATACTTGCTATTTTGAGGTAGAAAATATTTTGGATAATGAAAAAAAATGCACGTAATAAACTTTTTTTTTCATTTTCAACAATATTTTCCATAGCCCTTTTCTTTAGGGGCATTACAAAGTTGGATTGTGTGGAATGGGTTAACCCATTCCAACTCAGTGGAATTTTAGACTGGTCCAAATTGAAAGAAGCTGCAGGTTACAATTACAAGTTGATGAAATCTGAATTTTTTTCATCTTTTTGGATAGAAAACATTGTGGATAATGAAGAAATTGCTTGATACAAGCAATTTCTTCATTTTCCACAATGTTTTCCAAGGCTTTATTCTTGGGATGCGTAAAAAGGAGGGATTGAGTGGGAATGGGTTAAACACCTGATGATAATGAGATAACACTGATTTTTAGTTCTGTTATATGAGAACTTTTTCAGTTAACCCTTTCCTGTACAAATACAGGATTATATGTTGCTGTGCGTTTTATGCAAGAAAAGCTATCTCTCCTTTTCCCGCAATATTTTCTACAACATAGAATGGTTTGATTTCAACTTACATCCAATTTTCATTTTCGTTTGCAACCTCTTTTAATTTGGGCAGTGGGTAGCTCACCAGACTCCTAATCTTCAATCATGGGATGTCATGGGTTTGATCCCTGGCAGCGACACATTTTCTTTCCAACATTTGTCTCTCACCAATGGGTGGATAATCATAAACCTAAGCGGGATAGCAGCTAGAGGCTAGGAAAGGATGTAGTGGTAGTACTGGTGTGAGAAATACCAGGAATCCATTGTTAGGTGCTCCTGCCGCCGCGATATAACTGAAACACTGTTGAAAGTGGCGTTAAATCCCATTCAATTTTTCAATCAATGGTAGGCTGGAAGTCGTCAATATTTCTTTAAAGTCTTCCCCTCTGTAGCCTAACAATTGAGTTAATTTCAAATAAACTTAGCAGGAATGTTTCTTGGGTTACCCATGTTCAAAAATGGTTTGTGATATTTTGATTCGTGAAAAAATGTTGGCTTAGCAGGTCTGGGCTTATCAGACTTGGAGAAACCTTGAAATAAGTGTTTTAGGACTCTTCTTCTCCTAGACCACTTATTGGCCTATTTGGACCTAACTTGGCAGAAACGTTGCTTAATTGAACCTATTCAAAATTTGTCTATGAAATATTAATTTGTGAAAAAATGGGGATGTAACGACAGGGGCCCCATTACCACACGACAAAATTTTAGACTGACCCGAGTTGAAAGAAGTTGCAGACGACAATTCCAAGTTTATGAGATTTTGGATTTTTTGAACTCTCTGGGTAGAAAACAGTGTGGAAGTGGAGAAATTGCTTGTAACAGGCTATTTCTTCATTTTCCAAAATGTTTTCTTAAGCTTTTTTTGAGGGCATATAAAAGCGTCACTGAGTGGAAATGGAATAATAAGGAAATAATTCTTGAAAAATCTTCCATTCATAAACCACTTTGGACCAAACTTGGTTAGAAAATTCATTGGATGATCATTTTCAAATCTTGCTCATGAAATTCTCATTTGCAAAAAATGTGGGACAGTAGGGGGAGGATTATCAGACTGAAGTCATTCTTCAAAAATCTTCTCCTAAACAACCTGGCCAATTGAACTTAACTTGCAAGGAATGTCATTGGGTGACCCTTTTCAAAAACTGTAAACGGAATTTGAAATGGTGGCGTGGAAAGACAGACTGTAGACACAGAGAAATCTCATTCTTTAAAGAATTTACTACTCCTTAACCACTTCGCCAATTTGGACCAAACATGGCAGAAATATTCTTCTGGTGACTCTTTTCGAAACTGTAAATGGCGGTATTGGGAAACAGACTTTTCAGATATTGAGAAATCATATTCTTTTAAGATCTCCTATTCCTAAGTCACTTAGTCAATTATACCAAACCTGGTAGTAATGGTATTTGGGTGACCCTTTTGAAACTTGTTTGTAAAATCTTTATTTGTGTTAAATAGTGGGTATGGCAGGACTAGGCTTTTCAATCTTAGAAGCATTATGAAATAGTACTAAGGTGAGCGATATCGGGCCATCTTGGCCGTCTTGTTTGTTACATGCTATTGGCCTTAGATTTTGCAAAATAAGCCATTTAAAATCGAAGTGTAACTTCCTGTTGGAGCTTAGTGGGCATGGCAGCGATCTATTAATTGCATGTTGTTTATGTGTTTCTACTTATTTGTACAAATCATGTTGCCTTGAATTTGCGTGTTTTCAAAATTCTTAGAATTAAATTACAAACTGTTTATGTGAAGAAAATATGGAAAAAATGCGTTTTGCTTGTACAAATACGTTCATTCAAGTATTTTACAATTCTTTAACATGTTTCACAGAGCCACGCTGAATTAATCGTGAAATTGTCGAATGTTTTACATAATATATTCACGGATGTAATGAAATACCAACATGTACATGTATACAATTACAAAATATACACGTTGATATATATGGCGGTTGAAAAACGAGATAGACATGAAATATGAAATAAACATTAATAATCATAATAAATCAAAATTGGTCAGAGTGTGCAGTAAGAGCTTCAGACTTCATTGTTTTATTTTTATGGAATAAAACGCTACTCAAAGCGAATCTTACATTTTTTCAAGCCAGCTGCCGGAGATCAAGACCTTGTTTAGACAGCCACAATTTCATGCATGTGCGAGAACCAGTGCGTCTGTCCCCAACCCAACTTTGTACTTTATGTTACATGTTACTGGCCATAAATTTTGCAAAGAAAATAAACGTTTAAAATCGAAGTAGAATTTTCTGTTGGAGTCAATTGGTGGGGTCATCGGAGTAAGAGGGCGGGGCTAGCGAATGATCAAATTTCTGTTAACGGGAAAAAGCTAACGAAGCTTCAAGTAGGACAAACTGAATATTCAAATTTAGTCCATTATTTCCACCAACGTCCCACGTGACGCATACCTGATTTGTTAACCCTTTCCCACTCAGTGACGCTTTTAGACGCCCTCAAGGAAAGAAGCTTCGGAAAACATTTGGAAAATGAAGAAATTGCTTGTTACAAGCAATTTCTTCATTTTCCACAATTTTTTCTACCAAGACAGTTGAAAAAATCCAAAATTTCATAAACTTTGAAATGTCGTCTGCAACTTCTTTCAATTAGGACCAGTCTAAAATTTGCTCGTGTGGTAATGGCTAAAAAGCAGATTTTAACGTTAAGGTTAAACATTGACATGTAGACTGGCGTTGAAATATTTCATGGCGTGACAGCGTAAAAGTTCATGTTTAACATGAAAAATCAAGGTTATCCGAGTGAGGGTTGCTCTTTGATGAAAGAAAGATTATCATGTGTGAACAGGGTGTTGTCTTGTTTTATAAAATGTCATGCACAAAGAGGCCATCTGGAAAATGGATGGTTTATAAAAGTAATATTAATGATTCTATAGAAATAACTACAGCTAGTATGTCACCAAGGATCAATGTTAAAGATCCTTTAGATAGGATAACGATACTTTCAGTTTTCGTTGTTTGGTTCACTTCAGCGTCAAAATTACAACTGGAATAGCAAGTATTTAGATACCTCTTTTAGACCAAAGGCGATTTCTATGACGTCATCGTAATGTCAAATAATCGTACATTATTGCTAAGTTCGTTGGTCTTGTAATAAAAAGCAGCTTATGGCCAAGGGGGGAAATCTTTTACTCTACTTTTAAATCGTCTAGAATGCAAATATTAGTAAGCTTAAGCTCACCAAGGCTCTGTTACTATCTTTTCTATTATAGAAGAGGTTAAGATCAGCTTGTCTCAAAGATAATCTCGCGACAAACGACACATCCTATTTATCTCAAAGATTATGTGAAGAGATATTTTTTTATATACCTATAAATGATCTGAATAAAATTCTGGCTATCTGATAACCCCCCCCCCCCCCCAAAAAAAAAGAAAAAAACCCACAAAAAAACCCAACCCAAAACACAAATAGAATCCGCATTTGGCCTGTACCAAAAAGCCGTATTCGTCGAGTACCTTTAAACACTGACTTTTTCTTAGTGTAATGACGTTAGCGTTTTCCGTAAAAGTTCAAAAGTGCCGTGGAGTTAGTATCCTTTTATTTTGTAGTTATTTTCAGTGGGTACTCTTAATATTCAGTCTAAAAAGGTATATGATGAAAGGAATATTACAACAGTGTGTTTTTCTAGTTGTAATCGTTTTCTTGAATCGTGTGTATGTATTTTTCATTGGACGAGACCGAATTCTCGAACACGATAACAGCAAAGAGAATCAAAGTACTGAAAAGAACTGTAAGCTAGCAAAGGATTTTTCAAACGTTATCATTTTAAAGAAAGGAGGAGTTAACCCATTCCCACACAAACCCTCCTTTTAACGCCCCTCAAAAATATAGTTGTACAAACAAGTACTTTCTTCATTTTCCACATTGTTTTCTACCTAAAGAGATAAGTATTTTAGAAGTTTCAACAACTTGAATTTGTCGGTTGCAACTTCTTTGAGGATCGATGTGCTCAAGTGAGCTAAAGTACCTAGGAGATGAGCTTTTATGCACAGTTTTCAATATTTCTGAAATACAGAAGAACTACTTTTTATGGCGTAGGCATTTAACGGATTTAGTGGTTAAGCCTCCAGTGGGCAGTTTGCACTCGTTGAACTTTGAGACGACCTCAATATATTGTCTTTTAACTTAAGCTAAGAAAACTGACGTTTTGCTAGCTAAAAATACACTGTTGTAATATTCCTTATGTATATGCATGTTTCAAAAATGAAAATGTTATCTTTCATTACACGCCCGGTAATCTCGGGCTCCATCTCTTTTTGGAGAACAGTGCAAAATGGAGACAATGGTACTTCCGATATGGAGCCAAGGACCGGAACTGAACAGAAAAGGTAAATAAAACAGTGCACCTCGCGTACAATTTGATCTCCTATTAACCTATTAAACATTTTCCCAAAGCGTCCAGAGTTTCATACCACATAGAAATGATTATATTATCCATTGGCGGTGATAGATTTCAAAAATAATTCCGTTTGTGAATAGAAACTTGAATCAAAGTTTGGACATCGGACCCGATCAAAGACGAAAATGTGTGTTGAAATCGTTCAAATCCATGTAATCAACAGTTCTGAAAGATTTAAGCGGCAATGTCTGTGAAATGAATGGTAACGTGTTGATATACAATAATGTTACCACAAAGAACTGCGTTTTTCCTACTCCTTTTGCGGATTTTCTTAGATGAGAAGGAGACCAGGATGCGGTGCGGGAGACAAGATTCAGAGGGAGAGGCGATGCATATATAAATGTACTGTAAAACTTCAAATAGAACCCCATACTCTTATGTAACCCAAGTCCCTCTTCGGAAGTCAAAGCCGACCCTTTTTGTATGATTTTCGGAAAACTTATAACCTGTAATAAACCCATTCCCAAACAGATCAATGCCACAATGAATTCAATAGAGGGCGAATGTAACTGTTCTAAACCAAATGTCCCCTTTTGTGATGGTTCATGCTTAGATAATTGGTTTGCTTAATTTTTTTTTTCTTTATATTTAGAAGGCGCTGTATCCTAGATTATGTCAAAAGGTAAAAAACTTCACTGCTTAAGTTAAAACACCGTGAAATTGACAATTTTTGGATGATTTGGGAATGATTCCGGATTGAAATTGAATGAGTCGGAGGAGCGAGTTTTGAATGAAATTAAAAGTATGTAATCCAAGATCGCTAATTTCGTCAAATTTGCGATATTTTTACCACAGTCGCTTTAAAACCCACAGCTGCCAGTAAAATTTGTGGAAAATTGTTATCGATTTGAATAAAATGCTGCGCATTTTGGACGGTTGTTAAATGTAAGCGTTTTTTAATGGTTTGAGTGAGTGTTTCGAATGAATGATTGGAGCGCTGTGTGAGTGATTTTGAATGGTTTTGATCGATGTAAATGTCAATTTCACGTTGTTACTAACTGTATACTATGTATACTGTACATGAACCACCTGCTCTTTGCTGTCGAAGTAAATCTTCACCCCCCCCCTTTTTTCCGTCTTAAATCTGTAGCCTGTAATTAACACCCACCCCTTTTTAAAGAAGTGTGAAAATTCTAATAAACCACCGGTGTTGTTACAGAGCTTTTACAACGTAAAAGGCACAGAACGTCCGTTTATTGCAGATCTGAACTCCTTCCGCTATGCATATTTCTAAGAACCTAGCGTATTTTTCAAATTTTGTGATGACCTGAATTCTCAAATTAGCTATTTGTTTTTCTTTGATAATGTTTCGTTAGAATTGATTTACAAAAATTATTACGCGCTCACTTTATATTCACCATTGTGGCCCGGTAAGTCAGTTTGAAGAAAGGAGAAAAATATAGACCAGATATAAATATGGCTGTTCTAGAGAGTCTGGGAGAAACATTTACTGTGTAAAAGGGAAAGAAAAAGTGTCCTGTAATATGCATAAAGTTACAAAATCATTCACTGTATTCTTTTATATGCATCGCCTCTCCCTCTGAATCTTGTCTCCCGCACCGCATCCTGGTCTCCTTCTCATCTAAGAAAATCCGCAAAAGGGGTAGGAAAAACGCAGTTCTTTGTGGTAACATTATTGTATATCAACACGTTATCATTCATTTCATAGACATTGCCGCTTAAATCTTTCAGAACTTTTGATTACATGGATTTGAACGATTTCAACACGCATTTTCGTGTTTGATCGGGTCCGATGTCCAAACTTTGATTCAAGTTTCTATTCACAAACGGAATTATTTTTGAAATCTATCACCGCCAATGGATAATATAATCATTTCTATGTGGTATGAAACTCTGGACTTTTTAGGAAAATGTATAATAGGTTAATAGGAGATCAAATTGTGCGCGAGGTGCACTGTTTCATTTACCTTTTCTGTTCAGTTCCGGTCCTTGGCTCCATATCGGAAGTATCATTGTCTCCATTTAGCACTGTTCTCCAAAATAAGATGGAGCCCGAGATTACCGGGCGTGCATTAGTTACGTCAATACTTTGATTTGGTAATAATTTAATTTTTAGTTTCGTCTATCAAAAACGAGCGTTCTGATTGGTTGAAAAATATTACTTATTTCTTCATGAACAGAATTTTGATCACGCAGTGATTTTGTATGCTTCCGCACAAAATAGTCCAATACAAAAAGGTATCAAAATTTGTAAAGCTTTTGTTTATTTGGCTCGATGCTATTAAATTATAAGAAATGAAGAGAATATTTTTTGTATTCATGGAGGTATGAACCGATAAACCCTAATCACACAATGTGTGAATCCGCTTCGCGTTTTCATACAGTGTGATTAGGTTTTTCGGTTCATACCTCCATGAAAACAAAAAAATATTCTCTTCATCTCTTAATTGTTTTGAAATTATCTTTATTTTTCTGCAGAATCATTGACGTCTTGACAGGACGCTATTGTCTTTATTGTTGTGCATTTGATTCCCATATACTACAGACAGCGGTTTGATGTGGTTAAGTGTTTTGGCCACATTTTAATGCGCACGCTGCAAAAACGCGATGTATAAAATCAAGCTTATATAATGAATTAATTATGGCCAACCGCTTCCTTCATTGCACTTAACCCTTATAATTATCTTCGTCAAGGAAAACCTGTTTTAATCGACAATTGAATATATGATACCATTTCCAATCAACTTCATAGAAAGTAGGAGGGCTAGAAAATTTCAATTTATCTTTTTATTTTCGTTCTCTTTAAATTTTCGCAATTTAGTCAGCTATATAAATCTTTAGACTGCTGAAAGCTCTTCGAAAATTTGAAAAAAAACTAAGAATATTTGTTTGTATCTCGAATGTCTTAAGAAAAAGGAATTTAAAGTACCAATCAAGTTTCGGGATCTTACCCCAGATTTGAAGTACATGAATGGGCTATGAAATTCATGTTGTTAATTTCTACTAATTCATACGTCAAGAGAATATATGTACGGTAGTTTTAATAAAAAAAATTATTAAGATGAAAATATATTGTTTTCAAACTAATGTAGCCTGGTATCTCAGAAAACAGCACTTTTGAAAACCCTTTAACCCTTTCCTGTACAAACCCGGGATTTTACGTCGCAGTGATTTAATACTTTAGAAAACATTGTGGAAAAAAGAAGAAATTGCTTGTAACAAGCAGTTTCTCCTTTGCCCACAATATTTTCTACCACATAGGATGGCTTTATTTCAATTTGCACCCAATTCTCATTGTCGTCTGTCTAAACCAGTCTAAAATTTGAAAAACAAAACAAAACAAACGGGAAAGTGTTAAAGTGGACATGGCAAGTGATCCATAAATTACTCGAAATGATAGAAAATCTTGAAATATGTTCTCCACAATGTCTGCTTTCGGTGAAGACGAAAGGTAAATCAGAAAATCGTTGACTAGTTAACTATATCTTATTTATTATCGTCAATAGATTCCGAACTACACGTAACTTTTAACAAATGAATGATTGCAAAAGACATTGCAGTCACTATTAACCTCTATCATCTCTACATATTTCGAAAAGTACCAAATAAGAGGATAGATCATCCAAATATTTGTAATATTTATTGAAGTTATGACTCCAACATCTTTATCCTGACTTGCATTTATTTTATTTTTTTCCCTATGATGTTTTCTGTCTTAGATTTTGTCCAAGGCGAATCCCCGAAGTAATCTAGCTATCAAAATGAAACTTGTTGTAAAATAGATCTCTCCGTGGATAAGTGCAGTGCAGAAAGTTGCATACTATGACATATATATTATTTAACATCTCTTACCGACCTTGACGTCACTACCTTCTGTCCGTCCGTCTATCCCTTAGACAACATTGTGAAAAATGAAGAAATTGCTTGTTGCAAGCAATTTCTTCATTTTCCACAATGTTTACTATCCAGAAATGTGAATAAAGCAATAATTCCATTAACCTTAAATTGTCGTCTGCAACTCCTTTATGTTTGGAGTGGTCTTTTGTTTTCTTTTGTTGTAACGGTTAAAGCTTCGTCACAAAAAAGGATTCACGCAAAATTGTATCAATGCCTTCATGAGTCTCGTTCTTTATAGCAAACTTCGACAAGATTCAGGGAAGATAGGGTTAAAAACAGGCTTCCTGGACTGCGGTTTTGATAATGTTTGACGGATTGACCTCTCATTCAGCGAATTCCGTCACGTGTCTTGTAAACAAACGTTGAACAAGTTCCCGGTATAACGCCTTGTAAAAACACGTAGAGCTTGTAGCGCACAAGGTCAGGCGTACTCAGCAAATTTCAAGTATTACATGATTGTGAAATAGCATTCAAAAAGGGGCGAGCTAGCTTTTCTTTATAAACCACCGTCATTTCTGAACCCGAAATATTCATGATTTTTTGGGAGAATTAGACACAGATCAGCCTGCACATATGTGCACCCTGATCTTAGTCTGTTCTACCTGATTGATTTTTTAAGTCTGACTTGCCTGTAAAACTTACCTTCAAAAGAAATATTGACCCACAAGTACGCCTTTCAGTGCTTTCTGTACTTAGATTTTATGCAATTCTATAAGAAGGGTTTTATTCAGTATGGTAAGGGTTAAGCAAATACTTGGAGGTTCGGATCCCCCGTAATTTTTTCAGGTTCGGTATTTCAGAAAGAAAAAACAAACACACACACACACAAAAACAACAACAACAACAACAACAAAAAACCCAACAACGTTTGTAATAGTAACGTGGGATAGCTATTCTCTAGATTCATAAATTGGCTAATGGTGGCTGTCAATCAAACTGATATCGATCAATCAATTCATCCGTTTCAGAATAGAATGGGGTGTGCAAAAAATATCGACTCTGGTCAGACTGCGTATGGTGTACAACTGAATAGGTCTAAACTGTTTCATACTGGTAGATTTTCATTATCGTCCGTGTTAATACCATCTCTGGTTGACCTATGGTTGCGCAGGTTGATCAAGCTGTTCTCAACAATAGGATCTCCTTAACGAATTACCACGCGACAAAATTTTGGTTGGTCCAAATTCAAAGAAGTTGCAGACAACAACTTTTAGTTGACAAAACTTTGAAAAAATTCGGATTTTAGGATAGAAAAAGCTGATCAGTCAATGAGGGATGTGAAGGAAACTAAATGTATTGGTCCTAGCTCCTCTGTAAGGTCTTCAAAGGCCCCTAGACTGCATCGGTTTCAAAGAAGTTACTCATATGACTGAAATGAGAATTCCCAGTCCTATTTGTAAATAGTAGGTACATAATGTAATACTATTCACATGTAATCTTCTCCATCACCCCCCCTCTCGATTAAGTGGTTTTGACGTAGCGAAAATTAGTGATTATTAGCTCCACTTACAAAGGGCTAGACGGCTATTGTCATGGCTTTATGGCTTCAGGAAAACTGCTAACTGAATTTCAACCAAATTTCTCAGGAATGATCATGCATCAGTTTCCTTCAAGAAATTTTCGATGTTTTGAAAAGCATAGCTTGATGAGGTGATTATTTCTATTCTATCTTAAGCTCTATAAGCTTCGGATTCGAGTCCAATCACTTTTTAGTTTTCTCGTTAAATATCCTTTGTTTAGACTTCTTAAAAAGATGGCTGTAGAGAGTATGTCTTTCTATATACTTTTTTTTTCAAAATTTTTGACTTACCAAAATTCAAAGGGGTACCAGACGACATTGCAGAAGTAGCTATATTTCAAAAAGTAGCCATCCTATGCGATGGAAATATTATGGAAAAAAAAAAAAAAAAAAAAAAAAAAAAGAAGAAGAAATTGCCTGTTACGAGCAACTTCTTCTTTTTCCACCATGTTTTCTCGAGTATGATATTACAGGGACGTAAGAGTCAGGTATCGTATCGGAAAGGGATAAGTAACGAAATCATTATAAATCTTAATCTCTGTGCCGATAAATTCAAGCTGGTGGAGCGATAAATGCTCAAACATTCTCCTTATTTGATATGGCTTAGAATCTGACTAGCCTCAAAGTGATTGAATATTCCAAATTTCTGCGTCGATGAAATACAAACGGAAAGCCTATCTGTGTATATGCGTTGGTGGCCTTCACATTAGTTTAATCCCTTCCCACACAATGACGCTTTTTGACACCCCCACCCCCAAGAAAAACAACTGGAAAAACATTATGAACCAAGCATTTACTTCATTTTCCACAATGCTTTCTACCCAGAAAGTAGAAAAAAATTAAACTTTCGTAAAATTTAAATTATCGTCTGCAACTCCTTTCAATTTGGAGCTGTCTTAAATTTTGCCGTCTGGTAATAAGTAAGGACATTTTAAACTTTTTTTCCACTGAAATATATTAATTCCGCAAAAAAACTATCACGAAAATAGGTTTGCCATGAAATTGTAGTTCGCTGAGACATAATGATGCTTTTATATCAGATTTAATGATTTATTTTAGACCTTTTACGCATGCGGTTTTCCGGTCTTGAACTTGATTAATTTTTCAAAAACAAACTATTTGCATAATGAAATATTATATAAAGCATCATGGTGACAAACGAGGGTTGTATTCACCAGTCAGTCTGAATCGCTGGCCCCCGCAAATTCACTCCGACACGAAGCTCCACTTCGATTTTAAATGCTACTGGTCACATTTTCCGATTTTTTTTATCATTAGCATGCAACAAAAAATGGTTGGTTGGCGACATAAACGTCGTAACTACAGCTTGAATAAGCTGTAGTTACGACGTTTAAGTCGCCAAACAACGAAAATGGTTCACATAAATGGTGGCCAATATCGGAGTCCAAAGCCACCTTCCAGTCCAAATGAATGGTCGACTGATTATTTGATTGACAGCCGCGATTGGTCAATTGGTGATTCTAACTTATGCCTCGTCCAATCAAAATCCTCGTTATGAACAATTTATTCAGACCAATAAATTAGACTGCTGTTAATAAGATCCCACATGTAGGGAGAGTTGAGCTAAACTTTCAGAGCACACTTGATCCTTCCCCGAAAATCTTTGCACCAGTTTTTACAATGATAGTGAATAAGTTTTAGAAAAAAAAATGTTCGAAGAAACTCGTTGGTCGGCGATAAGTACAGATTTTATGGTCACTACCACATCATTGTTACAACGAATTTCTTTTTTTTTCAAATACATTCTACTGTTTTCCGTCACAAAGAGTCTTATTTTAGAAGTATTATTCACTGTCGGTAACTTTTTGTTTTGTCGTGTTCGTGGTTGAGAGGTTAAGCGTCGGCTTCACGACTGAAATGTCCAAAATAGATTCGGCTATCTATATTGGTTCTTTCATTGACCCAAACATTCTGCACGGGCACAGTTGTATTCTCTTGGAAGCAGAATTGAGAAAGATTAATATAAGTTGAAAGAGCTTGCCTCCAAATCGCTGTGAAATGAAAAGTTTTAAATCTTTAACTTTTTTTGAATTCGCACTTGTCTAAATTTTGGTCATATGGTAGTTGGTTATGTTTGTGTTGTGGTATAGGAGTGATTGATGAGTAATCTATTTTAGAAGCGATTCTGTAATATCATCGCTTTAGTTATAATCAATCTAAGATAAATTAGTAAAGCAGAGAAGCTATTTTTTTTTCGAGAGGAAAAAGATTTGCCGAGCAAATGTGTATATACGATAAAGATTTTTTTCTTATAAACCTCTCATCTGAACATAATCCGATAAGTTCAAAGCATAGGGAGCAATAACTAACTACGAAATAATTTGCTGCAAAAGCGACATCGTATTTGATTCGATGCTCTTATGGAAAATAGATACCCAAAGGGTTTCCAGGCTAATTGTAGTTCGGCGGTATTTAGAATTATTACCACCGTTAAAAAATCATGAATTAATAGGGGATATGAGTACAAAATTACTACTCTAATATATCGGACAACTCTCGTTTTTTAACGTGATCTAAATATACTTTACGAGAAATGTGTGATATAAGGCCATCAAACATTGTCACACATTGTCGATCAGAACCCCACCCCTTTGTTGTGAATGTCACTATTAAAATATCAATGACGAAAAAAAAAAAAAAATGAAATAAAACCATGAATTTACTGAAGCGGTATTTTATAATACATACCTCAATCCAAGCATCTTATTGGATGTTGAATTCCGGCCTAACATGTCCAGCGATTGAGTCATTTCCCCTTGTTTTTTTATCATGTCGTCTGTTGACAACAAAGACGCTGTAAGTACAGCTAGTATAAACTGTTGCTACGACGATTTGATCATTCGCCGACTAACTGTCATGTACCAAAAATTAAAATGAAGTAATGTCATCTAGTTAGTCGAGCTTTAATAATAGATGTCATAATTGTTTGTACAAACCATATGTTTTTTGTTCCGAATATAAGTCTATTTAGGTTATACATAATTATTGTTACAAAATGTTAACGACCGATATCATTATATTTAACCCATTCCTAAATAACATAATTTTAGAATGGCCTAATATGAAAGAAGCTGCAGAAAACAATTAAAAACTGATGGAATTTTAATTTTTGTTCGCCTTTTCGGACAGAAAAAAAATGTGGACAATTAAGAAATTGCTTAATAAAAGCATTTCTTCATTTTCCACAATGTTTTAAAAAGCTTTTTTTCTCGGAGGGAGGAGGGGGGGGGGGGGCGTAAAAAATGGGGGATTAACCCATTCCAACTCAATCCCTCCTTTTTACGCCCCTCGAGAAAAAAGCTTTGGAAAACATTGTGGAAAATGAAGAAATTGCTTGTATCAAGCAATTTCTTCATTATCCACAATGTTTTCTATCCAAAAATACGAAAAAATTCAAAATTCCATCAACGTAAAATTGTCGTCTGCAGCTTCTTTCAATTTGGACCAGTCTAAAATTTTGCTGTGTTGGAATGGATTAAGTGGGAATGTGTTAAGCAGCAAAGCAAAGATCGCAGTCAATCTTTTATGAACCCATCTCGCTTTTTACGCCCCGTTAAAGAAAACAGGTGCTTCAAGTAATTTCTTTATTATCCTCAATGTTTTCTACCACAAAAGATTTTTTTTCAATTTTACACCAACTATAAAATGTCGCCGGCCGCTTCTTTGAATTTTGACCAGTCTAAAATTTTGTCGTCTGGTAATGAGTTAAAGAATAAACATCCTCAAAGCCGACTCACGAATAGAAACATAACATAACGTCGTTGTCGTTCTAAGACGTCGTAACTACAGCTTGATTCAAGCTGTAGTTACGACGTTTTAGAACGACAACGACGATAAGGCACCTGAAGAGCACGTGAAAGTACAAATAGAGAACTACGAGTGTATTCATATTAGAGCCATGACGTCATTCAGGCGACCAAAACCTCGCAACTAAAGCTTTATCTATTACCACACAATCACGCATTTTTACCTACCAACGAAATATAGCTTTCGAAAACATTGTAAGTAAAGAAGAAATTGCTTGTAGCAAGCAATTTCTTCATTTCTTTCATTGTTTTCTACCCCATATGGTTCTTTTTTTCAATAATATCAACTTTACTTGTCTTCTGCAACCTCTTTCAATTTAGACCAGGCTAAAATGTTGTCGTTTTCGAATGGTCGTCCAAACGACGATGATGTTTGAAAAAAACACAACAAAAAACACCAAAACACCAACTGTATTTTCAAAAATGAAATCAATGATTGGTTTGTTTGTTGACATCCGCCATGATATCATAATCATTATCATTATGATAAACATCATCGTAATCATCACAATCTTTATCATCATCAATGACAAAAAAAAGAAAAAAAAAGCAACGCCCTCGTTAATTTGAATACTTCCCAAGTACTTGAGATATAGGTCATTCCATATGAATTAATTAAATTGTTAGTTTCATCTATCAAAAACGAGCCTTCTGATTGGAACACAATTTTGATCATGCAGTGATTTTGTATGCTTCCGCACAAAATAATTCCATAAAAAAAGGTGTCAAAAGATGTAGGGTTTTTGCTTTTTTCGCTCGATAATATTAAATTATAAGAAATGAAGAGAATATTTTTTGTTTTCATGGAGGTATGAACCGAAAAACCTAATCACACAATGTATGAATCCGCTTCGCGTATTCATACAGTATGATTAGGTTTTTCGGTTCATACCTCCATGAAAACAAAAATATTCTCTTCATCTCTTAATTAACATGTATACATTTTGCACCTCTCAGTATTAAAGTAAAATTTATCTAAAATAAAATATAGTTGTTGTGTCATTGTAGCCATCTGATGAATATGCTTGTTTTTTTTTTCTGTGACAGACATTTTGTTTACAGAATTGTGGTTCTTTGAACGGAAAGGTCATGGTTACATCAAGAATAATTTTGTTTTTTGTCTCTTTTTAATTGCTCCTTTGCTTCGTGATGATGAATTGTTTTGTCGTTTAGGTTAAAAACACAGTATAAACAATCTGAACTGTCTAATGTGCGTTCTAATTGGCGATGCGATTCTGTAAAATCACTTATAGACAAAGCGGGCTTGAGATAGATAGATAGAAGATAGATAGATATATAGATAGATAGATAGAAAGATAGATGGATAGAAAGATAGAGAAAGGAGAGAGAGAGAGTAGATAGATAGATGTAGATAGATAGATAGATAGATAGATAGATAGATAGATAGATAGAGAGGGAGGGAGAGAGAGAGAGAGAGAGAGAGAGAGACAGAGAGACAGAGAGACAGAGAGACAGACAGACAGAGACAGAGAGACAGACAGACAGAGAGACAGACAGAGAGAGACAGACAGACAGACAGAGAGAGACACAGAGAGACTTGCATTTTAGCCTTATTATTCTGAAACGAGTTCCTGGTTCTATTCTATTAGGCTCCCTTTCCGACCTGCCAAGCAGACAGAGAACGTCTTGGAATTTTTTCTAAGATCTAATTTAGAATAGACTTTAAAATTAATACTATAAAATAGAATGGATACGCTACTTTAACACAACAACCGTGTAAACAAAACTTTCGACTCCCGTAAGTCTAAATGAACATGGCAGTCTTACTGGAGACGTTTCTTTTCGCACTTCCGAGATTTTTGTGTTAAGACATGATGAGAATATTGTTATTTTCATTCGTGTTGGACCTGAAAACTTAATGACATTTCTTATAATTGTCGTCATTCAACTATTTTACTAGTATTGAGTAAAGTTTTGACTGCTAAAATTGTGTTCATAGAAGTATGAAAAGGGTCCAGCCTATCAAAACGCTTGAAGCTTGATAGACGAAACTAAAATGAAATAAAAATAATTTAACCCTTTCCTGTTTTATGAAATTTTAGACTGGTCCAATTTGAAAGAGGTTGCAGACGACAATGAAAAATACATGCAATTTGAAATCTGACCATCCTATGTGGTAAAAAATATTGTGGAAAAGGAGAAATTGCTTGTTACAAGCAATTTCTCCTTTTTCCACAATGTTTTCTCAAATATATAATCATGGTGACGTAAAATCCCGTGTTTGTCCAGGAAAAGGTTAAGGCCAAAAGTACTGTATGAATCTTTCGATTCCTTTGTTGCATCGATACATCAAAACGGGAGTGAGATATTGGGATTTATTACACCAAAAGAGATGGAAAATTCTGCAAACGTTCGCTTCAACCTCTTGCAACGCAACTGTGTACGGAGAATTAAGACGATATCCCCTTTTTACAGAAAGATATGTTAAACAAATAAGATGCTAGTTTATTCAAATAATTGAAAAAATAAAAAGTGGCCTATCCAAATAACGTTCTTGTAAGAATAATTCACAACCTTCTCTGTTCGACAGTAAACGTGGATTGAAAAACTGGGTATCAAATATTTTAAGGCAGACTACACGTAATAAGACATGTTTATATGTATTTGACAATAACTATGTATTTTCTCAAATATTTTACAGATTACATGTATCAAGACATGTTTATTATTATATTATCAAAGTATTTTGACAATAATTGTGTTTTTTTTTCGAATAGTTACGGACTACACGTATATTTTCAGAAACTTCAGAGAAATTTCTCTCCCTGCCAGACTTTTAACTAGTATTCAATGAACATAAAAAACGAAAAACCATATCGGCTGCAATATTCTTTACTTCGAATACTAGTATCATTTTCTTGAAGCATGCCAAAGTTTCTCAGATCTACGAAAAATCAATGAACACTATTACAAACGTCTTTCTACATATATATTTTTACGAATCATTACTTTGAATTGAGCTTTGAACTCCGACATTGGCCACCATTTGTGTGAAACAGTTTTGTTAGTTTTTCGACTTAAACGTAGTAACCACAGCTTAATGTCGCCAACCAACAATTCTGCTATTTTTTTAACATGCCTTTGACAATAAATATTGCAGAATGACGTCTATAAGTATCTAAGAGGAACTTCCTTTCGGAGTCATTGGGTGGGACGAACGGAGCATGTGGGCGGGGCCAGCGATTGATTAATTACGTTAAAGCGAAGGAATTATAATCGCGTGTTTTTAGAGACGAAAATGAACGATGGCGTAAAGGGATATGCACCGTGAAACCGTCTTTGTCTTTTATTAGTGAAAAACTATGGCATATTTACAGACCATTTTTTTTTAAAAGTGATAAGTAATGTAGAAAAATCATGATAATAGAGAAAACATCGTTTTTTATTGCTAAAAGTCACTTTAGGGACAATTTGTACTTTTATTCTTCCCATAGGCTATATTAACTAGTTCGTGTTTAGATGTGTTCATTCATTTCTACGTGAAAATTGTTGCATCTCGTGTATTTTTCCGCATGCTTTTTTCTTTCACCGTCGTTTGGCGACAAAGCGTCGTAACTACAGTCTCAATAAGCTAAAGTTGTAGGATTTTGTTCATTCATCGACGCTATTTGATAATATATATATAGTTTAAACTGCCGTTTTTCTAAATATGAATTTTCAATTTGTATGAGTTGAATCTGCGAGTCTGTCATAAGTGAGATATACCCAAGATAATATTTCAAATATCAAAGAAACAAAGGGAAATAATTCCAAAGAATGGTGACTTAGTATTGCTTCTTGCAATGCCCTTATCCTAAATACAATCGAAAGGAATATGTGTATAAAAGAGAAAGATCTTAAAAATTCATGGGAAAAAATCTCAAACAGATAAAATTCCTGTAAAAAGACGTTAAAGTTACTTTTCTTGACCTATCGTGTCTTTTGGAAAATCGCTTTTGAAATAACAAAACATCAAGAACCAATGTCCATTATTTTTTCTACAGTTTTGAGTTGATAACAACAACTATGATAATAATAATGGAACGACTATACTTGTCCTTCTAGGACCATTGGCCGATGCAAACGACAATTAAAAGTAAATTTATTTAAATATACCCTATAGCCTTGTCTTATAGTATATTTGGTCCTTATACAAAATAATTGATTTTCAAGTGAAACAGCAAACATGCATCGCTGAAGAAATGCCATAAAGTCATTATGTAAAATTTCAATGGATTTTAATGAAGATATACGTTAGCCACCTTTTAATGAAATAATCACTGTATTTTCTCTTTCATAGAGAACCATTGATTCTAAAAATAAATCTAAGTTAAACGGTCTTTGTTTCTTGTTTCTTATTTTTTCCAAATTAATTCCCACATCAAAGCTCTTATGAATTGAAATCTTGAATGAATCCAGTCTCTCAGTGAAACATCAAATCGTTCTTTGGCGCCAAAGTCTCATTAAAGAATCAGAATTAAATAATAATCATTTAATTACCTAGCGAAGGTTTAAAGAGGCATGAACCTCCCCCGCCCTTTGTTTAAAAAAATCAAATGTCATTATTAAAGTTTGAATGAGTGGCAGTTAAGACAGGTCGTAGGGGCAGAACTATTTTAAGGAGGTTGGCGGTGACTTTCACATTTCCTTTAATAGGTACACTTACAATAATTAATCAATCTTTGCCCCCTTTGCAAGAGTAGTTAAACTGGCCCAAAACGTTGACTCATTTTATCCGCCAAATCTCTGTTGCATTGAAAAGGGCGGTTTTCGATTAAGTTAATCCATTTCCACACAATCCCACATTTTTACACACCTATGGGATTATATCAGGAACAAAAGCATTTTTTCTTCTTTTCGAGATGGTTTATACCCCATGTGACACTTTCTTTCAATTTCAAGCCACTCTGGAAAGTCGTCTGCAACGTTTTTTTAATTTTGACTAGTCCGATATTTTGTCATCCGGTAAAAAGTTAATCCATTCGAAAACTGTTTAAAAGCAATTACTTTTGAAACTATAATTTTAGTTTATATTTATTTTAATATCTTTGTAAACATTGTTAGAAGTGAAGAAAAAAATTGTAACAAGCAATTTATATACCCCCCTCCCTCGTATTTCATGCTCACCGCAGTAAAGAGATTAAAAGAAGACGTGAAAAGAATCTACCAATTTTTCCCCTTTTTCGGAATTCTCAGATTGAACGACCTTACAGGCAAAGAAAACAATGTCGTATTTGGTAAAAGATGAAACAATTGGCAGTCCTGTCTAGCTGTCATTTAATTTTTGTTTGAGTGACATGTTTTTGCCATGAAAGGAAATACCGGTTTAAATTTAGAAAAGGTCGGCGCGTAGGCTTTATTGCCGAGCATTTTTTAAGTTGGCTTAATGGGTTTCATGTAATAAAATTTTGGAATAACAGAGTGTGCTCGGGGTCTCGTGATGTTTTTATAATAAATTGAGGCATTTCAATGAGGCATTTCAATGAAAGATCAACAAAATGTCACGTGCAAAAACTTGCACAAACTGAGCTACAAAGAACTAATATCACCCAGGTCATTCTCCTTATAAGTGAAAGACCTTTATTCGTATTTTATGCATTTTTTCTACATTTTGATTCTTAATAAGAATTAGACATTGTTTTACATTTTATAAGGGAAACTCTACCATAGCGCGAGTAAAATTCCGTAACTTTTTGCTCGCGCACCCACTATGTACGGAGTTTGTGTGTGCCGTAACAGGGTCCTGTTAGAGAAAATATAGTCATGCAATGAAAAGAGAAACCAGCTTTAGACCGGTAATTATCTTTTCTTTGTCGCGGTTTTTCTAGTCAAAAGACTAAGTAACTGTGTTAGAAGGATTGACAATCTTTAAAAAATCGGTTCAAGTCAGCAAATGAAGAGTTTTTGTAAATAGCCAGCCATCAAAAATTATGGGACGCATTAAGGACCCATGCATGTGGAAACCTATATGGTCCAATAGGGACTGCCTATTCAGGCCTCAGATGGGATGAGCATTTTGGGATGTAAATGGGACCCCTACCGGTAAACCAAAAATGGGGCCCATCTTGGACCAATGATGGCTATAATACACCCATTATGGATCCTTTTTGTATAGTGGTAACATTTGGGGCCCATATTGGTAATCGAATGCCTATTAAGGACACACATGGTTCCAAGATGGGCATAGACTTTTATTATGAGCAGTAAACATGTTGAACATGCATACACACACAATCCTGCCGCCGTCATAGCGCAGTCGGTATCGAGTCAGACTCCCAATCTTCAATCATGGGATGGCATGGGTTCGATCCCCGGCGGCGGCACATATCCTTTCCGACATTTGTCTCTCACCAATGGGTGGATAATCGTAAACCCAAGTGGAATAGCTGCTAGAGGATAGGAAAGGATGTAGTGGTAGTACTGGTGTGAGAAATACTAGGAATCCATCGTTAGGTCTCCAGCCGCCGCGATATGACTGAAATATTGTAAAAATTGGCGTTAAACCCCATACAATCAATCAATCAATCACAAATCTAGTATAGCGCCTAATAATATTAATGAAACAAGTTAAGTCTTTTAGGGAGAGGGGGGGGGGGGCAAATCTCCATTAAATAATGAAGTCTAACATCAAACTAGATACATGAACAGTTTCCCACTGCTATTATAACAGTACAGGGCCCGTATTGACGGTTGAAAACACATTTACATATCATTTTTCCCTGAACCAATTCCCCAACGACAAAATTATATACCGGTCCCAATTGAAAGAAGCTGCAGATGACAATTTCAAGTTCATGGAATTTTAAATTTTATCGTGTTTTTTATATATAGAAAAAACTGTGGAAAATGAATAAATTGCTTGAATCAAGCACTTTATTCATTATCCATAATGTTTTCCAAACCTGTTTTCTTGAGGTGCGTAAAAGGGAGGGTTTGAGTGGGAATGGGTTAAACAAACATGTAAGAATGACAGCTTCAACAGAGATTACAATTTAAAATTTTGTATTTTTCTTCATTTTGTCAAATTTTCTTAGCATTTTCCTATCAATATGGGTCTTTCATGGTTCCAACATGGACTTGATTTCCAAGGGTCCCATATCGGCATTTTGATCAATTTCTGCTCATATAGGATCGATTTCCATTACTTACTTGTCATATCCTAACTGTTGGTTTTGTGTAAACCTTTTTATTTTATATCGATTTTGAAAAAAATTCTTACAAATTAGTTTAATCCTTTCGACTCTGCTTCCTGGAGAACACACCTGTACTCATGTTGAATGTGCGGACCAATGAAAATATCAAGATCGTTATCTGAGAATCGAACTTGGAACCTCTTGACCGTGATCCGACGTCTTGTCCATGACCACAGATACCACACATATCTTAACCGGTGAATGCTATCCTTCCTTTAATCCATTCCCACACAAAGACACCCCCCTCAAAATTATAGCCTTGGAAAACGTTGTGGAAAATGAAGAAATTGCTTGTTACATGCAATTTCTTCATTTTTCAAAATGCTTTCTACCCCAAGAGACAAATAGTTTAAAGATTTCACCATCTTAAAATTGTCGTCTGCATTTTCTTTAAATATGGACTGGTCTAAATATTTATCGCGTTGGAATGGGTTAATGTCAATTTTGGAATAACTGGTTCTCAACTAGCTTAGGCGCTTTCGAAATCATTCGTTTTCGTCACTGAATTAGACATCGCTGCTAGAAAGTGAATAAATAACCATATAGAAGTCAGCTAAGTTTAGATATCTATTTTCCAACGATAGTTCAAACATAGCCACCCACATGGTAAGCAAAATGATTAATGCTTACCGTCCTATGATGGCTAATTTTAAGCTGGCTGTGTCTATTTATGGACCATTCTTCAGTTTAAGAGGGCAAGTGGATATTAATTTTGTCCTACATTGCTTTTTTGTCTAGGTCAGTGTGTCAAATGTAACCCCGGTCACACAAAATTTAAGGGGTAATTAAGTACAGACATTAAGCGAAACTCAAGCGCCCAACACACATTCAGGATAAAATTAAGACTTTCGTTACCCCGAGTTAACCCATTACCACGCAATCTCTCTTTATCACGCGCCCAAGAAATGATTTTACAGGAAACAATGCGGTAGAAAGGACAAGCAATTACCCTTTTTTTCTCACAATATTTTCTACTATACATTGCAGATATTACTCTATTTAAATCAGGTCTCAAAAAACCGTCAGAAACTTTCATTTTTGACTAGTCTAAAATTGTGCTGTCTGTAATGAGTTGAATCTACCATCAGTACTACATCCATCTTGTCGAATATTTAGTAAGCAACCGCACAACGGTAAAAGCTCAGAAGTTTTGACTATCAACAGAACGTATCAATTTTAACCCAGTGTTTTCGCAGATATTTTTCAAGACTTATATTTAATAATGGAATTTGCCCAGTTTTTCGTGAGAATCGTAGCATTCAACTTTGGTTATCTGCATCTTTATACATTTAATTGCTCTAACGAATGGGAAAGTAGCTTAACCCTTTCCTGGTTAATCACTAGTTTTTACGTACCCGTGATTCTGTAATTGAGAAAACATTGTGGAAAAAGAAGAAATTCCTTGTATCAAGCAATTTCTTATTTTTCCACAATTTTTTCTACCCTACTATTTTTTTCTTTTTTTTTCTTTTTTTTTTCAAATGAACTTTAAATTTTCGTCTGCAAAACCTTTAAATTCGGACAGGTCTAAAATTTTGCAAAACAGGAAAGGGTTAAAAAAAAACTAAACAGAACAAACTCTCTGAAACTACTACCATAGTAACATCTACTGTTGCCATTTTAAAAAAGACACACTAGAAAAAAATATGTAATGTGAAATAAGACAAACAAAATAAAAACAAAAAAGTAAATTGTATTTCTAATTGTGTCCTCGACCATATTTTTCAAACTAACGCCGTTTGATGTCTCGGTATGAATTAAAACATTTTCACACGGTGGCACTTTTTTAACGACTCCCGAGACAAATTTATGAAAACATTGTATAAAATGAAGGTATTGCTTGAGTTTTATACTCAGAAAGATGAAAAATCTAATATTTCTTAATTTTTAAATTGTCGTCTGCAACTACTTTCAATTTGGACCCGTCTTAAATTTGTCGCCTAGTAATTGGTTAATTTGAGGGATGTCATCGTGGGCAGATGCACCATAGGACACTTTAAACTTGTTCAAATAGAAGGTAGTTGTAGACAACTTTTCAAATAAATGTAAATTAAAAAAACACACACAAAAAAAACCCGGTCTATAATCATAGCGCTAAAAATACCAGAGATTAACCCTTTGCCGTTTTTAAGTTGGAATGCGGAGCAATTCCAACGTAGATTTAGCAAACCGCAAAATGAAGACAAGACAATTTCATTTCGGGTTTCTTGATAACACATATCACGTGATCTCTTAGATATGAATACAGCTCGGGTTACTTCTCATCTCAAATTGCCACGGACAATCAGTTAGTTGTAGCCGAAGACAATAATATGGCACATGTAAAGGAAGATATAATAATTCGTTTAGATACTTCTAAACATGCTTTAGTTGGCTTTAAATTATTGAAAAATAAGGTGATAATCAGCGCAGTAATTTGTTTTTTGTGATTTGCCGTCCCGTGTTTGGTAAACACGTGATATGAAGTGACATGTGGTAGTCATGTGACCATAGGATGGCAATCTTTACAAATATGGCTCAGGTCGCAAATGCAATTTTACAATAATCACGCCGTCCAGTGCTTTAAAACAATCTATAACGATTAAGAGGGATCGTAGGCATCAAGCAAATGCGAAAATTGTGGGATTTGCAGCTTTTAATCAATAAAAATCAAATAGATGCAAATCGAAAGTAGAAGATTTGAAAATTAGAATGTAAACATATCAACTTCCGGTTTCTGCTTATTTATTAAATAATTACGCTTTATCATGTCGTTATTTACAAGTTTAAATCAAAAATAACACATCAAACCTTTAACAAGTGTCATCTAGCTTTCAGCATAGTCCTTTTTACCTAAGATTTTTTACGGCTCTCATGCCGAATAACGAACAAGAAAAGTTGCAGACGAAATTTCAAATTTCCATAAAATTGGAAAACAATTGTGACGTAGGCTAGAAAATACAGTGAGAAAAGGAAAAAAATGCTTTTTATATCAAATTCTCCTTTCCCATTCTCCTTTACCCGCAAAGTTTTCCACGATCTTATTTTTTCAGGGCGTCAGAAGGCATAATTGTGTTGTAATGGGTTAATTTAAGTTTTGAATTCCGATAAAGTGTGCATTCCCGAATTCAGTGCAAATGTGATCAAAGCGGATCTTTGATTAAGAAAATATAGACTATGTTCTATTTATATAACAACTGTTCTAGAATTAAAAGTAAAAGATAATAAACCACCACATTGTCGATCCATCTTGCAAAACCAAATATTATTTTTCCAAGTGCACTTGTTCAAAACAAGGCGTTATTTACGATTCTGTTTCTTCCAATAACTCATTAATACATTAATCGTAGGCAATAATTTTGATGCATTTGTTTGTATTCTTGGTCCGTCGACGTCATTGAAATTCAAAAGTAAAACGTAAAGATACACAACACGTAACGTTATGTTTAAAACGTTTGATCTGGTGATTTATTGTTAAACTATTTTTTTCATTGAAAGCCGTAGCTTCTTCTTAGGAATTTTAAAGATACAAACAAACTTGAGTGAGTTAGTCTTTTTAAAATCTAGATAAACGCATAGTACTTAACCCATCCTTTCACAATCCCGCATATATACGCATAAAAGAAATGTAGCTATGGAAAACATTGTTAGAAAAGAAGAAATTGCTTGTGGCAAGCAATTTCTTCTTTTCTCACAAAGTTTTCCATCTCATATGGCAATTATTTTTCAATTTAAAGCAGCTTTGTTTAGTTGTCTGCAACATATATCAATTTGGATAAGTCTAAAATTTTGTTGTTTATGAATGGGTTAATAAGAACAGCAAAATTACTGTGTGAATGTCCGTTGAGACACGGTTGTTTTTACTAAAACATATATCAATTAATCACAGAAGTTAAGTCTTCGGGTCGCGAACAACTAACCTCTTGTTATCTACTAATTCTATATTCTTATATTTAACCCTTGTGATGCTGAATTGTATTAAAACCAAAAGGCTGAAAGAAATTGGAGCAATAATAGTTGGTCAATATTTCTTTTGAATACTAATTCAATAAACAACTCTGGCTTGAAAGGGACAAACAGGTGATATAGACAAAGATCAGACTACACTTATGTGCAGGCCGATCTTTTGCTTTGTCTCTACCTCCTGTCAATAGCGTTCATCTTTATAACAGCAGAAAGGTCTTGTTACAATAAATAGATTTATGAAATATGAGACCCTAAGTACAGTGAGATTACAGATGTAGGAAAAGACAACGATTTTGGACGACGACCACGCAGGCAGGCGCCATTATTATGGTGAACCGTTTGGGTCAAAAGTCGCCTTTAAGTCGCCTTAGCATAAGAATGCGTGCACGCGCAAATAATATAGGTAAACCCGTTTGATTTAAGCGTGTGCGCTTATATTTTGAAAGTGCACGCGTTATTTAACGCGCACACTTTCAAAATATGAGTACGCACGCGTAAAAAGCGAACAATTTCATATTGTGCGTGCACTTGTAATATAGGCGTACGCGCACATCTAATACCCTTGAACGCTCGGTAAATATACGCGCACGCCAAAGTTTTGTGAGTGCGTTTTTAGCGTGTTCTACGTTAAGTGGACTTTTGACCTATTTAGTGCGTCATACTATGCATTAGTGCTAAAGCAACACGTTAGGTTTTCTCCGAAACTAGCTGAGCTAAAAATAGTCCAAAGGAAAGGAAACCATGAATAAGTAGTTTTTAATTAAGTATATCTTTGATACGTCCATTAGTTCAACTAAGAATTGTTTATTAGCTTTATTGTGTATTGGCGCATCGAATGTTTTAATGACTTTCCTGTTAGAAATGTTTCTAGACACATAAATCTATTTGAGTGCGAAGAAAACAACAACAAAAAACAAAGCCATCAGTAAACAACAATAAAGTCTACGTCATAACATCCAGATGTCGCCTCATAAATTCGTCCTGAATTGAGATATGTGTCCGTTAGGCGAAAAAGCACCGCCTCGGAAATGCGAAAAGTATCGATCCTGGTCAGACTGTGAAAAATAAATAACCCAACCAGGCTAATTTTTTTTTTGTTTCAGGGTTTCGAATAAAAAGTGACCTGTCTACCTAACATTGACCTCTGCTTTCGAGTATTTGCTTTATGGAATTACCGAGAAGTCCTTATTCCTTTCGCGTATCACATATTTCCGACAGGACGATGAATTTTCTTTCTCTTAACCCTTTATTGCTTTTCAAAATTTTAGACTTGTCCAAATTCAAAGGAATAGCAGGCGACATTATAATGTAAGTACAATTTTTAAAAAAAGTATCCATCCTGTATGATAGAAAATGTTGTAGAAAAAGAAGAAATTACTTGTTACAAGCAATTTCTTCTTTTTCCATAATATTTTCTCAAGTATAATTTCAAAGGGAAGTAAAAATCAACGATTGTACTTGAAAGGGTTAAATCTGTCTTCTTAAACGATGAAGCTATACTTTCGCCAACGAAAGGCTTTATATTGGGTTAAATTATACTAATGAGCAAACAACAGCAACAACAACAGTTCGACCTGAATTTCAGAGAAGTACAATTCATTTAAATACGATGAATCCAGAGACCTTGAAAGATGACCTTGACCTTGTCAGATTTATCTTTAATAGGCTCGAAAAATTGGAAATTTTAACTATTCTGATTAAGTTTTGCAGATTTTTGACCTTAAAAGATTACCTTTACCTTGGCACCAGTAGAAGCAAATTTATAAACACTATCATCATGCCAAATATGGGCATTGTATCTTAAAAAGTTTCAAAGTTAATATGAATTATTAAAGATTTTTTGTTAAAGTTTTTACAGACAGGAAGAAAGACAGACATACAGATGGACAGACACACTCTCGCGCGGAGAACGGTTAAACAATATCTCCTCGGTCTTAACGATGCGGGTCATTATAAAATCCTTTAAGTAGATATTCACAAAACTTCGTCTCCTTCCTATGACGCTTTTTGGCAAAATTATGGATATATTTGTATATAAATGTATATGAACTTTTTTTCTATAATTCGTTTCGAAAGTGAAATGAAGCCCCTTAGAAAAAATCTTCAATAGTTCTGTAAAGTATTGATCACGTGATTACCAAATAAGGAGATCACGTGATTACAAAATAAAGAGATCATACATTTACTACATTGGGAAACATCAAAGACAGTGACAAATTCACAGGCTATACTTTCGTTTTATTTTTTAAACAAAGCCAAGAAGTTTCAGTGAACTGTAAATGTATATTGGCTGGAAAGTAATTCACCCAATCTCGTACACTGAAGGGAAGGGCAAAAGCTGGTCGTTTAAAAGAATTGTCGCCTAGTACAGTTATTTTGCCATTTAATACATTAATCATTACAGAAGTCTCGTTTAATCCTATGTATTAGGACTCATTAGAATCGTCTCAGTGAGACGCTTCTAATGAGTTCCAACAACATAGGATTTAGTGTTGATTTTACTTTTTAGCAAAATGCTTTGACCTTTTAAGTGCTTTTGCTTTTAAAAATTGGGTTTTCGATTATGGTAGCTTAATGGACGAGGTCACTCGAGCCAGATTGACTGTACTTGCACCATCTTACAATCTTCGGTTACAACAACCGGGCGGTCCACAGCAAGTTGAGATGAATAGTTGTCCTAGCCATATCTTATATCTAACTTTTGTGTCCTTCGGATATCCGAAATGAATAATTTCGTTTCCATTTTGAATCATTCTGTATCCATTTTCCGATTCTGGAGAAACATTTCGAGTACTTTGAAATTTAGAACTCTAAAAATCGTTTAATATGTTTCCAAAAAAGACATTAAGTCTTTGGGCCGAACACTTGATTATTAGAAAAGGATGATTAAAAGAATCCAAGGCCGAAATAGACATGCTACTTAGATAAACCATCATTTGTAGACTATATCTAGTTTTCGTATATAACTGGGATATTGAACCCTTGTCATGTTGAATAAAATCCTCAACAGAATTACATTTAAATCAAAGGGCTGACAATGCTGGATTCAATCACTATGGATCTATACTTCTCTTGAAAAAATATATTTTAAACAATTTAAAAGGAACAAGCAGGAGGTGTAGACTAAGATCAGACTGCACATATGTCTACACCTCCTGCCAAAGAAGGAGCATCCCGAGTTCAGAACGACAAGGGTTGATTAGTAGGTTCCGAACAAAACCAAGCATTTTTGGTACATCGCCAAAGACATCGTATTGATCGTCGACGATGTACACCAAGTAGCAGGCCGTTGAAAGAAGTATGTCTTGTTATCGAATCCATCCTTTAACCTCTATTAGAAAGACTTACAGTTGCTCTGCTTAGGAACATGTAGATATAACTAGAACATTCAGGCTTTGGTTGATTGATTGAATGGGATTTAACGCCACTTTTAACAGTATTTCAGTCATATCGCGGCGGCTGGAGCACCTATCAATAGATTTCTGGTATTTCTCACACCAGTACTACCACTACATCCTTTCTTAGCCTTCAGCTGCTATCCCACTTATGTTTACGATTATCCACCCATTGATGAGAGACAAATGTTGGAAAGAATATGTGCCGCCGCCGGGGATCGGACCCATAAAATCCCATGTTTGAAGATTATGATACAAGTTGATACTGGGGCACGTTTCGATGAAAAAAAATCGTAAATTTGAAAAACAACTGCATTAAATTATCAACCATCCAAATTCATTTTTGAAATCGAATTAAATTAGAATTGTGTTCTTGAATAAAGCTAAACTAAAAATATTTTGCTTAATTGATAGATTCATCATTAACAAAATAAAGACGTTTTTGGGTATCATTTGAGAAAAACGTTTATGGTGATACGAAATCGAAAATGACATGCATATCCAAAATAGTAAGTGATTTAAATAGATTTTTCTTTCTTATTAAGAAGATAATTACAATTTACAAGACCATTAACTACCTAAATTTCGAATTAACAAAAATAATTGGATTACAAAGTCTGACATCAATCAAATGGGCTATTTCTTGTACTAACTTGACGGATCGCGGGTCACATCCATTTACCTCCGCCATGTAAGTTCGACTGAGGTAATTATTGTGTAAAATTTTACGTCGGGGAATGAAAGATTAATCGGTGGTCGGCGACCGAAACGCCGTTACTATATAACTGTATAATTGAATAAGCTGCAGTAAAAGCGTTTAACCCATTCCAACACAGCAAAATCTTAGACTGGTCAAAATTGAAAGAAGCTGCAGATGACAATTTCGAGTTGATGGAATTTTTAATGTTTTCGTCTTTTTGGATAGAAAATATTGTGGATAATGAAGAAATTGCTTGATACAAGCAATTTCTTCATTTTCCACAATGTTTTCCAAGGTTTTTTCCTTGAGGGGCGTAAAAAGGAGGGATTACGTTGGAATGGGTTAAGTCGCCAAACCAAGAAGAACGCTATATATATATATATATATATATATATATGTTCTGGAATTCAATGTTCATTTCCGGTCTAAATGAATGATTTGATTGGTCAATCGAATTTCTTTTAAGATTTTCAGATACTCGTACTTCTCGTTGAGTATGACGAGAAGCTTTTCGACCTTAAAAGCAATCAACTTTAAGATGATGTTGTCTGGAAGTTACTGGACATTCAGAAAATAAATTACTTCGAGGCGCTTTTAAGCTTCATTTCTGGGTTTTCTTATAAAGAATCGACATGAGTTATAATTCTAGAGCATAGAACTTCGATGATTAACTCAAACGAACATAGTGATCAGGTTAGAAAATATGATCGGTCAATGTCCAGCGTACTTACGTCCGTCCGTACGTCTAAACTTACAAAATAGTCTTCTTCTCTAAAACTGACCACGGATTTCTAACATTCTTCACAGAAATGTCGAGGGCTTCTGGATTTCACATAGGAAAAACGAAAGAAATCTCAAACTCTTCTTTTTCAAAACTTATAGGGCTATAGCTTTCGAATTTTCATATAACATTAACAGTTGCTTCTCTACCAATATACTCCAAATTTTATCCCCAATGTTGGGACATATAGTTATGAAATGGGAAATAGATAAATGTTTGCCTGAACTGTGAAGCCTACAGCTTTCAGATTTGCATTTAGTATTACTTTATGGTCCTCTTCCGATATTCTTCAAAATGTTGCACTTAGATGAAATAAAGCCATATGTCGTCAGATCCTCTGCTTTGAGTAAGAGATAAGAAAGATGATCATTAGACCAAGACTGCTAATACTTTACTACTGACCAATCGCTGCCGTCAGTCAAATAAACAGTCAATTAATGAAATCATTCGTTGAGACCAGAAATTAGTTTGATATCCAACATTGGCCGCCATTTCTGTTAACCTTCTCTGTTAGTTTGGCGACTTAAACATAGTAACAACGTTACAACGTTTAGGTCACCAAAAACTATACTACTTTTTTGTTACATGCTACTGGCAATATATTTTTCAAAATAATGCCGTTATAATCGAAGCGGGACTTCCTCTCATAGTCGATGGGCTGGGCTAACGAAGTAGATGGGTGGGGCAAACGATTGGTCATTTGGATTTGCCTTATGTTTGTAAAGGTACTAGTAAATTTGAACTGTTGCTCTGAGATCAAAATAAGTCCTGTATTGTTCGATGCAGGTCTTAAAGATAGATATAACGAGGAAAACATGGAAAAATCTCTTATTCTCACCCTAAAATATAAGGCCTAGTGATTGCAGTTATACCTTACCATGGTCTATCGAAACAAGTAGAAATATCACTGTTCGAACCAGAATTGCTGGGTAATTTGTTATTATACAGTGATAGAGTCGGAAAACTACCATTCCTACACAACCACTCCCTTTTATGCCCCCCCCCCCCATTTGAAAACATTGTGGCCATAGAAGAAATTGCTTGATTCAAGTAATTTTTCATGCCCTCTGTTTTTTACCCCAGAAGACAAAGATTTTTAGAATTTCACCAACCTAGAATTGTCGTCTGCATTTTCTTTCAGTTTTGACCAGTCTAAAATTTTCCCATGAGAGAATGGGTTAAAAAACCTTCTCAAACAACGTAAAGATGGGCGATATATCACGGTCTTCTTGTTTTCGTAGCTATTTCAGTGACGTGAAATCCTCAAAGAGACTTTTAAGATTTTCCCGGGAAATACTATAAAGAACATTCCAAGTTTCATGTGACTTGAATTATTTAAGATAGCCCCTTTATTTCTTATATTTTGATATTTAGGATTCCTTGTCATGCGGGACGGGGTTCGATTTCCGACCGCGGCGAATATCCTTTCCGATAATTGAATCCAACTAATGGGTGGTTAATCGTAAATCTAAGTGGGATTAGCAGATAGAGGCTCAGAAAGGATGTAGAGGTAGGATGTACTGGTAGGATTAATACCAGAAACCCATTGTTAGGTGCTGAAGTCGTCGCGATATGACTGAAATACTGTTAAAAATGGCCTTAAATCCCAATTGATAAATAGTTGTTAGTGAAACTACTTTTTGTGCAAGTATGCAAAATATTTTCGTATCCCGTTTTCTTTAAAAGGGGGTAAGGAACATTTTTTTCAGTCAGAATGTGGGAAGATTTGATAGAAAAGAATACAAATTAAACCTTGTCGTGCGGAATTCTGAATATTCCCGCTTTGGCAGGAGGCATAGACAAAGATCAGCCTGCACAAATGTGCAGTCTGATCTTAGTCTAGACCTCCTGTTTGTCTTTTAAGACCAAGAGTTGTTTATGAAATTAATTCTAAAATCATTTTAGACCCTTATCAAGTGCTTCAGGTGATTTTTGGCCTGTGATTTAGGGAAAATTCAGATAAGGATTATATTCAGCATGACAAGGCTTAACCCATTCCCACTCAATCCTTCCTTTTTACGCCCCTCAAGAAAAAAGTTTTTGAAAACATCGTGGAAAATGAAAAAATTGCTTGTATCAAGCAATTTCTTCATTATCCACAATGTTTTCTACCCAAAATGACGAAAAAATTTAAAATTACATCAACTTGAAATTTTCGTCTGCAGCTTCTTTCAATTTGGACCAGTCTAAAATTCCACTGTGTTGGAATGGGTTAAATATTGACAAATGATTCCATTGTGGTATATCCAAGGCCTAATCAGAAGCAATGAGCGAGGTGAGTCGAATTCGGGGCTTAAACAACAGCCTTGCTATTTTCTTCGTGAAATTGAGGAAGCAGTTTCAAAGTATTAAAGTCCCTTTCATGCAAACACACAAAAAATCATTAGCTGCAAATTCTTCCACTCACCATTATACTGAATGCACCTGATCAATCAATCCGTTGTAAAAAAACAAATTTATTTAATTGTTCCGATGAGTTATTGTGATGATTTTATGCATCTGCACCTTGATGGCACAGAAATCAATCACATTGTGCACCTCGAAGCGGACGCAGACAAACTGAATTAGAATTATTGCAAACCGCCATGTAGTAACGGTTCAATTAGGAATTCATTATTTCAAAAATGATCAGACGTGTGCGATACTAAATACTGAAATTAAGATTTAAATCAAAGTACTGAAAGATCTGTAAGCTAGCAAAGCATGGTTGAATTTAGAAAATTGTTCCCTTGTTTGGTAGAAAACATTGTGGACATTGAAGAAATTGCTTGTACAAGCAATTTCTTCATAGTCCACAATGTTTTCAATAGCCTTTTTCCCAAAGCGGAATTGATTGGGAATCGGTTAGATAGCGTGCTTTTGACAGAGTTCAATACAATATGAATAGAGTTTGCAATATTCCCGAAATACATGAGAACTACTTTTAATGGCGTAGACATTTAATGGATTTAGTGGTTAAGCCTCCAATGGCAGCTTGCACTCGTTGAACTTTGAGACGACCTCAAAATTTCGTCTGTTATCTTAAGCTATCAAAGCTGTCGCTTTGCTAGCTAAAAATGGTTACGAAATCAAACAGACCTCAGAACAGTGTCCTGAAGCGAAAATTTCGGCTAAGGTCAACCTGCGAATGAAGCTCTGTTTTCCTAGGTTCGGCACTTTCCGCCACCATTCAAAGGTGGTCTGTCTTCACCTGACATATTACAAATTATAAAAACGCAGATGTTGATTTAAATTATAGTTTTAAGATGACAGATTATTTCCGAACAACTTCATCAATTAAGGAGAATTAACGATGTCTGGATGCTTAATCCTATGTTCGCTGTTAAAAGATCTCAACTATATCTCAGTCAAAGCTGGTTTTAAGAGCATTTTGATGTAAACAGTCTTAACAGATACCAATTTAGTAAATAGTTTCCAAAGTAAACAGGCATAGAAATACTCAGACAGACATTTAACATACGTTACCACATTTGGAAATACAGGCAATAAACATACGTTATCATACTTAGTAACACCAACTAGGTGGCTGTGCGGCTGGTTCATTTGGGTTCAGTTTGTGCGATGTGCTATACGTGTTTAACCCATTCCCACTCAATCCCTCCTTTTTACGCCCCTCAACGAAAAAGCTTTAAAAAACATTGTGGAAAATGAAGAAATTGCTTGGATCAAGCAATTTCTTCATTATCCACAATGTTTTCTATCCAAAAAGACGAAAAAGTTTAAAATTCCATCAACATGAAATTGTCGTATGCAGCTCCTTTCAATTTGGACCGGTCTAAAATTCAATTGTGATGGAATGGGTTAATTGGCGGATCGCGGCTGCCGACCAAACAAACATTCGATCATTCAAATTATCCATTTAGACCCGAGGTGAACTTTGCACTCCGATATAAGCCGGGGTTTATATGAACCTTTTTTTGTCGGTTTGGCGATTTAAACGCCGTAACTACAACTTATTCATGCTGTATTTACAACGTTTTATTTTATAACTACCATTTCCCTTGTGAAATACATTAAATCTTACACTGACTGAGTTGTACTCATCAATAGAAAATAATATTTTTTTAATGATAATAACAATGATAATACGTATCGAACAAATAATGATACAGGTAGCTCAAATGACGTCATTAGGCTTATTAAAACCCCTATTTTTCGATTTTCTCAAGCTTATTTGAAGGTGAAATTTCGTAGGTATATAATAAACAGAGTACTGCAAAGTAGAAGTGTTACTAAACCTTGAATTACATTCTCGCCACAATGGAAAGTTTGATATTTCACTTGACCTTGAGAGCTTTATATACGTTAGTTTTTTGACCTTACATGTCTATATGTAAACAACTGTATAGAGAATCTTCTGGTATTTTAAACCATTTACCATTTTTAACAACTTTAGATAGGTCCATATTGAAAGAGGTTGCAGACGACAACGAAAGTTGGATGCAATTTGAAATTAAACCATCCTATGTGGTAGAAAACATCGTGGAAAAGGGAGAAATTGCCTGTGAAATTGCATGATTTCTCAATAAAATAGACGTAAAATCCCCGGGTTGTATACGAAAGGTTTAAGGCAAAATTACATTTCGTATTTATCACACCGGGTGGGCATTGGTTCTGCAGTTAGACGTTATGCAAAATGCTGGTCTCACTTTTGGGAAAAAAAACCCATTACGATTGCTAGCTTTTAAATAATCATTCCTCGACTGATTTTTTTCAAAATCAGTTTTAAATTCCATATAAAAAAATTAAGCACGTGCTTCAATATATTTTGGTTTTCCAATTTTCCCTTTCAGTTTGACGGCTGACATTTTATTCTTTACAACAACCAATCAAAATTAACGAAACAAATTAGTCGTCAAATTAGCTCGCTTTTCATTTACTTTTAATTTGTTTGTTTGAATAGGATTCTTCGCCTCTTTTATAGTATTCCAGTTATATCGCGGCGGCTGGAGCGCATAACCATGGATTCTTGGTACTTCTCACATCAGTACTACATCCTTTCCGAGCCTCCAGCTGCTCATCCCACCTCGGTTTACGATTATCCAACAATTGTTTGGGAAAAGATATTTGCCGCGACAGGAATCGAACCAGGGACCTCATGAATGAGATTTCGACGCCGCGATCAACTGCGCTATCATATACTTTTGATTGATTGATTGATTGATTGATTGACTGAATGGGATTTAACGACACCTTTCACAATATTTCAGTCATATCACGGCGGCTGGAACACTAAAAATAAATTCCTGATATTTCTCACACCAGTACTACTATTACATCCTTTCCTAACCTCAAACTGCTATCCTACTTAGGTTTTACGATTATCTACCCATTGTAGAGAGACAAATGTCGGAAAGGATATGTGCCGCCGCCGGGAATCGAACCCATGACATCCCATGATCGAAGATTGGGAGTCTGTCGAGCTACCGACTGCGCTATGACTGCGGCTCATCTCATATACCTTTGAACCATAAAAGCAATATGAATGCAAGCCAAGGGGATATTAACTCCTGGTCATTTTGGGAGCTATATTAAACACGCTATTTATGGACTAATGGTGATAAATACCACCTCCCACCTTCTTAATTAGTTACAAAACAAATTACTGCAATTAGCTTTTATGAACTATTAACCGGTGGTACACAGAGAAGATCATTGTCCTGGTGATCTGGAATTAGACAGGACATTGTAGAGGTTTATATGTATGTGATTTAATTTTTATTTCATCTATCAAAAACGAGCGTTCTGATTGGTCTGAAAAAATTATTCACAACTCCAAATTTTGAGCACACAGCGATTATGTATGTTTCCGCACAAAACAGTCCAATACAACAAGGTATCAAAATATGTAAAGTTTTTGCTTTTTTCGCTCGATGCTATTAAATTAAAAGAAATGAAGAGAATATTTTTATGTTTTCATGGAGGTATGAACCGAAAAGCCTAATCACACAATGTATGAATCCGCTTTGCGAATTCATACAGTGTGATTAGGTTTTTCGCGGATTCATACATTGTGAGATTAGGCTTTTCGGTTCATACCTCCATGAAAACAAAAACCATTCTCTTCATTTCTTAAATGAATGTAACTTTCTTATAACCGGATCACTAGCCACGCCTACTGACCTCCAGAAGGAAGTTCCACTTCGATTTTAAACGGTTTTATTTTGTTAAACTTATGGCCGATATAATGAAATAAAAAATAAATTGGCTGGTTTTCGACTTTAACGTCGTAACTACAGCTTATTCAAGCTGTAGTTCCGACGTTTAAGTCGCCAAACCAACAAAAAGTAGGTCCCATTGATGTCGGTCAATGTTGGAGTTCAAAGTTCACTTCAGTTCTAAATGAATGATTTGATTGGTTGATTCTTTGATGGACAGTCGCCACCGGTCAATTATCAAACCTTGTCATGCCTTAGTTGTAGTGTAGACAAAGATCAGATACTTTGTTAATGCTGGCTGTCAATACAAAGAAGACCATTATCCTTGTGAACCTGGGCTAGAAAGGACATTGTGGTGGGTGAAACTGTCGGTGACCGAGTCTATTTAAGAATAAAAATTAATATCATTAGAACTATGCCAACTTTGATGTTTGAAAGAAAGTTATCTTGAATTTTGTTCGAAAGTTACATAAACAAACAAACAAACAAACACACATAACAAAACAGACAAAAACATTGATATTCGATCATATTCTTCCGTATGAATACAGTTTAGCCAATATACCAAACGAACAATTTTAGGCTGGTCCAAATTGAAAGAAGTTGCAGACAAAAATAAGCGACAAATATGGTTGCAAACATTGTGAGGAAAGGAGAAATCGCATGTTACAAGCAATTTCTCCTTTTCCCACAAAGGTCGTCCAAAGGCGTCATTTTAGTGGGTAAAAATGGGTTAGAATAAATGCGATCACCCGCAGAATCCTTAATTCATGAACAAAAACCTTCAGGGAGAACGTTCATTTCATTATTTTTTTCACCATCTTTTCCGCTTTTTTATGCCCCCCCCAAGAAAATAGTCTCGAAAAAACATTGTACAAAATGAAGAAATTGCTTGTTACAAAGAATTTTCTTCATTATCGACAATGTTTTTCTTATCCCATCAGACAAATATTCTTTTTTAAGATTTCGTCAACTTAAAATTATAATCGGCAACTTCCTTCAATTCAGACCAGTGTCCAAGTTTGAGGTATGATAATGGTTTAAATCAAATAAAAATAATGTAATTTTGAGATATCAATGGCTTAGAGCGGCTCTTTACATTGTATAGAGCCATACAATGTTCTTGCTCTAAACCCTAGATATATTCTCCTTCTCGCCGAAGACGCAACAACAGGAACAGTAGTAGTAGCAGAAACACCGAACATGAAAACAACGGCAGATAGATAAAGAAGACGAAGAACAATAACACAATAACAGTTTAGACTTATTGAAAATAATTAATTTTTAAATAATCATAGTAATTTTGATGTGTTGGCAATTTGATAATAATGATAATAAACTTAACGTATTCTTGCTTCAACATATTTTAAGCCATACTAGACGACAAAATTACAGACGAATAAATTCACTGAAGTTGCAGAAGACGATTTTTCAGGTGATTACATTTTAAAAATCTTTGTGTGTTGGGTAGAAAACTTTGTCGATGATAAAGAAAATGCTTGTTACAAGCAATATCCTCATTTTCCACATTTTTTTCCAAAACATTTATCTTGACGGGTGTCAAAAGCGTCAATGATTTGGAGTGGATTAATACACATATGTGTAGAGAGGATGTCTGGTTCTCGTAATTCTCGATGTCAAAAATTGTGGTAAGAAGCTTTGCTGAAAATACTATTATAAAATGAATTTACTACCTTTCTTGGTCAGACTGGTAATAATGTTGTAATATAAAATTGTGATCAATCAAATATAGTGTTTTGTTGTATAAATAAAGCAAGGTGGTCCAATAACTTATGACATATTTCATAATTACAACACATGATTTGATCCATACTTGGTACAATATTAAGCCATTTCAAGTACTTGTAGTCATCCCCCCCCCCAAAAGTAAATACTCCAAAAGATTTCCGTTTTTTTTTCATTTTTGATACCCGGAAAATCTATTCAATGAATCAATCAATAAATAGATAAGTAAAAATTAAAACGAGATTTCAATAAAATTCGTGTAATTTGATTTTAAATATTTTAACTGTGATATCATAAAAACAGGTACCATTTCACGAAATTAAATAAAAAAACGATACACTATATCATGTATGAATCAGTACTTGGGGTTTCACACCTAACTTTCAATCGACCAGTATAATCTCGGTCGTCACCCACCAATCTCTCATAGCAAAACAGTGTATGTGGCGGAAAATACTAATGTATAAACTAGCCGAGCGATATTGGACAATGCAAAAATTTCCAAAATATCAAGAACCCTTTAAAACCCATTCCCAAGTAAACACTAACAGGACAGATGCAGGAAACGTAGAAAAAACTGCATCAATATCTATATACAATAGTCGCAAGCTAGAGAAAATCTTTGTCCAATTAATCAATAATTTATACCGAATTTAGATCAATAGACATGATATATGATACATAGGGAATATTACAACAGTGTTTTTTTCTCTGCGTTGTTATCGTGTTCGAGAATCGTGTGTAGGTATTTTTTATTGGATGAGACCGAAGGTCGAATCCAATAAAAATACCTACACACGATTCGAGAACACGATAACAATAAATAGAAAAACACACTGTTATAATATTCCTTTTATTATATAACTTTTAGGAAATGACATTAAGAAAATTATCTTAAATGGCTAAGAAATAACCAACTTTCCGAAAAACCCGGAACGTCAATACACAAAAAAGGAGTCCGTGTTTAACGGTACTCAACGAATACGTTTTTTTGCTACACGCCGAATATTGATTTTTTTTCTGTCGAGTTGTATTTGACAGCCAGGTTTTACTCCATATCTTTTATAGGTATATAATAAAAAGTTGTACCTGTCGATCACAAACTCAAACAAACGAAACGATGTACAACAATCTTGTCATAGAAACACCCAGCGTTGAAAATAGGTTCGATAACGTAATCAAAGCACTGAAAGTACTCTAAGCTAGCAAAGCATGGTTGACTTTAGAAAACGTTTCCTTGTTGGGTAGAAAACATTGTGGACATTGAAGAAATTGCTTATACAAGCAATTTCTTCATTGTCCACAATGTTTTCCATAGCCTTTTTCCCAAAGCGGAATTGATAGGGAATGGGTTACATAGCGTTCTTTTGAGAGAATTCAATACAATTTGAATAGAGTTTGCAATATACCTGAAATACATGAGAACTACTTTTAATGGCGTAGGCATTTAATGGATTTAGTGGTTAAGCCTCCAATGACAGTTTGCACTCGTTGAATTTTGAGACGACCTCAAAATTTCGTCTGTTATCTTAAGCTATCAAAGCTGACGCTTTGCTAGCTAAAAACTATGGATACTGCAAGCAAACTGCTTCCGAGTACTAATATTACATGTTTTCGGCAGATAGGAATTTTTTGTCCGGATATACAACCACCAAACTACCACGACACAATGCGCAACAAAAATGAATTATAAACTGCAAATCTGTTGATATCATTCGTTTGCACACATCAACAGATTTGCAGTATATAATTCATTTGGTTTTCTCTCATATTCCATTATTTCAATGTTTTGACTCTATAACGTATTTTCAACTGTTTTCCAGTTGTTACACTGTATTTCCTGTATTTCAAGACTACACGTATTTTCTATTTTGCTTAATTCAGGACTATACATGTATTTTCATTTTTTCTTAATTCGCCATCTAGCTTGAAATTTAGCTAGTTCAGGATTGTAGAGATCCAAATTCGTATTTCATTTTTGGGTCATACATTAGGCACGACAGATATAGAGGGAGACAAGTAATATCTTGTTTTGATATAGCAATAGACAATCAAATGGTGTAACCAAAACAAATAGATATGACGGCCTATCAAACAAACGATCTAATAATTAGTTAACGGACGTTAAAAGAAAAACGTAAAGCAGGACCACTGATTGAACAATCACTGACCCCGCCCACTGACTCCTTTGCTCCCGCCCATTGACTCCGAAAAAAAGTTCCGATTCAATTCTTAACGGCGTTGTTTTGTAAAATGTATGGCCAGTGGCATGTTATAAATAAGTAGAATGGTTGGTTGGTTGGCGACCTAAACATCGTAACTACAGCTTGAATAAGCTGTAGTTACGACGTTTAAGTCTCCAAACCAACACAAACGATTCAACAAAATGGCTGCCAATGTCGGAGCTCAAAACTGAACTTCCAGTCTAAATGAATCATTACATTGGTCGATTGATTACTTGATTGACGCATCGATTGGTCAATTGGTAGAGTAACAGCTACAAAAATAAAATAAAATAAAATAAAAAAAGAAAACACACACACACAAAAAAAAAAAAAAAAAAAAACAACAAAAAAAAAAAAACAAAAAAAAAAAACCAAAAACAAAAAAAAAAAAAACACGGAGATATTAACAATAGAGGAAGTGAACAAAATTTGAACATTATCTTTAAAAAGTCTTTTATAGCTGACTTTAAGTCAGATGAAGATACAAGCAACGCCGATGTTACTGAATCAGAACGTCAAAAGAGACTATAGGAAGATCCATCGTATGTATCGAAATAGGAACACGCTCAGGACAGCATTGGAGATAACCAAACAGATAACAAAGACTCTGAAAGTAATGAAAATACCCAAATTAAAGATATCGGTGAAGCAATAAGTATATTAACTTCAGACTTGAACAAACGAAATCGGATAATTGGGTTGATATTTAACCCTTTTAATACTGAATAAAAACCTCTTTAGAAATGCATTAAAATCAAGGGCTGACAGTGCTGGATGCAAATATATAAACAATTCTGGCTAAAAAGGGATAAGCTGAAGCCGTAGACAAAGATCAGACTGCACATATGTGCAGGCTGATCTTTGTCTATACCTCCTGCAAAAACAGGAACATTCCGAGTTCAGCATGACAAGCGTTAAATGAAATCTCTGCGTTGGTTCATATTGGTTGATTATTTCTGCCTAGTATATTTCGTTAAAAAGAATTAATATACTCGTACGCCACTTAAAGCTGCTTAATATTTACATAAACAGTCTAAGAAAATAAGAGAATTAGATTCAGTAAGTGTTAACTTTTTAAAAATAGCACATACGTATATTCTTTAGTTAAATGTAAATCGTCGGATCGCGGCCGTCAATCAAAGATTCAATCGATCAATAGAACCATGCATTTACACTAGAACTGGCTTTTGAACTCTGTCAGTGGCCGACGTTAATGATAAGTACTTTTATTTATTTAGCGACTTAACGTCCTAACTACAGACTATTTAAATTGTAGTTTCGTCTTTTAGGTCGCCAACCAACGATATTACCGTTTTTACATGTTACTGGTCATATATTTGCAAAACAAAGCCGTTTTATATCGCAGTAGAACTTCCTGTTTTCACGAATCAGTGGGCGTGGCCAGCAATCCGTCAGTTATTGCAAAACCCGATCAAATTTCTCTGATTGCCACAATTTTTTTTAAACTTAAGCTTTTTTCTTGAGGGGCGTAAAAAGGAGATATTGTGTGGGGACTGGTTAATCTCCGAAATGACCCTCGGAAGTTCTCGTTTTACTGTTCAGTCTCCGACATGACTAACGTTTGAAAGATCTTGTTTACTATAATGGAAGTCGGAAAGAACAGCCCGCGGACAATCAAGACAAGTCATTTGGTAAACAAAACTTGACCGTTCCCAAGGTCAAAGCTACAATCGTAGATTTCCAGGTTGTACCTAAATGCTTTAGGCACATCAGAATACAGACTTTGTGCGTTTCACGCTTATCAAAATCAAAATAGCGGGAGTACTGTTGGAGAGCGAATTAATACAATTTGGTGAACAGCAGTCCAAGAGGATTTACTAAATAGATGACTTTTAAATGTAAATAATTCAATTTCAGTTTCGTTTATCAAGTTATAAGCTTTTTGATTGGCTGAATTGTTCTTTTCATACCATCATGAACCCAACTTTAGTACGCAACTATTTTGTATGCGTGCGCACAAAGTAAACCCACAAACTTTTACTCAAAACAAGTAAAATAATTACTTTTTTTCATTGAAGTACCAAATTATACGAAATAAAGAGAATATCTTTGTTGTCATTGAGCTATGAACCTGAAATCTGAATTACACCAATGTATGAATCCGTTCGCGTTTCATACAGTGACATTTTTTAGGATCATAACATAATGGAAAAAAATCCCTTTACGTCTTAAATATTTAATCGTTAACCTTGAGCTTTGTTTTAATTTTCCGACATGGAATGATTCTTGTACTCCTCATTACAAAGAACACCCAAAACTACCATATTTTTTCAATACATTAACACAGAAAAAGCTTTTGTTATTGAGCTATAAAACACTTTTCGAAAAATGCCACGAGACAGTTTTTCTGACAAGTCTGCTCATATAGATGATTTAAGGCACGGTATAGGAGAGCATAGTTTATAGACATTCTTAATCTCAAAATCTTACCAAATATCTCTTAACCCTTTCCTGTTTTGCAAAATTTTAGACCTGTCCAAATTCAAAGGTTTTGCAGATGAAAATTTAAAGTTCATTTTATTTGAAAAATAACCATTATGTAGGGTAGAAAATATTGTGGAAAAAGAGGAAATTGCTTGTGACAAGCAATTTCTTCTTTTTCCACAATGTTTTCTCAATCACAAAATCACAGGCACGTAAAAACCAGGGATTAACCAGGAAAGGGTTAATATTCCTTTCTAGGCGATCAAGGGAAACAAACGACGCCATTGACGGATCGTCATTCACAATAAAACATAGACTGACTTATCAATTCATAACCGGAAAATGAACTTTGAAATCCGCTATTAGTCGAAATTTGTTACTTTGGCGACTAAATGTCGTAGCTACAGATTATACAAGACGTGCCTGTCGGAACAACCGCATTAATAATCATATCGTCGGTGCGGAAAGCAAACCGTCTGGAATAAAGCTGTAGTAACGACATTTTACTGACGCACCGATGATATTTATAGTCTAGATTTACTCTTTTCCTTACATGGGTTAGGGAAAATGCAAGTGAAGGTTTTTTCATGGAAAGAAAGGCGTTATTAGTGTTATATACAACACAATGTTTTTTTATCGTTCGCTATGACCCCAAACAATGTTTTTACTTTCTATTTTACATGGCTTTTGTCTTTGTTCTTTAAAGATAAAAGTAAAATAAGTACAGAGAGTGAAAATTTATTATCTCTATCATACGCCATAAAGCAGTTTTAAAACTCGGTCATCGCTGCTAATTTGAATAACCTATTTTCTGTTTACAACGTATTTACGTTATTCGAGTAAAGGAAGAAAAACGTGAAGGTCGAAATTGTCATTAAATTGTCAGGGTTATCACCTTCAAAATAGTAGAAGACTAGAATAAAATTGATTTGGACACCACCCATATTTTTGTCTAAAATGATAAGGAGTTCGAAGGTTTAAAATGTGATAAATTTCTAGAACATAATAATCAATAATTGTCGATCAAATTATTGCAGTTACTCATATCATGTCCTTGTGGGACGATTCTTGTGTGTGTACAACAGAACAAACCAAGACAAAACAAAGAAAACAACAGCAACTTCCAATTCGATATTAAACGGCGCTATGTGCAAAATTTGTGACCAGTAACATGTAATAGAAACGTAAAATGGTTGGTGGGCGACCTAAAGTCGTAACAACAGCTTGAATAAGCTGTATTTACGACGTGTAAGTCGACAAGAACCATACTAAAATTGCTTCACATAAGTGTTGGCCAATGCTGAACTTCAAAAATTCATGTCCGACCAAAAAGACCGATTTGATTGGTCGATTGATTCTTTGATTGACAGTCGCGATTGGTACATCTAGAGACAAATGTCTTGAACGACCACTTTTTAAGAAGCCTATGCTGTTCGGTTTCCCATGCAACAGATTTTTTAAAGTCTTTCTCATAACAAAGATACTACATTTACTTTCATCAAGTTATAATTTGAATTTTAGTTTCGTCTATGAATCACGAGCTTTCTGATTGGTCAAAAAGATATTCATACCTCCAAAGTTTTGAGAATGCAGCTACTTTTTATGCTTCCGCACAAAATAGTCACTTACAAAAAAAATGTAAAGTTTTTGCTCGATGCTATTGAATTTTAAGAAATTCGCGTATTCATACAGTGTGATTAGTTTTTTCGGTTCATACCACTATGAAAACAAAAATATTATCTTTATCTCTAAAACGAGCTGTAGAATTGTAACAAGAAAATGGCCTTAAAGACCATCTTCACTTGACAGTGGTTGGAAATACATATCTTTATCTTTCAGACAGATTGTTTAAAATATCCGACCTGTTAAGCATTGTTAATTAGGCCTCTTTTCAGGTGATGTTACAATATTCTATAGACCGCCCTCATGACCTTGCAAATGTTTTCAGCAAGACTAGGCAATATTTGTCCAAAATTGTGACCTGTATGGCGGTAACAAGGAGATATTCCTTAATGGCTATATTACCTTCGAATGTAACCATATTTCTCAAGACCATAGATATAAACATTTTGAGCCAGTTTGATAAGGATTGGACCAAATTTGTGACCTGTAGAGCAGTGATTTTTTTCTGTGTAATTGAACTGAATATCTTAATATTCAGTTGAGATCTGCCTGATGACCACAAAAAAAGAAAATACAGAAAGTCTGAGAAAGAAGAAGTCGAAGTTGTGATAAGCATTGCAATTACAAAAAAATAGTATTAAGTTCCATTTTCCTGTTATATTGACCGGAATGCAACCTTCTTCAAAAGCGGTCTTATTCATGATGGTACAAATATCTACAACATTATTTGGCTAAAATTGTGAATTGAAGAGCAATAACAAGGTATTTGTCATTAAGGACCCATTTCCCGTGAAATATAAAATAAAATATCACCACATTCAGTAATGATTCGTCTTTTGAACAAACGAACATCAACATTAATTTTGATAAAGGGTCAAAATTATGTCCTGTAGTGTGGCAACACTGAATTGTTAACGACGGACGGCGGACATTTAAGTATCACAAAAGAGCGACACGTACATATTGTGCTCAGGTGAACTTAAAATGTATGCGACATTTCAACTGGAATGCCATTAAAAAAATATTTCGGAGAAGAAAACATTTTTGTTAATTTGAAATGTCTTCTCATGTCAATTTCACGATGCTCATATGTATTTCCAGACGATGAGAATTACTAGTCCAAATTGAAAGAAGTTACATACGACAATTTTAAGTCGATGAAATTTCAATGATATTTGCCTTTTGGGGTAGAAAGCATTGTGGATAATAAAGAAATTGCTTGTAACAAGCAATTTCTTTATTTTCCACAGTGTTTTCCAAAGCCTTTTTCCGGGTGGGGGGGCGGTTGGGGAGTAAATAGCGGGATTGTTTTTGAATGGGTTAACTATATGGCATACAGAAATGCGCAAATAATAACAAGAATGAAGAAGTGAGATAAATTATTTATTATGACATATCACAGAAAGTAAAATATTGTCAATGTGTTGTTTAAATTATCGTATGTACATGAAATATTGTTAAAAACCGTGTCTGAAGGGTTATTCATGCTGTAACAAGAAGTTTGAAATCTTCATTGTTGATTCATACGTTAATAATTTAATATTTAGTTTCATAACTCCATGAACAAAATTTTGAGCACGCAACGATTTTGTATGCTTCCGCACAAAATAGTCCAATTCAAAAAGGTATCATTTTTTTTTTTAAATATTTGCTTTTTTGTTCGATGCTATTATACAGTATTCATACAGTGTGATTAGGGTTTTCGGTTCATACCTCCATAAAACAAAACATATTCTCTCCATCTCTTAAATACTAACAAAATGGCCAAGCCTTAAAAGCATTTCTATAACAGTTAACATCAGTAAATATATTCATGCGTAAAAATCATTTATTTCACGACGCTGACATGATGAAAAATTACTTTTTAGGTTTGTCAACAATCCGTAGTATATGAAAATATTCTCACGTAATTTTATGACACATTTCGTCATTGCGAAAAAGCTTCTATTACCAGAACTTTTATACCAATTTTTTTCTAAAGTATGATTAGAATTACAGTCAATCTTTGTCGATCGTCAACCTCTGCGACCAGCTCACATTAAGCGACCAGCACAAAAAATCCCTTTCCAAACACAAAGGGTCTGCAAAATTGGAAGTTTTTGCTAATACGATTATCAAAACTAAATCATGTGTTGGTGGATCTCATTAGAATCGTCTCAATGAGACGATTCTAATGAGTTCCATTAACATTGGTTTTGGTGAGAATCCTGCAATAGTTTATGAATGTAATCGAACCGACCCCTCATACATATCACAAAATGGTGTATTAAGCGGCCATTCCCTCAAAACCGTCCCTCGATTGGTCGCTTTGAGTTGTCGTGACATTTTATTATGTCCAGGCTATATGGAAAACAAAGATTTGTCGTCCATTCTCTAATTCTTGCATATATGCCCTTTGCGTCACATTTTTTTCAGATTTCTTCGATTTTTTCTTCAATCAAAATCATTGTGTGAATAGGAAATACGAAAATAAAATGATAAATTCCGAAGAAATAAATGATTGACAAGATTAATAAAAAGGTTAGTCCGTTTTATCAGATGTTAAATGCTTTGAATTCTAGCAGCGTTCCACTAGGCTATTTTTCAAAGGTAATACTATTAATGTGATCATGTTTGCCAGAGAAGGAGTGATAAATGATAGGCGAGAACATCAAACGTGTTTGCATTATTATGTAAAGATAATTAGCGATCTTCTGTCAAAAGTTACATTTGGTATTTGATGTCATATAACAAAACGTTTAACACATTTAATAAATAGTTCTATTTACAATGCGAACATCGCTGTAGTTACGTTGCTTTGGTAGTTAGCCAGCGACATGAACTTGAACAAAGCACGTGAATAAAACGTGTGTCTTATATTGATAGTTGTGTTTCAGAATGTCTTAATTGTCTTCTCTCATTCGTGTCCCCTCTCCATTTTTTGTCCATTATTATGCTTTAGAATATGTTTCGTTTTGCATCCGTACGCCTTATGCAGTCATTGTTTTTATTCCATCTAAGAACGCGACGCAGGTGCCACTTACGTTCTCTTTCTCCCTGCCTTTGCTTTCTATCTGTCTCTCGTCCCGTTTCGTGACAACTGTGCCTTTCACACCATGCAGAGTTACTCAACCAATTCGTATCTGTCAAACGTTTCTCACAACCTTCATTCTTTTGCGAGAAGCGCTGTCGTACACAGGGGTGCGTTTTTATTGACGTAAGCCATTGCTTCAAGCGTAGCTCGTTCACTTTATTACAAGCCCTGGTATTTCTACATCAATGGAAACTTGTTCGATCTCCTTGATAGACATTTCATTTCCATTCCCACGGTCAGGAGATATACAAAACATAGCGCCATAAGAGTCATTGCCAGGAAATATACTCATTTCGGAATCAACGCTGGAAGTACTTCTGAGGGACATTAGACGTCGACGTTCGCAGTCATGGCTGTTCATTGCACTTGTTGATTCACCCGAGTCCGTGGTCGAAATAGTCACAAAACTACTGGTTTGGATAGTGTTATTGTTTATACATGTTTCTGGTGTCTGACCCTGTGTTTGACAAACACTTGACTTATCCTCACGTTTGATATCAGATGGCAGGTTTTCTGCGATCTGATTCATATTTTGAAAGATTTCGATCAAGTTAATACTCTTGTATTGCTGACTTCGTCTTAAATTAGTCATGCTGGAATCATTGTCACTTCTATCTTCCATGATCTCGTTCTTGAATAGACCGAACCATTTATACATGAGTAACTTGATTCGCCTGGTGTAATCCCTGTTGGAGAACATAATGACGATGGGGTTGACGAAGCCGTTAAGGAGAGCGATGCACATGACGATGAATTCAAGGATGTAGGGCACAGATTCTTCGTCCTGGCTCATGTTGCTGAAACCAGTCATCCAGACGTGCGCCACGATATATGGTATCCAGCAAATAAGGAAATTTCCTGAAAATAGATAGAAAGCGAATATAGATAGAGATTTTTATTAACTCATAATTGACCCATAGATTAAGAGGGACTATCCGACCATTTGTCTTCGACATGTTCGTAATATGAGACCGTGCAGTGCAATAAGAATTGTTGTCTGCAACATCTTTCAAATTGGACAAATCAAAAATTTTATCGTCTGGTAATAGGTTGATATTCTCTCTTTCTAGAAATACTTACTCGTATTGTTCGACCCTATTTCATTGGATCATCATGACTCGCTATTTGTATTCTGCTTTTTTAAAAACTAATATGCACTTTCAGTCTACATTAGTCAAACATTATGCGTTTTATTCACCAATGAATTAATTTTTAGTTTCGTCTATCAAGGTTCAAGCGATTTAATTTTTTTTCATACTTCAATTAAAACAATTTTGAGAACTTAAATAAAGCTGTAGTTACTACATTTTGCACGCCAAACGACACTGTATATGCACATATTCATTAAGTTACAAAATGTGTAAGTTAAAATGTGAAGAAAATGCCATGACAGTCGATAAAGATGCATTTCACCGACATTTATGCGTGTAATAATTTTCTATAAATAGCAGTAATGGGCTATAGATAAACGACAATGTAAAATATTACGCAAATTGTCAAAATAAATCATTATTTTTTCATAAATGAATAAATTGTTATTTTTACTTATGAATAAATGATTTTCTGAATCATACCACTTACACTAATACATGTTCGCTATTTTTGCTCAAATATACCCCCCAATTACCCTCCCCCACGCAAAATAAACCAACCAACAAACAACGGGAATTGACCATGTATATGGTATAACGTAGGCTCGGAGTATGGCAGAAATTAAAGTTACTCGATTTGAAATTCTATACAAATCTTGAAAGTCAAGATGCCCGTCTTGTCCATTCTATAGGTAGAAGGACAATTCTGACCAGTCAGGCAGGTGAAACAATCAGGGAAATGCGAAAAGTATCGACCCTCGTCAGACTGCACATATAGTGCAGTCTGACCAGGATCGAATCTTTTCGATCTTTGAATATTTTCTGAATGTAGAAAAGTCATGTGATCTCACGTTATATTCATTTTTGAGATATCAACCCTGGTTGACCAGTGCTGGGCCCAATCCTTTTTTCAAATATCTATATTGCAAATATTGCGAATAGTGAGGATGAGACTAAACAGCGTACACCACGCATTTTGAAAGGTCCAAGTCTTCGATTTATTCAATAAATTACAATTTGATGTTGTCCCGCACAATTCAATACAAACAAAAGTGTAAATTATAATTTAATAATTGCATTAATGTTCTGTCATTACTAGTTTGACCTTACAAAGTCACATTGACACGGCAACTATTTGACCCGAAACGTCATCCGAACTTGTTTAGTGCAATCCCTAACCGAGTTTGCGTCATCAACATTAAGTTACCTTGACAACATTTACGAAAAAGAAAAAAAAAGTTTTTTGTCATTTCTCTATGAAAATGGGCGTTTTCATGAAATAAACGTTGATTTCAGATAGTTTCACATTGAAGACATTATGTTGACTTCAACGAAAAAAAATCGATATCAATCGAGAAATATTAAGAAACCATGACAACGTTTACGAAAGTAGGAAAGTTTTTGCCATAATTTAATTTGGATGAGCTGATATGCATAAAGGGCGTTTAGGAATGTTAAGATTTATTTTGGCGATAGTTTAAAACGAAAGTTTAATCGTCGTTTTACTGTCTTGATTGACGTATATCTTCTATCTTGTAATATCTTGACTTGATTTTCAAAACATTCGTCTTTACTGCGCCGTCATTGAATAATTTCGTTTAAATGTATAGAAAATAAAATCTTCAGATACACTGCAATCGGTTAGTAAATATTAAATAAAATTGATAGAATTATTTTTTCACTTCTCAGACCGCCCAGATATCGGAATTGAATCAGGAGCAATGCATGAGAACTTTCGGCCTTTCAGCACTCGAGTTGAGAGAGTTTTGATGTGACAATTAATCTGCGAACGATTGAATAAGGACGAACAATCTGCGTGATCTCGATATTTTATAAAAGAATACTGAACCCCTGTCAGAGATTTTCGGAGAAATACTAATAGAACTGATTTTGGTTGCAACACCTTGATCAGGCTTACAAATTTTCTATTTTCGTGCCAATCGGGCGTATCGCTCGATATGCAGTAAAACCCAGTCCAGTTTGACCAGACTCTGATCTAGCGTTTCATGTGTGGCCCAAATATTTCTAGTTCATTTACCCTGAAGATAAGTATCGGCAAACCCACAACAATGCCAAAAATGTTTTGAAAAAAAGACTTGACCGTCATATATTTCGGAAAGACATGACGTTAATGACGTCTGTAACTCACGCTGTCGGGTAATTATTTGTCAGTTAACGTTAATCATATACTACGTAAAGCGACGAGCTTGAGGTCATTCAACGTCTTTCTTTTGACCGCTTTCTAAGAAGTAGATCATTGCGCAGATATTTAGTACATGTTTCACCCATTACCAGACGACAAAATTTTAAACTGGTTCAAATTGAAAGTAGATGCAGAAAACATTGTATAAAATGAAGAAATTGCTTGCTTCAAGCAATTTCTTCATTTTATTCAATATTTTCAATTTGGAGGAGGGGGCGTCAAAAAGCGCCGCTGTGTGAGAATGAATTAATCAGGTTGCAGACCATAATGAAAGGTGAAATTACAACGTCCAATATGTAAATGCAGCTGGAATGATTTTTTTCTCATTTGATCGTTAAATAAAAAAGAAACAAACCGAAATGATACATTCTATGGTGTATAAGCACCTTTTCTTATTCTTGATTGCACTGCCCTTGTTTTATAAAATGTTGAGTAGCCTTATGAAATGAACGCCTTATACTATATCGTGCATGTCTATGTATGCAATGATATTACATTTAAAATCAAAATATCGCAGTCAGATTTTCTTTGATTCACCCCTCACTGATTTTACAGGTGCTTATTGCCGGCATACGCTTCAGTGTTAAGAAATGAAATTTTAACTAAACAAGGCTAAATAATAAAATATAAAAAGATAGTTACCTGTTCCAGCAAACACTAATCTTAGTGAGTTTAGCTTCTGTTTGAGTTTGCTGAGTCTGAGAGAGGACTGTGTTTGTGTGGATGATACGTTCGACAGTGTTGATGAGATACTGGCTGTTGAGCCAGACCCTTTCCGAGCGTCGATAGCGCGGGACTGACGCATAGCTATTGCAATAATCCGTGCACAGCAGATAATGTCAATAACAAGCGGTGCCAAAAATCCAATAAATAACAACATTAAAGAATATGAGCACGATTGTCTTATGTCTAGTCCGCAGATTGGTATTGCATCTGGCTTGAATTTGTATTTACCCCAACCAAATTCTGGTGCGCTCGCAAACACTGCACAGAAGAACCAAATCGCTGTAACGGCCATGAGTTTCTTTGGTGTGGTCGCTCTAACTGGATATATCATTGGGTTTGATATTATGCAGTATCTGTCCACAGAAATCGCCGACAATGAATAAAAAGATGCAAGTGTCATTAAAATCCACATGAAAGCTGCAGTCTGACAGAACACCTGAGATTTTTCGGCCAAGTCCGGCGTGACCCGAGAGGTAATCCATAGAGGAATGATGATCAAACTGCCCAGTAAATGAGCGATACATAATGAGATCACGAACACTTTGGTATTAGAGACGAGCGACTTAGTCCGAGATGCAATGTACATCAAAAACACATTTGCTGCTGTCGTGAGAACGGCCAAAACTCCAAGGGATACAAGCTTCACAAACATTCCAGGTACCCAGAAAGGACCATCTCCAAGTTTTTGCATTTCACAATTGTCACAATGTACTATCTCGCTGTCGTTATGCATTTTGACTAGTTACGGTGTTACCTGGTTAATTACTGAAGTCTGTCTCACCTGTTATTACGCCTTATATAGCCAGGAGTGGGTGATGACAATGGACTCGCTCCACTGAGTCCTCCTTCTTGCGGTCGGCTGTTTTTACCATATTTGTATGTAATTTAACACGCGGCCGCTGTAATAAAACGAACATTGAATTAATCAAATTTAAATTATTGTAATTTTGACAACATGGAAATCGTCGCAGATTTATACGGTGATAAATGATAGACAATCAATCATTTAATTGTTCTGTCTCTATCAGGTAAAAATATATAGGTACATGTAAATCTAAGGGAGAATGATTCCAGAAAAAAACAAAGAAAATTTGCCGGAAAAGGACTCGAGTCTTATCTAAAATCACTTTTTTCAATTTTTCCTTGCTAAAACTAGATATTTTACCAATCAATATAAAAAAATACGGAGAACTCATTCAATTGAGTGCGTGCGTGACATTTTCAACCATTACACATGTGCGCCGAGTAAAGATTCGGATCAGCCTGTGCATTCGCACAGTCTGATCAGAGTCTTCACTCTGCGCTCTGTAGATAGATACTGACCCAAAGCTTCTTTAAACATTCAGCGAATATTCTAATTGCTCCGAAGGCGCTGTCCAGTGTGCTCAATGTATGCGAGTCAGGCACTTGCGAAATTGTTGGAAATGTCACGCACAGGCTCATTTTATTCTTGTTTCGTCTAGCAAGATTTAAACGTTTTGTTTGGCGGATTTTTTTTAATCATACTTCCACGAACAAAATTTTGAGCACGTAACTATTTAGTATTCTTGCGCACAAAGTAGAGCCACAAAATGTTACTCAAAACTAGAAAATAATTAAGAGATGAAGAGAATATTTTTTGTTTTCATGGAGGTATGAACCGAAAAACCTAATCACACTTCATGAATACGCGAAGCGGATTCATACATTGTGTGATTAGGTTTTTCGGTTCATACCTCCATGATAACAAAATAAATATTCTCTTCATTTCTTATAATTTAATAGCTTCGAGCGAAAAAAACCCAAAAGCTTTACAAATTTTGATACCTTTTTTATGGGACTATTTTGTGCTGATGCATACAAAGTCGCTGTGTGATCAAAATTTTGTGCATGGAGTTAGGAATATTTTTTTTCGACCTATTAGAAGGCTCGTTTTTGATAGACGAAACTAAGAATTATATTATCTTTCTTTGGTTTGCTTGATGGCATTGAATTATAAGAAATAAAGAGATTTTATTTCATTGAGGTTTGAACTTAATGACACACCTCATTGGAAACAAAAAAATATTCTCTTCATTTCTAAGATAAAGATATGAGCCGATGCGTGACATTTCCAACCATTTCGCATGTGCGTGACTCGCACACATTGAGCAACCTGGACAGCCATTCGGGCAATTAGAATATTCGCTGATTGCTAAAAGAAGGTTTGGGTCGGTATCTATCTACAGAGAGCAGAGTGAAGACTCTGATCAGACTGTGCGGATGCACAGGCTGATCTGAGTCTTTACTTGGCGCACATGTGCAATAGTTGGAAATGTCACGCATGCGCTCAATATAAAATACTTTCTCATAATTCTGTTTATGCAAGACTTTCATGAATAATTTGGAGATGACTGAAAGACTCATCGTTGCTTAACGGATCGCCGTTGTCAATCAATAACCGGAAGTGAACTTTGAACTCCGCAATTCATTTTTGTTTGATTGACAGCTTAAATGTTGTAAGTACAACTTATTCAAACTGTAATTACGACATTTAGATCACCAACCGATGATTTGCCGTTCTTTTTTAATCCTCGACCAAATATTATACAGACTGATGTCGTTTGATATCTCGACCAAACTGGCAGTCGGAGATCATTGGCCAGACCAGAGATCCTTTAATTCTCCGACTTACGTTTACCCATTAGTCTTCTCTGTAGAAACGCTAAGAAATTTGACCAATAAAATGCAGAGAGCGTTTGAGAATGATTTCAAAAGACTTTAAGTCCTATATTAATAAGATTAAATATTAAACGAAACACACCAGCAGCCTTTATCTTAATGATTAGATATACTATTAACCCATTCCAACACAGTGACGCTTTTGGACGCCCCTCAAGAAAAATAATTGGGAAAACATTGTGTAAAATGAAGAAATTGCCTGTGACAAGCAATTTCTTCATTTTTTACAATGTTTTCTGCCCAGAAAGTTGAAAAAATCTAAAATTTCATAACCTTGAAATTGTCGTCTGCAACTCCTTTCAATTTGGACCAGTCTAAAATTTTGCCGTCTGGTAATGGGTTTACCCTTGCCAGTACAATCCCTGATTTTTACGTCCCTGTGATATCGTAACAAGCAATTTCTTCTTTTCCAACACTATTGTCCTTCATAGATAATGATTACTTCTTTTTTATTGTACTCACTTTTTAATATTGCCTGCCACTCCTTTGAATTTGGACAAGTCTAAAACATGAAAGAAAATATTTTATAATTATCTATGAAAATTTTGCATTTTTTAAAACATATATTTTTTTCCGAATACATGATTAAATAAAGATTTTGTAGTTAAAATAAGAGCCTATCTTAGAAAAAGCTATAACTACACGAGTACTTACGTATTGACACTCTCTCAAGTCCGAGGTTTTGTTTCTCGTCATTTTAGTTCAAGCGAACATTCACGAAATCTCGAAAATGGGATGAACGTCCCCATCAAGAGAGCTTTTATACTGTTTTAATGTAATTATGACAAAAATGCTTAATGATGGGGAAAACTCATTATGCGACAACCAAGTTCACGGGTTAGTATCGTTGGTTTTTGTGCCATTAACCCTTGTCATGCTGTATAAATTACCTTACTGAAATGCTGTCAAATCAAAGGGCTGAAAGCAATGACAGAACTATTTATTAAAAAATCAATATTTCTTTTAGAAATGAACTTCATAAACAATTCTGACAGGGAAAGTACAAGCAGGGGGTGTAGACTAAGATCAGCCTGCACATAAGTGCAGTCTGATCTTAGTCTACATCTCCTGCCAAAACCGGAATATTCCGGGTTCAGCGTGACAAGGGTTAATATTATCATGTTAACCCCTCACTACAAGACAATATTCTTGAGTCAACAAACTTGAAAAGAGATTGTAGATGGCAATTTCGGGTTGATGAATTTTTGAAAATCTCTGTCTTTTTAGGAAAAAAACATGGTTTATAAGTAATTGCTTCATACAGTAATATACTTTCCAAAGCCTTTTTTTCCAGGGGGCCTGAAAACAGACGCCTCGTTTTCTATGCCACGGCTAATTGTAGAAACAGGAGATGGAAAATCAAAGAATGTACAAGAGAAAATGGTTCCTTTTAGCTTTAGAAATCTGCATGCAATGCTCGAAGTCAGTCACTACGTTCAATAAGAATGTAGCATGCTTTAAACCTGTTTCACCATACTTCCAAAATTTGTATGAAACCTAAAATGTTCTTGTATTACTAAGTGCTTTTAATCACACCCATTGTCAAACGATGGACCGCAGGCCACGCCGACCGACCTACGACCTCCAACAGAAAGTAAGACTTAAATATTAAACGACGTTTTATGCCAAGTAACATGTAAAAAATATAAAATGGTTGGTTTGGGGAGCTAGACGTCATAACTACAGCTTATTCAAGCTATAGTTACGTTTAGGTCGCCAACCAACCATTTCATTTTTGGTTACATTTTCTGGGCGTAAAATTTCAAAAATAACGTCGTTTGATATTAAAATCGAACTTCCTATCAGAGGTCGGTGGGCGTGGCCAGCGATCCGTCAATTATATTTGTACTCACGATAGAAAAAAATCCAGATTAATCAGTTTCTGCATACAAACATCTCGTCGTGTTGTCATCGTTGAACTGACAACAGTTCTACAACGTTGTCGATTTTTATAGCAGGAAATAAACAGACAAATTAGACTGGGAGTAATTAGCAAAACTTGTTTCGGGACTATCGGAAACTTCTCGTAACAAAACAATTAAGGATTGCCAATAGCAACAGACTCTTGCCTAAAGTTTTAAATTTTTAACAGACAGAATGGGAGTTCTATTAGGTATTCAGTTAAAAATGTTGTTAAATTGTATTGGTCTGTGTATATTTTTAGGGCTATGTACTTCTTTGAACGTGTCGTACAACAGAAATATGTTCTGTTTTATTACTGGTAAATCAACAAAATTTGAGCCGCCGTCATAGCGCAGTCGGTAGCGCGTCAGACTCCAAATCTTCAAACATGGGATGTCATGGGCACGAACCCCGACGGCGGCACATATTATTTCCAACATTTGTCTCTCACCAATGGGTGGATAATCGTAAACCTAAGAGGGATAGCAGCTAGACGCTAGGAAAGGATATAGTGGGAGTACTGGTGTGAGAAATACCAGGAATCCATTGTTAGGTGCTTCAGCCGCCACGATATAACTGAAATACTATTAAAAGTGGCGTTAAACCCATTTCAATCAATCAATCAATTTACAAAATTTGATATAACACTTTTAAAACAATACTTCGTATAGACGGCACCAACAATATTCATTAACGCCAAAGATGTTGTTTAGAAGGCAATTAAAAGGAAATTCGGAGTCGTTTAAGTTAAAAAAATCTTAAGCTGAACATGATAATTAGATGAGTTTTGTGCCTCGAAAAGAGATCATTGTTTGTTAATTTAGGTAATCGTATATTTACTGGAATGTTACTAAACTTTCCAACCAACTCCATGTGTTTGTTGTTGTCCATTGTTTTCGCAAGAGCTTTACTAAGTGAGTTTAGGCTATCCGTATGGTGTACCGTTTGGGTCAAAAGTCCACTTTTAGTCGTCAGGGCATAAAGAAAACGTGCACGCGTTAATAATACAGGCAAACACGTCAGATTTAAGCATAACGATTAAATTTTGAAAGTGTACGCGTTATTTAACGCGTGCACTATCAAAATATGAGCGTGCACGCGTAAAAAGTAAGTACCCTCATATTAGGCGTGCACTTGTAATTTCATGCATACGAGCACATTTTAAAAACAGCATTTAACCCAATACCATTCAATTCCGCTTTTTGACGCTCTTTAAGAAAAACAGCTGAGAAACATTGTCTAAAAATGTTGAAATTGCTTGAAACAAGTATTTTCTTCATTCTACACAGTGTTTTCCATCTAGAAAATTGAAAAAAATCTAAAATTTCATAAACTTTAAATTGTCGTTTACAACTTCTTTCAATTTGAACCAGTCCTAAATTTGTCTTCTGGTAATGGGTTAAGTATGCACGCCTAATTATTTTCAGTGCACTCGTATTTTTTTACGCTTGCAAGCGTATATCTAAGCACGAACTACCTAAGTAGATTTTTGACCCATTAAGAGCGCCATATATCGGTGTCATCATTCATGGAATTTCTGTCTTTCCTATTTTGTATACCTTTAGCACATACAAGTCACACTGTCAATAGTAAAGTATTGTTGGGTTCGTTCATAACTTCAGTCCCCTGTGGTCTATTATATATATGCACAGAGGTTATATGCGTTACAAAACACCTTCACTTTGATGAATCATTGTGGTCATATTGGCCCTTATGAAACATTCCCAATCGGGTTATCGAGTTATATTTTTAGCTCTATTGTTCGAGGACTGGGGCCGCCGTCATAGCGCAGTCGGTAGCGCGTCAGACTCCTAATCTTCAGTTATGAGATGTCATTGGTTCGATGACTGAAGTACTGTTAAAAGCGGCGTTAAACCCCATTCAATCAACCAATCTGCTGTTTGAGGACTTGGGTGTATATGCCAGTCACCTTCCACCTTTCATTATCCGTAATGTTTTCTACTCTATAAGACGAAGAAATTCAGAATTTCAATCTATATGAAATTGTCGTCTGCATCTTCTTTAATTAGGATCAGTCTTAAATTTGATCGTTTAGTAATGGGTTAAGGATCATGAATATACTCTCCAGGCTAATCTTTTGACAGACTATCGTTTCGTTTTGTTTTTGGTTTTTTCATCCGATTTTGGCTGAAAAGTTTTATTTGCAAGTAAGTGCATAATGTCATATCTCTAACTATTTATAACTTTTAAAGCGTGATTCAGGTTCTCCTACAAAACTTGATTATTCTGACATTCAATTTAGTGGAATTTTGCCCTTTGGTTACGTAGAAATCCCTGTTTAAACTGTTTTATGTTTCTCGTAGCCGCGGCTAGGCGCAGTTGGTAGCGCGTCGGTCTCTCAATCATGAGGTTTAGGGTTCGATCCACGGTCATGGCAAATATTCTTTCCGATAGCTGTCTTCCGTCAATGGGTGGGTAACCGTAAACCTAAGTGGGATTGAAAGCCGGAGGCTCGGAAAAACTGCTGTGGTAGTTCTTGTGAGAGAAATAACAGGAATCCGTGGTTAGGTGCTCTACCCGCCGCGATATGACCGAAATACTGGTATAGACGGCGTTAAACCCGATTCAAAACAAAAAAAAGTTTTACGTGTAAATACGTGCACAATATTGCATCAAAATTAAAGTAACTGTTTCTAACAAGAAATTCTTCATTTGCGAAAATGTTTTCATATTTTTTCTTGAGTGGCGTAAAAACGGGATTGTGTCGGATGCTAAGAAGAATTTTGCCCTATGTCGACATTGAATGACTGTTACTATCCAGCGATAAGAATAATCCACTTACAGCTTTTGATTCCTAGTGGATTCCTAATTGACGGATCTCCTCTGTAGATCAAATATCGATTGACCAATCAAAGTATTCATTTAGACCGGATGTGAATATTGAACTCCAGCGTTCAAATAAAACATTTAGTCGGTTTGACAATTTCTTCATTGTTCAGAATGTATTCGAAAACTTTCTTTTCAAGATGGCGTCAAAAAGGGCTATTCTGTGGCAATGGGTTAAAACGTTCATACTTTGAAAGGCATATTTTATCCTCTTTCAACAGACACCTTTGTATAATGTTGTTGTCTCGTAATATATCTATTTATCCTCTGCAGTCGTCTTCAATTTAGAAAAGTATGTAAATAGATTTTTGAACATGAATGATTTCTTCCTCCCAGACGATGTTTGGGATTTTTGCATGTTATATATACGCTATATTATTACTATTGCCCTCATTTTTTTACTTTACGGAAAGACTTGAATGTCAGCGTCTGTCTGATTGATTGGACTGTTTGCAACTTAAATGTTAACGGAAGACACACTCTCAAATATAAATCGAACTTAATCACTTCTCGTTGAAATATTTTCTGTCATCACATTTGATAACTGTAATGTTCGATCAACTTACGTTCTTCTTTCGTCCGTTTGGTCGAGTTACCCTAGAAACGCCGAGAGAAACAGAGAGAAAGTAGAGAAGGAAAAAAAGGAAGAAAGATAGAAAGATAGATAGAGAGAGGGAGAAAGAGAGAAAGAGAGAGAGAAAGAGATAGAGAGAGACAGAGAGAGACTGACAAAGAGACAGAGACAGACAGATACAGAGACAGGGAGAAACAGAGGGACATAGAGCGAAACAGAGAGGGACCTCGAGAAAGATAGATAGAGACAGAGAGACAGAGTGACAGACAGAGAAAGACAGACACAGACAGAGATACAAAAAGGACACAGAGAGAGAGAGGGAGAGAGAGAGAGATGAAGAGAGAGAGTGAGAGAGAGAGAGAGAGAGAGAGAGAGAGAGAGAGAGAGAGAGAGGGAGAGAGAGCGAGAGAGCATAAAGAGACAAGGAGATTTAGACACACTTTGGAACAGAGCCAGACAGAGATACAGAGAGATACGCATGGATACAGAGATAGAGAGACACACTTGGGGACGGAGAAAGAGAGAGACATGTGGAAACAGATATCGTCAAATGGAGACAGAGACAGAAAGAAAGATGGATCGAAAGAGAGGAAGCGAGAGCCAGAGCCAGAAAGAGATATAGAGAGATACGCATGGATAAAGAGAGACACATTTGGGGACAGAGAAAGAGAGAGACATGTGGAAACAGATATCGTCAAATGGAGACAGAGAAAGGAGAGGGAGAGAAACAGAGACAGGAAGAGATATAGAGAGATAAGCATGGATAAAGAGAGACACATTTGGGGACAGAGAAAGAGAGAGACATGTGGAAACAGATATCGTCAAATGGAGACAGAGAAAGAGAGAGGGAGAGAAACAGAGACAGGAAGAGATAGTCATATGAAGACAGAGACAGACAAATGGAAACAGAGACACAGAGACAGGATGAGAGATAGAAAGAGGGAGAGAGAGAGAGAGAGAGAGAGAGAGAGAGAGAGAGAGAGAGAGAGAGAGAGAGAGAGACAAAGACGGAGAGATAGAGAAAAAGACATAGAGATAGAGAAGAAATATAGAGACACGGGGAGAATTCAAATGTTTCTTTTGAAATGATCATTTAGCCTGGAAATATGAACCAATATTACAATCGGTTCGCCAAGCTGGCTGATCTGGACTTTGTTAAGACCAGTTCGTCTCAAAGGCAATCTCATGACTGGCTCCGTATGTTTCAGATCGTGCTATCTATTCAAATTTGATTTGATGGAATTTAAATAAATCATTTAAATTGCGAAGATTTTGCTATTCATGGATTAATTATTCAAGGCTATAATAAATCGTGAGATGGATTAACCATATATCACGTCGATCTATTTAAGGTATTAGTCGTTTTAGATAATTGAATATCGGAAGATGATTTATTTATTGGCGGAAATTCTATAGGATCCGTTATCCAGGCAACCAGGTCTAAATAACTTTACTCTAATCCTTTCCTTTTTTGCAAAATTGGAGACCTGTCCAAATTCAAAGTTTTTGCAAAAGAGAACTTAATTTGTATTAAATTATAAAAATAACTATTGAGTTCGGTAGAAAATATTGTGGAAAAAGAAGAAATTGCTTGTTCCCAGTAAATTCTTCTTTTTCTACAATATTTTATCTATCAAAATTATGTTCGGTAGAAAATGTTTCGGAAAAAGAAGAAATTGCTTCGGAAAAAGAAGAAATTGCTTGTTACAGGCATTTTCTTCTTTTTCTACAATCTTTTATTAATTTAAAATTCACAGGGAAGTAAAAACAAGGGCTTAAACGGGAAAGGGTTAAGGTGTCTGAGAATTCCAACGCTTCGTTGACCTGACCATTATGTGATTTTTGATACACTCCCAAAGAAAAAAAAGTCTTCTGAAAACATTGTGGAGAAGGAAGAAGCTGTTCATTACTAGTATTTTTTCATATTAAACAATATCCTACCCCAAAATACAGATTCAAAAAATCATTAATTAAAAGTTGTTTTCTGCTACTTTTTTATAATTTGAAGCAGTCTAAAAAGTTGTCGTTTGTTCATTGGTAGGCGTGACGTTGGCATTTTTATTACTGTTAGTAAGAAAGATAGTATATTCTATTACCGGAGATATATATATTCTAAAATTTTGTTGTCTGGTAATGAGTTATCACTTATTTTTCGACCTGTTCTTCAATGCTCTTAAGTTGGAACTCGGGATGAGTACTTTGTTCGCGTGTCTTATGGATAAATCAGCGTCTAAAATCTACAGTGCCCGTGGGCTTTTCTGTAAGGAGACTCAAGAGCATAATGTTGCAAAGATCCTGAAATTACGATGACGGCAACACTAGTACAAAAAATAAGAGAGTTCAACGCTTTCTCGTTATCGCACTCTCCATGTTCTCGTCATTGTCCTCGTACTCTCGTGTACTCACTATCATGGTCCCGTGATCTGATTGTTGTACGCCCTGTGTTCTCGTTATCGGATTCCCTGTTATCGTCTACTCCTTGTGCTCTCATTGACATACTCCCATTGTTCTCGTTATCTACTCCCCGTTTTCTCGTTATCGTACTCCCTGTGTTCTGGTTATCAACTCCTTTTGTTCTCAATGGCGTATCCTCTGTGTTCTCAATACCGCACTGTCTGTGTTCTCGTAATCGCATTCTTACTTTACTGTTTTACAATCGAGGCCGTATGTTCTTTGTATTCTTGAATTCACAAAGTTTTACTCTCACGAATGTTCATTACGGTATTACGTAAGTTTAGGAATTTGTGAGATTAAATTTAAAGAGTCGGAGAGCCGCTGCTTTTTGTGGTACACTTTTAATCGTCCATCTTAGACATAGTTAGTTTACAGTTACTAGTTAAAAGGGGTAAATTACTTTTATTAGAAAGGAAATGCAACTAATACCCTGAGGTGCTGTGTTTGAGCCATGTCATTTATAACTACATCTGCAATACACATCACATTATTGACATGTCAATTAAACAATTAAACAAACAAAAGACTTCTTTAAATAAACCAATAACATTATTATGGTTTCATCTATATATTGCCGGTGGCCAAATTACATCACGTATTACGTCACATGGCGTCATGGACAGACAAGGCTGAAATAGTATCACCGGCTGAGGATACGTTAGCCGGAGGGCTGGCATTATTTCTTCTGACATAACCACCCCAATCTTATATTGCGAACAGCCATCATGAATACCCTAGCCTAGCACTGATCGAGGGTTAAATGCGATACAGTTCTGAATGTCTATACAATGCATAGACTTCAAACAATATCTCCATTAACGCTTAATTGTAGAATCCCTTTTGAAATGACGTCATTTGAATGCATAATAATACGTGGTATTGATTTTTTATGGGAGCCAAAGAATGTTTCAAGGGTTTTATGTTAGAAAAGTCTGTCGCTAGGTTTTCTCTAAGTCAAGCTGATCTTCATCTCTTGTAAAAGGGAAAAGGTGACCAAGCTCACGAAGGTTCTCTTACTAGCTTTTCTATTTTAGAAAACTGATCAAGCTCACCAAGGTTCTATTACTAGCTTTTCTGTTTTAGAAAACCGATCAAGCCTACCAATGTTCTCTTACTAGCTTTTCTATCTTAGAAAACTGATCAAGCCTACCATGGTTCTCTTACAAGCTTTCCTGTTCTAGAAAAGTGGTCAAGCTCAACAATGTTCTCCTGCTAGCTTTTCTGTTTTAGAAAAAGAGATCAAGAATACCATGGTTCTCTTACAAGCTTTTCTATCTTAGAAAACCGATCAAACCTACCATGGTTCTCATACAAGCTTTCCTGTTCTAGAAAACTGATCAAGCTCACCAAGGCTCTCCTACTAGCTTTTCTGTTTTAGAAAAGAGATCAAGCCTACCAATGTTCTCTTACTAGCTTTTCTATCTTAGAAAACTGATCAAGCCTACCATGATTCTCTTACAAGCTTTCCTGTTCTAGAAAAGTGATCAAGTTCAACAAGGTTCTCCTACTAGCTTTTCTGTTTTAGAAAAAGAGATCAAGAATACCATGGTTCTCTTACTAGCTTTTCTATTTTAGAAAACTGATTAAGCTCACCAAGGCTCTCCTACTAGCTTTTCTGTTTAAGAAAAGAGATCAAGCCTACCAATGTTCTCTTACTAGCTTTTCTATCTTAGAAAACCGATCAAGCCTACCATGGTTCTCATACAAGCTTTCCTGTTCTAGAAAAGTGGTCAAGCTCAACAATGTTCTCCTACTAGCTTTTCTTATTTAGAAAAGTGATCAAGCTCACCAATGTTCTCTTACTAGCTTTTTTTATCTTAGAAATCTGACCCAGCCTACCATGGTTCTCATACAAGCTTTCCTGTTCTAGAAAAGTGATCAAGCCTACCAAGGTTCTCTTACTTGCTTTTCTATCTTAGAAAACCGATCAAGCCTACCATGGTTCTCTTACAAGCTTTTCTGTTCTAGAAAAGTGATCAAGCTCAACAATGTTCTCCTATTAGCTTTTCTTATTTAGAAAAGTGATCAAGCTCACCATTGTTCTCTTACTAGCTTTTTATCTTAGAAATCTGACCCAGCTCGCCCATGTTCTCCTACTAGTTTTTCTTCTTTAGAAGCGCGATCAAGCTCACCATGGTTCTCTTTCTATCTTTTCTACTTTAGAAAAATTATAGAGCTTCCACGCGTTCTCTTAATAGCTTTTCTATTAAAGAAAACTGATCAAGCTAACCTATTTTCTCCTTCTAGCTTTTCTATTTTAGAAAAGTGGTCAAGTTCTCCAAGGTTCTCTTACTAGCTATTCTGTTTTAGAGGGCGATTTCTATTTCAATTCTTCGTCAAGAGATAGAGAAAGGGGGTATGATACTGTGTATATCGTCGTTGTGCGAGCGAAATGTCGTAACTACATCTGTATTAAAGCTGTTCTAACGATTATCGTATTCAAATCTCAAAAGTCAGTATGCTAAAACACGTTACACATTTATTTCCTTAGAGTTTGCGAATAGTTATATAATAAATGTAGATCACCTTTCAGCTAAGGTATACATCATTTTGATAAATGAAAATTTAAATAAGACGTTGAATATAATGATAACGCATTTTTTTATTTCGGAGTATTGCCTTCAACTTCTTTCGAGTTATGGACTTTGAATATCTTTTGATATGTTAAATCCCGCTACGCCTTACTTACACTGGTTTCGAAATTGATAATTCCCTATTACTAGACAAATACTAATAAAAATACATTATGTATATTTTTTCACTTGTATCAAATTTTGATAAACTTTGTGGCAATTTTTGAAAGTCGCTTTAAAAATCATAAGAGAAACAAGGTGTGCTTGTGAAACATCATGCCCCATTAAAAGACATTGAGGAGTGACCTTGACCTAAACTTTAATTGAATGGGGTTTAACGCCACTTTTAACAGTATTTCAGTTATATCGCGGCGGCTGTAGCACCTAACAATGGATTCCTGGTATTTCTCACACCAGTACTACCACTACATCCTTTCCTAGCCTCCATCTGTTATCCCTCTTAGGTTTACGAGTATCCCTCTTAGGTTTACGAGTATCCACCCATTGGTGAGAGACAAATGTCGGAAAGGATATGCCCCATCGCCGGGGATCGAATCCATGACATCCCATGCTTGAAGATTAGGAGTCTTACGCGCTACCGTCTGCGCTATGACGGCGGCCCTTAACTTTGAACGAAGCGTATGAAGCTTACCATGATCTTTCTGATAAGACTATTTCATTTCAAATGTACACGAGTAGCATTGTTTGACAAAATTAGGAGCCGCCGTCATAGCGCAATTGGTAGCGCGTCGGACTGTCAATCTAGAGGTCCCGGGTTCGATCCCCGACGGCGGCACTCATCCTTTCCGACTATTTGTCTCTCACCAATGGGTCAATAATCGTAGACCTATGTTGGATAGCAGCTGGAGGCTAGGAAAGGATGTAATGGTAGTACTGGTGTGAGAAATACCAGGAATCCATTGTTAGGTGCTCCAGCCGCCGCGATATAACTGAAAGATCGTTGAAAGCGGCGTAAAACCCCATTCAAACAAACAAACAAACAAAATTAGGAGACGTTGATCATGCAACGTCAATAAGTCGTATACTCGTAAAATATTCGTGTACGATTTAATTTTTAGTTTTGTCTACCAAAAATAAACGTTCTGATTTAGATTAAATTAAACTTGGAGACTACATCTTTTTTGTAAAATCATCTAAGTGTTACTGAGACTTTAGTGAATCGACGCCACATTCAATTTATCTTCAATCATCATATTATATTTATTGATGCACGAAGTCCTATTTTCTATCAACATTAAGATCAGCCGAATTCAACCTAATATCACACGACTAAATCATGATTTAGACTATTCCAAAATGAAAGAAGTTGCTGATGACAATTTTATGTTGATGAAATTAAAAGTTCTTTTTTTCGTGAAAGAAAACGTCGTGGTAAATAAAGAAATTGCTTGTAACAAGCATTTTTTTCATTTTCCACAATGTTTTCAAAAGTTTGTTTTTCTTTAGGCTAGTAAAAAACGAGATTTTTTATGAATGGATGAACAGTTCGCCAATTTTTTCGTTATTCATACAGAGTAAACACATACTCATTGATATTATTTATCCTATTCTAGCTTTCATTGAAAAACAACAACAACAACAACCACCGAGAAACCCATTCCCATTTATTTTGTTATTATCGTTTCTCAATGTCATAATGAAATGGTCATTGTGTTTGACCGGCCATATCTGATGGGGTGAAATAACTGGTTCTTACCAGTGCATGAGGTTTGCTTGCACTCCTCTTCTCGCCCACAACCAGAGGACAAATTCTTTAACTGGTTAAAATTCAAGCTACTAAATCAGCGTTTGTAGCAAATGAAAAACTGGCAACTCATGAGAGAATATGTAACTTGACACGTAGAGAAGTTCCATAGAATGAAAAAGTACCACGTTCGAATCACGATTTAACCTAATGTACAAATAGACACAAAGAAAATAAAGATGACCTCTTTGTAAAGACAGCAGAATAAATATCATCCAAGTAGATTGATTGATTGATTGAGTAATTGATCAATTGATTAATTGATTGGCACTTCAAACATTATTTCAGCCATATTACAACCTAACCATGGTTTCCAAGTATTTCTCATACAAGCACAACAACAACGTCTAAAACGAATCTGCGGCTGCTCATCCTAATGAGACTATCATTTACTCCAAGACCAGTAGGAGAGGAATCAATAGGATTGCTGCCGGAAAAAATGTTGGCTTTGCCAGGGTTGTCGAACCCAAATAATCGGAGTCTAACGTGCTTTAAACTGTGCTACGAAGAAGAGAGTAGAGATACCACTATTCGCTTTCGAAACAATATCATGATGGAAGGTCGTTTTGTAGTCTCGGAGTCGAAGAGTGTCACAACTAATTTGTTAGACGTCAGAACTTCATCAAAACAAGTTGTCAATCTAATGTGTTTTACTAGTAGATGCGCTTATCACTCGACAAACGAAAGCGAATTAACTTACAGTCAACTTATTCGGTGCAGAATCGTCAAATGATCGTCAAATGATCTTAGATTGAAATGTAAACACCTGATCAGAGGCCCATTCAATGCAATTTATCTAATTGATATGTTCCACAACGAGTGTTACATTATTCTAGCAAAGTAGTTATCATATTCTTCTATCGGCCTCAGTCCTTCGCTATAGCGTTCGCCCCCCCCCCCCCCCCACTGGAATTTTCTGATCAATCAAAGTTCAAAACTCAGATTCCTTCACCAGGTGTTCTATCGGCCTCTGTCCCTCGCCCCCCCCCCCCCCTGATTTTCTGATCGATCAAAGTTCAAAATTCAGAGTCCTTCACCAGGTGTTCTATCGGCCTCTGTCCTTCGCCCCCTGATTTTCTTATCAATCAAAGTTCAAAATTCAGAGTCCTTCACCAGGTGTTCTATCGACTTCTGTCCTTCGCCTCCCCCCCCCCCCCTCTGATTTTATGATCAATCATTGTTCAAAATTCTGAGTCCTTCATCAGGTGTTTAGAGGACTACACGGCTTAAATCTGAATTCTTAAAGCAGCACAATTTAGGGTATCGTGATTAAAAATGGGCTTTTTACAATTCCAGTTGTGCATTGTAAATCTAAGTTCATAGGTTCATTGAAATGACACCACACTAAAGCTAGCCTGATCATTTTTGCGTTGCCGTTCTTGGCGATGTCAAATGAATGTTCTCCGTTTACATATATTATTAAAACTCTGGTTTCTATTTAGTTTTCTTTCTTGTTCAGTCCGCGGTGTCCATTACATATACATGCTTTTTTTTGTATTTTTGTGTTTGATATCCGTATGTTTTAGTGGTACCATGTTTTGTACATTTCTAACATGCTAAAACTACCAGTACAGCAATGGGAAATAATAAAGACTGAAAGAAGTGAAAACATTTTAAGTCCTAGTGTACCAAGTCGTTCTTAAAATTGGACACTATTATAATTACCCGACACCTACATAACAGAAACCTTAGCGTAAAACTAATTGTTATGTTTCACTAAAAGACGGGTTATTTATTCACACAGTTTCGCCAACTAGGCGGATTCGAGGGGTGAAACAAAACCATTCCGACGCATCTAACGATCATTTTCGTTAACTCCATTCATCACAAAGATAATAGAAGGTGCCTAGATGTTCGAATAGCATTGACCTACTTAGGCTGTGCGGGGTCCCGTCCGGGACTGTATCTCATCGCGTCTGGAAAGACCGGTTTCTGTAATCGAACAGAACTTAATTTTAGCCATTGTCATACTGAACTCGGAATGTTCCTGTTTTGGCAGGAGGTATAGACTAAGATCAGTCTGCACATATGTGCAGTCTGGTCTTAGTCTAAATCACCTGTCTGGCATTTTAATCTCAAAGTTGTAAATGGAATTAATAAAAAAAAATAATGACCCACAATATTAGGCTTTTGATTTTAATGCAATTTGAACATTTAGTTTATTTAGCATGACAAGGATAAAACTTCCTAAACAATAAATTAACTAATCGATGAATAAATATAGATGTAAATAGACAAAAAGGTTCAAATAGAGAAACACAAAGAGATCTTTTTAGTCCGCAAAAACGATACCTGTAATTTCCGGACGAATTATTATCAATTTAAGTTCATGTATTCTATGATTCTTTTCAAGTTACCAATCTGAAAACTTATCATTGATATTAGTAATCGTGTTGGGCAATCACGAAGAAAAGGCTTTCGAATATTTTCTGAAAATTTGACGAATGGAACATTTAGATGAACCTGAAGATACCTACAGCCTACATGAATGAGTAATTTTCTTTTTAGATATATGGAGTGTTATTTGCGATACTTTGTACTTTATAGACACTAAGAACAGTATCGCAATTAACCCTCGATATATGCAATGGGCAGTTGAATACTAGCGGACTTATTTGCCCTGCTTGATCGCACAATATATATGTATCTAGACATAAATACTCTATACTTAGCAACGCCCAAGGGATCAACAGAGTGACGTAGCCACGTCATTGACACTTAAGTTATTTGTCCTTACAAATTGGCCTGTCTAGTATACGTAAAATGCCTGGGGCGTTTTATAGTTGGAATGTGATTTTCTAGTAAACCTGATTTGCTCCCCCCTACCTCAAAAATTGTCATAGAAACAAAATTCATTCATAGGCTGTAAAACTAAAAGTGAGTATCAATTTATGTCCCACACGTTACCTACCTAGCTCTTAAACAGAAGACATATGTGTCCTTCATAGGCATGCTACTACCTGTCTCGGGTCCATTTGAGTTCTTAATGGGCATTATAATGCTAGTAAAGGTCTCGAATATTATCCACATAAAACCACTTTGGCAATACGGGAACCAAATTTTTATTGTCAATATTTGCCCTACACATTTCCAAGATGGGATCAAAATAGATTCCCCATGGGCCCGTTTGAGAAGTCTCGTTTGAACATTCAATCGGGTCCCAGATTGGCAACTATATATATAATATTGAACCGATATACGATCCGATATTGGTCCTAAATTGGTCCCATTACTTTTTGAAAACTAGGGCTACACCATTGACAAGTATTTTAACCTTGCAAGATTAACAATTAAAAATATACATATAAATATAGCCTTTTTAAAAGTCACTGGGGCAGCGATAAACAATAACCAAAATGTCACTTGACTTAGGATGTGTTCCCCGTCGCGAGAAAAGGAAACGGTATTGGCGATGCGAAAATACCAGATTGCGATGAAAAAAAAACAATCGATTTTTTTAGTTTAGATTTTAAATTGAAATACCGCTTGTTTCGCCAAAAAGACCTCCGACAGGAAGGTCGACTTAGACATTAAACTGCGTTATTGTACAGTAACATGCAACAAAGAAATAAAATGGTTGGATGACGACCCAAACATCGTATCAAAAGTTTGCCATTTTATAAAGGAAAATATCTACCAAACCACAATTCTTGACCCTAGCCAGACCTGAGTAGCTATCGCATTCTGACAAGAACCAATACCTATTGCACTTCTTTCATTGCTTAATTGTCAAAACTTCATGTATATATCTTTGCTGTAATTGGGTCACTCTCACACAAACAAATTATAACAATATCTCAATGTATTGTTTTGTCTCCTTTAATTTTTTTCCCGACTTTTAGCTCATAAACTATAGGTCTATTTTTCCTTGAAAAATATCACTACTGAAGAAATAAAAACACATATTCTTCCATTAATACTTTGTCTAATGAGTAATTCTAGAAGTGATAAAAGCGAGTCTTTTTCGATTTTCTGTCACTTTACCATTAAAATTTCAGTTTCGTCTATCAAAAAACGAGCGTTCTGATTGGCCGAAATAAATTATTCATACCTTCAATTCATGAACAAAATTTTGAGCACGCAGCTATTTTGTATGCTTCCACACAATAATCGTTCCATAAAAATGTATCAAAATTTGTGAAATATTTGCTTCTTTCACTTGATGTCAATAATTGTAGGAAATGAATAAAATATTTTTGTTTCATGGATAAAAAAAAAAAAAAAAAAAAAAAAAAACACAACCTGATAATAATAATAAAAAAGCAGAAAAGAAAACAATTACATGTATAAAGCGAAAAATATGAAAATACAAAAAACACTAATTTTGACATTAAATGTCCGATCTTAAATAACAGGAATATTTCAAAATAAAGAGCAAATGTATAAAAAGAAATAAAAATAATAATAAAAAAAAAAATCTAAAAATCTCCCAGCTGTGACATTTGTGTACTATTTTTATGATTCATCTTTTTGTTAATTAGCCAATTAACGTTAAGCTCAACAGTGTCACTCGAAAGGTTTTAGTCAAGATCATGTTTGCTTGACATTTCGTACAGCACGCGCTATTCAAGGAAGTAATGCATATGTATGTAAGATATGTCAGGCCTTACATCGTTGGGTCATCGCGAAATAGTTGTAACTGCCTATATGTTAAAAAAAAGTTGGTGGGTGACCTAAACGTCGTAACCACAGCTTGAAAAAGCCTAAGTTACGACGTTTAAGTCGCAAAATTGACAAATTGCCAAAGGCGGAGTTCAAAGTTCAGTTCCGGTTCAAATGAACGATTTAATTGGTGGATTAATTCTTTGATTGACAATCCATACCCGACCTGAAAGTCGAAATACATTTAGGTCAACGATCTTGGTTTATGAATGACGAGCCATACTGCAACATTTGGAAGAAAATTGTACTAAGGCAATACCGACGAGTTGCAAAGAAGAAAGTAGACGCTGTATTATGATGACATTTCTTGACTTTTAGACTTTGCAAAATATTTTCCTGTCTAATTTGTTGATAAAGAAAATGACAAGGAAAACGAAAAAGAGGCTTCATACAGAATGGTTAAGTTTTTCGTTTCATACCTAAATTAAAAACAAAATAAAGAAAAAAAATCTCTTCATCTCTTAAGCCATTTAAACCGAACTTTGAATTCCGTTGTTGTCAAGTTTCCATTAAATATCTTCAGAAATAATAGAGATATAAAGAAGTGTCGTTCGCTTTTGTTATTGTTGTTGTTGTTGATGCTTATGCTACCGATGCGGTTGTGGTGGTGAAGGATTTCCTTAGCCAAGAACCGTCAGACTTTCTGTCAATTGACCAATCGCGGCCGTCAATCAAGGAACAAACCGACCAATCAAATTATGTATTAAGCCCGGACCTCAACTTATTAACTTCGACATTGGCGCCGTTTTTGTTTATCTTTATTGTTGGTTTGGCGACTTAAACGTCGAAACTACAGCTTGAGTAAGCTGTAGTTACGAAGTTTAAGTAAACCAACCAAGCATTTTACCTTTTTGTTGCATGCTACTGGCCTGCAAAATAACGCTGTTAAAAAACGAAGCGAAACTTCCTGTCGGAGTCAATTGGAGGGGCAAAAGAAGTAAATGCGCGGGGCCAGCGTTTGATCAACTGTTCACAAAGGCTCAGAAATAGTAAACAAACGTGGTCAAACATCGTTCATTTTCAGCTTCAATCCAAAATATAAAAAAAAGTCTTTTATTTTCGATTGAAGAACATATTTCATTTGGACCAATGACCTGGTCATAGTTCAAATCCTTTGCCTTCTACGCATCAATAGACAGGATCCATCCTAATATCTGTGTCTACACAGGGCCACTTATCTTATCTGTTACCACGCCACAAAACTTAGGACTGGTCCAAATTCAAAGACCTTGCAGACGACAATTATTGGTTGGTGATATATAAAATGTCGTTGTCTTTTGCAATAGAAAACATTGTGGATGATTAAGAAATTGCTATAACCCCTTTTTTTACACCCTAAGAAAAAATCTTTTGGAAAAAATTAAGGACAATGAAGAAATAGATTGTTACAAGCAGTTTCTTCATCATCCACAATGTAATCTAATTTTTGTTACATTTTACTAAATTCAACAAATACAGCGTTTGCTATCTTTTTCGAAATTCTTACCAGAAGTTTGTGGGCTAGGCCAGCGACCCATCATTTATCGAACACATGACTGGATGACATTAATAGTAGAAAACAAAAACTCAGCATAAAAAACACAACTTAAAGAGACTCCAAACTGATGTTTGTTTAACACGTGTGATCACGTGTTTCTAATTTAAGCCCATGACTAATTTCTTATTAATTTTACGGAAATATCAAACAAAAAATCCAGAAATTTCTCGCCTTATTTTATAATCTTGTATTCGTATTCTTTTATTTATATATCGAAATAAATTTGAAATGTTTATCATTTGTGAAATAAATACTAATGACGATTTATTAGGTTAAATGAAAGAGAAAAAGGCAGGCACTAGACAATAACGCTGATTGAAATGAAAGTCTGAGCCCTTGCGTCAGATGTCCAACTATTTCAGAGGTAGGTGAAATACAGACACTTGGCAGCCAAGACGGCCGCCGATATTAGATTGCGAAAATAAGTTTAAAGCAAGTATCCATTTATAAAGCGCAAAGTGATGACTCTGATCAGATTGTGAGGGTACATTTATTTTACTTTTTGGACACGTGTAAGTATTGGAAATGATAAACCCTTGTCATGCTGAACCCGGAATATTCCGGTTTAGGCAGGAGGTGTAGACCAAGATCAGCCTGCACATAAGTGCAGTCTGATCTTAGTCTACACCTCCTGCTTGTGATTTTCCTGCCAGAGTTGTTTATGAAATTGATTTCTAAATGAAATATTGATTCTTGAACAAGTTCTATCAGTGTTTTTAGCCCTTTGATTTTACAGCATCAATAAGGTAATTTATACAGCAAGACAAGGGTTAAAAAAGGATCTTAGAGGTTCTTTGTCTACTTTAATAACTAAAAATAAATAAGGGCACTTGACTTAGATATGCTTCTATGAACGGAGAAAAACATATACAGGATATTTTGATTCAGTGTTATTTATTTTTCATTGTTTTAACAACAAAAGCTCCACTACTCGTGATAATATAGCTGTTGTTATGAAATGACAATTTTGAAATTACGTTATTCTATAACAATTATAATGTATTCTTCTCGCTGCCCTTATAGACGCCGATACGGTATGATTTAAAGAATTGAATAAAAGTAACTAAGATACCACATTCGTCAGAACCTCGTGTCGATCAAATTTACATGGACTCGTTAAATAAAAGTTATAATCTATGAAATATGATATAATACCATTTATTATATACCTATAAGAGATAATGTGTAAAACTTGGCTGTCAAATACAACTCGACAGAAAAAAAAAAAATCAATATTCGGCGTGTAGCAAAAAACTGTATTCGTCGAGTACCGTTAAACACTGACTCCTTTTTTGTGTATTGACGTTCCGGTTTTTTCGGAAAGTTGGTTATTTCTTAGCCATTTAAGAGAATTTTCTTAATGTCATTTCCTAAAAGGTATATAATAAAAGGAATATTACAACAGTGTATTTTTCTATTTGTTGTTATCGTGTTCTCGAATCGTGTGTAGGTATTTTTTATTGGATTCGACCTCGGTCTCATCCAATAAAAAAAATACCTCCACACGATTCTCGAACACGATAACAACGCATAGAAAAAGACACTGTTGTAATATTCCCTATATATGTATTACCTATGACCGAGCCTTTCAGGAGACCATTGCAGGTACAATTTACCAAACAAATCATTCTTTAAGAACAAAAGCGAACTTTGAAGTCCAACATTGGCTGTGATTTTCATTAAACACTCTTGTTGGTCTGGCGACTTAAACGTCGTATCTTCAGCTAATCCAATTTTCAGCCAACCATTTTTCTTTATGGTTACATGATAGTAGCCATAAATTTAGAAAAATAATGCCTTTCAATTTTCGAAGTGGAACTTCCCGTCTGAGTCAGTCGGGGTGGCGAGCGGAGCAAAGAGGGGGGGGGGGGCGATCCGTGAATTATACCGTCGGTTGACGACATAAATCTAGAAACTAAGCTTTACTTTACAATAGTTTGGTCTCCGACGATACGTTTCTGTGTCGAATCTATGCTCATCCCATTCTTCTTCCTATAAAAACCAGATAGAAAGAAGGAATATATATTTTCAAAATTTCCATGTACGCTAAGTAAGTCAAATAGTTTAACACGTTATAGATATCGTCAGTCGGGGTGACGAAAGGAGCAAAGAGAGGGGGGGGGGGCGATCCGTGAATTATACCGTCCGTTGGCGACATAAATCTAGAAACTAAGCTTTACTTTACAATAGTTTGGTCTCCGACGAAACGTTTCTGTGTCGAATCTATGCTCAACCCATTCTTCTTCCTATAAAAACCAGATAGAAAGAAGGAATATCGACGGCTTAGAGCAAAAACATAGTATGGCTCTATACATTGTATAGAGCCATACTATGTTTTTGCTCTAAGCCCTCGATATATATTTTCAAAATTTCCATGTACGCTAAGTAAGCCAAATAGTTTAACACGTTATAGATATCGTTAGTAGATGAACAAAAAGTCGTTAAAAGAGCTTGAATGAAGCTGTATTTACAACATTTTGGTGACAAAAAGACGAAATAATTCAAAGATTGTAAACTTGAATATGCTATAACCACGGAAAGGAATCCGTGTTCGCACAAACCAAGGGCATGCTCTACTGCTCTGTCTATCTTATCGTCCGTCCTATAATAAACATTTGAAAAAATGAAGAAATTGCTTGTTACAAGCAATTTCTACAATATACCCATTGTTTTTTTTTTTCTCTTTTTTTTCTGGTATAAGAACTTCCGATGGTAGTCATTTGCGTATTGGTAAAGATTAAAAATAAAGAAAATAAACAAGTCAAGTTCATAGTGTACTTGCTTACCATTTCGATAAAGCGAAAATAAATCGGTTAATGCGGAAAAGTACGAATTAAGATCGGACAATAACATATAAAAATCACATTGACAGGTCATTGATTTCCTCATAATGTTTTCAGCTGACCGATTAAAAGGTGATATATCGTGATTATTATGACTTAACAACCCTTCTCAGTATTAAGGAACATAAACAATGTATTATATAAAAAAGTGCTGAAAAAACAATTAAAAATTAAACATTTATGACTTAATTTTGAAGAGTTTAATAAATGATGCTAGCCTTTTTTGCTTATAAAGACACCACGATTCAAAAGATGCGAATTCATTGGGTAGAAAAAGAAATGTATCTTCACTTACTGAGTAAAGAATTATTTATTTGTTTATATTGTAGGTGACGGGCGTAACCTGCAATAAACAAGGTGAATTTCCAAGAAATGTGTTCATGTCTTTGACATAGCGGGGGATTTGTGGTCCAGGGGAAATTAACTCATTCCTACTTATTTCCGCTTTTTGACGCCCCTCAAAAATGGATTCGGAAAACGTTGTGTAAAATGAAGAAATTGCTCGATACAAGCGAATTCTTCATTATCCACAATGCTTTCTACCCTAGAAGACATTTTTTTTTAAATTCCATCCACTAAAAATTGTCGTCAGCAACCTCTTTCAAGTTGGACCAGTCTAAAATTTTGTCTTCTGGTAATGAGTTAACAGTAACCCATTAACATATTCGGACATTCAGTAACAAGTCATATACATGTACTTCTTGTTATTCGTCACCATTACTTACATTCTCTTGCTAGCGTTTGAAACTAGAGTCATTGGCTCCTGAACTATGGATTTCTAGGGGTCCAAACCTGATTTTGAAGGAGTCAATAGCCTACAAGAAGAAGAAGAAGAACAACAACAAAGGAAATCATGAGCAGAGATGTAAATTTACCTTTCCTTCGAAAGATGTGAACAGAACCAATTGATTTGTACAATTTTCAATAGAATATTTAATCTATCATTGAAAGATTCAAGGATAAAACCCCGTTTTGAGCCTTATAAATTTCTCTTAAGGCTGTCAAAACAGTCCCATTGTGAAGAATTTATAAGGGTCAAAATAGAATATTTTCAAGTTCTTGAAGGTCAAAACCCTGGTTTACGAGTCAATCTTGAGCCCTGATTGCGACGATGTTTATGAAAGTCCATTGAAATAAGGGTATTTTACAGTATAGGAAAAACTTTTAATGTCCAAACTTTGCTTCGACTAGTGTAGTTACTCTTGTTTTTTAACAAAAACTAGCCTACCTAAGCGCCTATTCAGGGAAACAAAACCCTTCATGCTTGAGGACTTATTGGTAAAGGTCATTTAATTCAACGACCAAGTGCTCAGAGGTCGCCAGTTCATCAACTATGTAGGCAGTAACTATTTTTCCGCACCGGACAATCGATTTGTGCTCGCAAAATTCGCATATTGCATTCTCAACATTCCACAAACTTAAAATAGTTTTTACACCAGCAGTTGACATTGACCGTATTTTTGCATAATGACATTGATCTATCTATAGAGTTTATTGCAAGTTTTATGATAATTATTTGTTGTGACAAATGTTGTTGACTTCACGGTCTTGATTTGACCATATAAAGATGGATAGGGGTCACAGTAAGGCTACAACGGGATTGTTTAGTGGAGACAGAAAGTAATTTAAATGATTAAACAGTTGTGCTAGATTGGGTTTGGAAAAAACAGCTTTACGTTCTAAGTGCTATAGAAGATGAAATTGGGTGCTTAGGTTATTACTTGACCATAGCAAACTGAAACAGGGTGAGCATTCTGCAAAGGTTTGAAACTCCTGTAACTAGAATTCAGAAGATTGATTGATTGGGGTTTAACGCTACTTTTAACAGTATTTCAGTCGGCTGGAGCACCTTACAATGGATTCCAGGCATTTCTCACACTAGTACTACCACTAAATCCTTTCTTAGCCTACAGCTGCTTTCTCACTTAGGTTTACGATTATCCACCCATTGGTGAGAGACAGATGTCGGAAAGGATAATATGTGTCGCAACCGGGGATCGAATCCATGACATCACGTTATTGAAGATTAGGAGTCTGGTGCGCTACCGACTGCGCTATGACGGCGGCTGAAATTCAAAAGATGAAACCCCCGGAATGGCGCTCGACTATTATTTTTGTCTTGAACAAATTTCAAATGTAGAAACATATGAAAGGGCAAAACCATAAACCATTTTAATGGCATAATTTAGCATTATATGATACAACAAGGAAAAAAATGTTAAAAGCAATTCTTCTTAATCCACCATGTTGTCTGTGATTGCATTGCTCATTTGTTTTTTAAATTCCGTAACCGATCTATATTTTAAAGGTATACATATTATATATTTACATCAAGTACGTCTATGCTTTTAAAACGGTATAGGTGCCAAACTATGCGCTAACTTTCTTTCTTGCATTATTTTACTGACCGCTTTTTCGTACACACATGTATCGACTGAAATTCCTCGGCGATTTTACGAGAATTTCCAGAGTGTTACCGAGTACAGTCGAAATTATCACAGGTAAAGCGGGCGGAAATTAATGAGTGCCGATTATTCTAATTTTGTCTAGCTATACTATATGATCTCACAAATGCCGTTTGTTTAGGATGCTATTTAGGATAGTTACACATTTATTTGTCTTGTATGACAGGCGGTATTTGGTCGAACACGTGGTGTTAACAACGTAGCCTGACAACTACACGTGATACAAATGGACACGAGACAATAACCTCCATTTCTGTTTTCTTTTTTATTTTGGAATAGCTCCAATGATAACTTCTGATCGCCCCGGAGAGTAATTATTCTTAAAAAAACACCTTTTTTAAAAAAGAAAATTTGGTTAATACGCGATAAAAAATCTTTTCTTTTAATATTTTCCTGAACAAACCTGGGATTTTACTTCACTGTAATTTTATACTTGAGAAAACATTGTTACAAGCAATTTCTTCCTTATCCACCATGTTTTCGACCAATAGAGGAAAAATAATTTTTTTAAAAAAATGTTATCAACTTTATCATCTGCAACTTCTTTCAATGTGGACGAGTCTAAATTTTTGACATTTGGTAATTGGACAAAATACGCCTGTTTAAGATGGAGATTTTGTGGGTTTTCTACAACAACAACAACAACAACAGGATACGATGCTCCAATTGACAATTGAGGTTGTCACCGCTTTTAATTATTATCTTGCTACAACGACCCTGGATTTCCCAGTACATTGTGTAAACAAACAAACAAAGAAACAAACAAACTTGTAGGTACTAAAAGCTTACTTAATTTTAATCAATGCTTTGAACCATTTGACAGATCCCGATTGTAAAGCAAAGCATTGACCGACCAATCAAATCGACCATGTTACTGGCCACTAATTTTGGAAAATAAATTCTGCTTAACCGTTGTCATGCTGATCCCGGAATATTCCTGGTTTAGCAGGAGGTATAGACAAAGATCAGCCTGCACATAAGTGCAGTTTGATCTTAGTCTACACCACCTGCTAGTACTTTTTACGCAGCATATATTTGTAAAATTAATTTTCGAAAGAAATACAAGTCCTCTGTAAGGGCTTTCAGTACTGTCATTGCTTTGATCTAAAAAAATTTTAGGAGACCGATTTATATTCAGCATGACAAGGGTTACTATCCACGTGAAAATTCCCGTCGGAGATCAGTGATCGAAGATCCGTTAATTCAATCACAATCCCACAATCCTGAAGAAATTGATCCACATAAATGACTGCCAATGTTAGAGTTCAAAGTTCACTTCCGGTCCAAAGGAATGAGATGATCGGTCAATCGATTCTTTGATTTGCGCAAGCTTTCCGTCCATTTGATAACACCAAATTCCTATAGCAAACGAAATGGATATCATTTCAGCATGGGGTCTGAAAACAGTATAAAAGACATTTTAAACAAGGAAACAAACAAACAAACAACAACAACAGGATACCCCCCCCCCAAAAAAAGAGAAGAAAACAACAAAACACAAGTTTGATACAAGGCATATCCGATACGTAAACTAGGGTATTACCTGAGTATGTAAAAATCGAAGGACTTCCCCAATGGATAGCATTCTACAAGGATGTCCGTATGGGATAAAATCGAAAAAGGACGCCACAACAGGACGAAATTCCACGAGGACGTCACCGAGTAATAACAATAGAAACAGGCGTCATGAAAGGACTGAATTCTACACACCAAAAGATAGACATCTGTAAGGACGCCATAATGGGGAAGAAATTTCAAATACGTCACCAAATGCTAGATCTTTGACTGTAAGCGTAGAGTTTTCTAAGGACCTCATCAGAAGATGGAATTTACTGAAGCATTTGAGGATATAATTCACAGGAATGTCATTCAAAAGTAACATTCATAGAACGTCACCAAAAGATTGAAAAGATTTTTCAAAATTAAAATTTGAAAGGACTACCATCTAAGCATAGAAAAAAAATCTTTAAAGGATGGGAATTTGAAAGGCTACCAAGCAGTTTTCAAAGGACACCGCCATATTACAGCATTGTAAAGGAAATGTAGACTACACGAAAGGACAGACTTTTCAAAGAACGTTTTCAATGTTAAGAACTTTTCAAAGGATAGAATTCTGAAAGGATGCCATCTAAGGAGTCTTCAGAGAAACTCACCGAAGGATAAAATATTGAAACGAGGTCAACGAAGGACAGAGTTTCTCAATGATAGGATTCTGAAAGGACGTCAACGATGGAAAACTTATTCAAACAAGAATTTCAAATGACAGAGTTTCAAAATTGAGGGCTGGTAAATTGATACGTGTTGCTTTGGGAAAATAGGCTGGAAAATACTGCTATTTTTCATAATAGATAAACTTTTCAGCGTTCTTGGATCGTGATTAAATTTGCGGATTGCCGGTCACCGAGCCCCGACAGGAGGCTCCACCACGGTATTAAACGGCGATATTTTGCAAAATTAATGGCCAGCAACATGTAACTAAAAGTAAAATGGTTGGTTGGAAATCTAAACGTTGTAACTACTGCTACGACTTTAAGTCGCCAAACAAACTAAACAAACAAACGACAACAACAACAAACAAGAGGCCTATGAGCGCCTGAGACGCTCTACTGGTTATCAAGTTTTCTGTTAAAAAATCTGATATTTAAGGAAGTTAATTGCTCAAAGAAGAATGCATAAAAAAGGGCTTTATCCCCTTTATCATTTTAAGCAACAATCCCCAAGGCCCCTTTTCCCATGTTTCATGACAGATCCACCCCATTTCCAAAAGAAAGTTACCTTATGACCCTACAATCATTCTGTGAATATTTCATCAGAATCTGACAATAATTGTGGATTTTATCACATAAACAGGATTGTTTTGAATGAAAATCAATAAGGCCCCTTTTCAATAAAACTGTTGACTTTATTGTGTTAAAAAGATATTAAATATAAGTTCTCATAAGGCCCCTTTTCCCGTGATATTTTACTGTTGGTTTTATCATTCTGTGAAAGTTAAAAGTGAATCCGATGAAATATTGGAAATCATTATGTTTACTAGAATATTAAAAAAAAAAAAAAAAAAAAAAAAAAAAAATCATATGGCCCCTTTTTACATGATACTTGATGGATTGTACCCAGTTCTGAAAAGAACCATCTAAGTATTTGTACAATCATTCTGTGAAATTTTGAAGTGAATCCAGTGAAATCAAGGGACATCATTGTGTTAACCAGAATATTTAAGAGAGTTTTTCATAAGGCCCCTCTTTATGTGACCCTTGCCATAGTCAGATCCACTGTCAAAATCAACAATTGGAATGATGGTACAATCAATCTGTTTAATCTGTGGAATTTATTGTGTTAATGAGTTTGTAGTGAAATCTTCAGAGGGCCCGTTTTCTCATGATACTTTACAGAACAAACCAAATTTCAATAGGAACAATTCTAATGAAGGTACAATCATTCTTTAAAAGTTAAAGAGAATCAATGAAAATAGTGGACTGAATTGTGTCAAGAATTTTTGTAACTAAATTTTCATAAGGCCCCTTTTTCCGTGAAACTTAACAAATCAGACCCAATGTACAAAGGAACAATCCTAATGATAGTTTGAAGAAAATGATAAGACTGAGGACTTTATTGTAATAATGATGTTTTGTAATAAAACTTTTATAAGGTCCCTTTTCTTGTGTCACTTAAGCAATCAGACCTAATTTACAAAGGAACAATCCAAATGATGCTACAATCATTCTAATAAAGTTTGAAGAGATTCTGATAAAGACTGAGGGCAGTGTTGTGTTTATGAGGATTTGGTAATAATTTTTCATACAGCCCCTTTTCCTATGATACTAGACAGATCAGGCCCAATTTGGAAATAAAAAATCCTTATGATGGTACAAACATTCTGTGAAAGTTTGAACAGAATCTGATGAAAACTGCAGACTTTATCTTGGTGTAAAATATTTAGAATAGAATTTTCATAAGGCCCCTTTTCTTGTGATACTTGAAGGATCAGGTCTAATGTCAGCATCAATAATAGTGATTATTGTACAATGATTCTGTGAAGGTTTGAATAAAATCCAATGAAAGCTCTGGACTTGGTTTCAAGGATTATAGATAAAATTCTCAAAAGGCCCCTTTTCCCATGATACTAGACAGATCACGCCTAATTTGAAAAGAAAGAATCCTCATGATGGAATAATCAGTCTGTGAAAGTTTTAACAGAATCTGATGAAAACTGTTGACTATATTGTGGTACAATGATTTTAAAATTAAATTTCATAATGCTCCTTTTCCTGTGATACTTGACGGATTAGGTCTAATGCAAACATCAACAATCATTATCATTGTACAATTATTCTGTGAATGTTTGAAGAAAATCCGATGAAAGCTCTGGACTTGGTAACAAGGATTCATAAATGAAATTTTCATAAGGCCCCTTTTCCTGTGTTTCTTGACAGTTCAAACCCTATTATGAAAAGAATGATAGTTATGACCTTCCAATCATTCTGTGAAAGTTTCAACAAAATCTGATCAAAGCTGTGGGCTTCATTGTGTTAACAGGGTTTTATTAATTGAATTTTCATATAGCCCCTTTTCCCATGCTACTTGATGGATCTGAACCTATTCCAAAGGGAACTCTTCTTACAAAAGTATAATTATTCTGTTTGAGTATAAAGACAACCCCATCTCATCTGTGGACTTACAAGCATTAATTAATATTTTTTTAATTGAATTTTCCTAAGGCCCCTTTTTCATATGTTTCTCAATGGATCAGACCCAATTTGAAAGGAACAATCCTTATGATGGTACAATCATTATGTGAAAGTTTGAAGTCAATCAGGTGAAATCTAGGGCCATTATGTGTTAACCAAGATTTTTTTTATTAAATTTTCATAGGGCCCCTTTTTCCATGAAACTTGATGGATCAAACCTACTTCCGAAAGGAACAATCCATTTAATATAATAATCATTCTGGGAATGTTTGAAGAGAATTTGTTGAAAACTATGGACTCTATTGTGTTTCCGAGGACTTTTTCAATCCAGTTTTTATCGGGCCCCTTTTTCCAGTGGTCCTTGACTGATCATACCAAAATTTGAAAGGAACAATTCTTATGATGGTACAATCATTCTGTGAAACTTTGAAGTCAATCAGATGAAAACTGTGGACTCTAGAGTGTTAACATAGATCTTTGAATTAAATTTTAATAAGGCCCCTTTTCCTGTTTCTTGAGGAATCATATCCGATTCCGAAAGGAACAATCCTTATGATGGTACAATCATTCTGTGAAAGTTTGAAGAGAATCCGTTGAAAATTGTTGGCTCTAGATTATTAATGAGAATTTTTTATTAAAATTTTCATAAGGCCCCTTTTTCCTGTGTTTCTTGACGGATCATACCAAATTTCGAATGAAACAATTCTTATGATAGTACAATCATTCTGTGAAAGTTTAAATACAATCTGTTGAAAACTGTGGACTCTAAAGTGTTAACGAGGATTTTTTAATTAAATTTTCAAAAGGCCCCTTTTCCCGTGTTTCTTGACAGACCAGACCCATTTTCGAAAGGAACAATCCTAATGATGGTACAATAATTCTGAGAAAAATTGAAGAGAATCTAATGAAAACTGTGGACTTTATCGCGTAAACAAGGAAAAGTTTAACGGACGGACGACGGACGAATCCAATGAAAACTGTGGACACTATCGCGTAAACGAGGATTTTTAATTGAGTTTTTAATTGAATTTTCATAAGGCCCCTTTTCCCATGTTTCTTGACGGATCATACCCAATTTCGAAAGGAACGATCCTTATGATGGTACAATCATTCTGTGAAAGTTTGCAGTGAATCCGATGAAAACTGTGGAATCTATCGCGTAAACGAATATTTTTTAATTAAGTTTAAATAAGGCCCCTTTTCCCATGTATCTTGACAGATCTGACCCAATTTCAAAAGGAACGATCCTTATGTTGGTAAAATCATTCTGTGAAAGTTTGAATTGAATCTGATGTCACTTCTGGACTCTAGAGTGTTAACGAGGATTTTTTAATTAAATTGTCATAAGGCCCCTTTACCCGTGTTTCTTGACGGATCATACCCATTTTCAAAAGGAATGATCCTTATGATGGTACAATCATTCTTAGAAAGTTTGAAGAGAATCCGATGAGAACTGTGGACTCTATCGCGTAAACGAGGATTTTGAATGGAATTTTAATTAAATTTTCATATGGCCCCTTTTCCCATGTTTCTTGACGGATCACATCAAATTTCGAAAGGAACGATCCTTATGATGGTACAATCATTCTGTGAAAGTTTGAAGAGAATCTGATGAGAACTGTGGACTTTATCACATAATTGAGGATTTTTTAATTAGATTTTTAATAAGGCCCCTTTTCCCGTGTTTCTTGACGGATCTGACCCAATTTCGAAAGGAACGATCCTTATGATGGTACAATCATTCTGAGAAAGTTTGAAGTCAATCAGGTGACAACTGTGGACTCTATCGGGTAAACGGGGATTTTTAATTGAATTTTTAATAAAATTTTCATAAGACCCCTTTTCCCGTGTTTCTCGACGGATCTGACCCATTTTCGAAAGGAACGATCCTTATGATGGTACAATCATTCTGTGAAAGTTTGAAGAGAATCCGATGAAAACTGTAGACTTTATCGCGTAAACGAAGATTTTTTAATCAAGTTTTAATTAGGCTCCTTTTCCCGTATTTCTTGACGGATCAGACCCAATTTCGAAAGGAACGATCCTTATGATGGTACAATCATTCTGTGAAAGTTTGAATAGAATCCGATGAAAACTGTGGGCTTTATCGCGTAAACAAGGAAAAGTTTAACGGACGGACGACGGACGGACGGACGGACGGACGGACGCACGGACGCCGGACGGGAAAAGGCCATCGCTATAGCTCTAATGGTTTGGCCAGTAGAGCTGAAAACAAAAAACACAAAACACACACATACCAAAAAATCCACCCACAAACAACACATACACAACACAAGAAAAGCTTTTACGAAAATGTCGGCCAATGTAGGAGTTCAGATTTTTTTCCTTTTGAAATAAATGATTTGATTGGACGGTCTATTTTTTGATTGACAGTCGCGATCCGTCAATAATAGGTTCAAAGCAGTAAATTTACACTGAGAAAGCTATTACTAGCCAATTCCCACACAATGACGCTTTTTGACGCCCCTAAAGAAAAACCTAAAGAAAAACAATTAGGAAAACATTGTGTTTAATGAAGAAATTGCTTGGCGCAAGCAATTTCTTCATTTTACACTATGTTTTCTACCAAGAAAACTCAAAAATTTGGAATTTCACACACTTTAAATTTTCGTCTGCAATTCCTTTCCATTTGGACCAGTCTAGAATTTTGCCGTCTGGTAATGGGTCAACTACACATTTTTATTTGACACATTATACTACGGAATTCAGGGTCACTGTAGCAAGACCTACAAATCATAATTAAATGTAGTAAAAACTAATAAACAGAAGGCATTTATTATCTCGAAACCATGATGTATGCTTTGAATGTGAATCTTTTTGGTCAAGTCTATTTATATATCACCGGTTCGCTTCAGAAATCTCTTAACTTCTTGTTAAGAAAATATGTAATTACGACATTTTCTAAATAAATCGACAAAAAGTACTACACAAAATGAATTATATGTTAAATGCATTCAACGAATAATGATATAAAACGGGATCATATTGGTCAACCAGAGGCCAAAATCAAGGTGACAATGTCATGGCCAAATGAAATTGGGTTCATATAAGGTCCAAATTAGGAACACCTAGCCCGAGGGGTAAACTTGATCAAAATAGATGCCAAATCAAGGGAATCAACTATGCAACACTCTTGTCTCAACGCGAGTATGAGACAATAGTATCTCAAAATTAGAAAGTATAAATATAGAATCCTAAAGCCTCGTTTCCGTTTCGGGCATCTAAATGAAACGATGGGATGAAAATCGCTTTCGATCATTTGGACCGCAGCTTCGTACATGTATCCTGTGTAAAATAGGAATTCCGTCCCAAAAAGAGAGAGGCAGACAAAGGAAGAGAAAGAGAGAAAGCGAGAGAGAGGGACAGAAAGAATGAAAAAAAATAAGAGGATGTAGAAAGAAAAAAGGAGAATTGAAAATTCTACCCGTTACACACACACCCTCCCCTCCCAAAGACAAATCCTATTAACTGAAGCTCTATTTTTCTTGAAGCGTGATTCATCAATAGTTTAGGAGTCAAAAAATTGACAGCCAAAATTAGAATTAGAAATAAAACGAAAGTCACTTTTTAGCATTAAATTTCAGCAGTAAATGAAAATTATGTATATTTCACGAAATAGCAAATTGAAAATATTAAAAATATCTTCTTAAAGGGAGGTATCGATGTTTCCGAAACCTAGATAAGAAAAAAATACAAAATTTCGAATAATACAATCAAACGAACATTCTATACTTTAAGTTGAGTCAGGTATTGTCTTGGCTGTAATCTAATAGGCCTAAAGAGGCTTTTTGTGGTTATATCGGAAAGGTTCAGCGGAATTCCAGGTTATTTTTAGATATCACGGAATTCGGCTGTCGACATCGAATGACCTCATTTGCATATGACCCAAAGTCAACTGAAGGTAACAAATTTACTAGCGAAACAGGCAACATCCTAATTCATGTCACATGAAAGGGTTAGTGCAAAACTACGGTAAGTGTTTATATTCGTAACAACGCTTACGACAGTTTTGGACTGATCTTTACAGAATTAAAGACCGGCTAGCGAACATAACTCCTGATGACGTAACGATGACGTTGGTTTGATGTAATTTAAACTAAATTCAAGGTTCCAACGGTTATTTGCACCACGTGAATGATCATATATTATTCGCAACGGTCTCGGATTAATCTAAAAATAGATTAATAGCCTACGTAGGCTATTAAGGAAATACCCTACTTTTTTCTGATAAGCGACCTCAGATTTTTGCAAAACTACTTTTCGGCATATTGTATTCAAAAAGTATACGAGAAGAAATAAAAATTATTAAAATCTGTGACATGAAAAAAACATCGATACCTACCTTTAACCCTTTCCTACCCAATCCCTTATTTCTCGCCCCTGTGATTTTACACTTGGAAAAGAAGAAATTACTTGTACAATATCGGAGAGTATTGAAAATACTTTGGAGTAGATAAAAAATGACTGATTATCATTTTCGTCAGCTTTCACATTTTCCATAATTATATACGTCGGTGCACGAGCAAAATGTCGTTACTACAGCTTTGTTAAAGCTATAGATACGACACTTTGCTCGCGCACCAACGATATTACTCTTTATTATATACCTATAAATTTTTCACACAGAAAAAATCGGACACACAAGAAAAAAATCCGTATCTGACAACGTCTTATATACTTTCATATAAGGTAGTCTGTGATGTAATAAATGCAAATAAACGTAATCTGAATGGTAAACGAGAAGGGAAATACTTGTAGATATCCAGATTTTTTTTTAATTACTTCATCAGAATTATCAAAAAATAGGTATATGATAATGGAATATATTACGTTACGATTACGAAACAGCATCTTGTATTTGCTTAGGAAAATTTGAAAATTTGAAATAACTAAATTTTCCTTCGCAGCTCAAAGCAAATACAATATTCCCTATTTAGCGTGTAAATCAAATTCCAACATAATCCCTCTTTTAACCGATGCTCAAGAGACAAGTTCGAGAAGAAAATTTGAAAAATGAACAAATTGCAAGTCACAAGCAATTGCTCCATTATTCACATGGCTTCCTACCCAACAAGACTTAGATAGTCAAAATTTCTACATGTACTACTAGATGTCGCCAGTAAATTCCTTTACTTTGATCCAGAATATCCGTCGTCTGGTTGATGGTTTAAAACGCAACATTGGGTGGTACAGTGCATAGACGAAAAAAGAGTGTAATCTCCAAAAGGTAGGATGAAAATGACCAGAATTTAAAATTTGGAACATAAGTCTTGTTACTAAGTTATGATACTAGAAATACTTTGCTTTTAAAAGATAGACTGACAAGGGTCAAGTGACAGGCTATTATTTTTACTAGGTAGTCGCGTAGGCATGGTTATTTTGTTGTCTGTTGTGGTGTAACTAGCCCAACTCTTTGAGTATCACTGTTATATGTGTCATAACCATAGTTTGTTACTAACCTGTAAAATATTTTATTAGTCATAATGAAACATTTTTGATGGCATAATGAAAAGCGAGTTGGTGAGTAAATTGTTAAAAAAAATGTGATCAGGAAGGAGAAGGATAAAAACGGAAGAAAAGATGTCAGGACAGTTTATAACCGATTTCCAATTATTGAAACCGACAGCAAGAAAGCCTGAGACATCATAATAGTAAAATGAAGAAAGATCGAATAAAATAACCACCAAACAAAAATATAAAACACACACAAATGTCTGTGAACGCACGCGCGCGCTTCTTGTGTATTTGTTTTTGTCTATTGCTATCAATGTCGAAGTCATTAGGTAAGGTGAATGTCACTTCTTAAGGTCAAACAGACACAACTTTTGATTGTTTTGTCATCGGGCCTTCATAAACCATGTCTGTGTCTTTGATTTAACTTGTCCGAAGCAAAACTCTATTTTCTATGGCCGGATTTCAAAGGAATTCGTCACATTTGTCCACCGTTATGAAAACGTGCTATTCAAACCAATTTGAGATAGATTCAATGTCACAGATCAAGGTCAAATATGTCACTTGAGCCTGTCCGGAACGCAATTATAACTTATATAGATCACTGAAAAAGATATAGCAGAGTTGCTCTCCCTCATATGAAGTTTTGCGATTTCTGTCAATTTTTAGGATAGGTGCGCTTTTAAGAACAATGTCAAATGAATGATGTACAAACAAATAAGAAATAAGAGCTTGTACAGAAATAATTCTAACATGTATAGATAGCCTTCTTATGAATATGACACGACTGTTCTCCTTCTTGAGATGATGTGCCGTTCCACCTTAATTTTTGGATAGCTTCAATGAAAGCGGGTGTATGGAATTAAATGAACGATGTTTAATTACCTCTTTTCTAAAAATAAGTTTGCAATGTTCTATGATAAAATTTGTTTATTAACTAGAACAAATCAGACAAATCTAAATCTAGGTCAGACAATAAAAATCGTGTAGTGTTTTCGAGCGATGAGAAGATCATTTGAAATATTTGAATGAGTTATTTGGATGATACGAATGGAATGGTGAACGAGCGCTTTTGAATGAAATTGGGTAGGGTCAGAGAAGATAAATACTGAGTTTTTATTCACAAATTTTGTGATTTCCAATGAAAATTGACTAAAAGCACGAACCTTTTCGAAAGGTGCTCGACCCATTTGGAAGATACCATTCGGTGTTTAAAAATTACTCTACAGAAAACGCGGAATAAACAATCTTTTAGAAAAGTATTTCAATTTAAAGTAAACTGGAGAGCTAAAAATATCGTCGAACCCGATAACAATGATAAAACTAGCTTAAGTCTCTATATACAAATAAAATCAGAAAATTGTAATGGAGAAGTACCTTGATATTCTACCCTTTAGACAACGATCAGCCTTATCGTGCCTTCGCCTTTCATCAAACAATCTCCTTTTCGAAACTGGATGTTAAGCCAACCGACGATTAAATAGAAATGAATGGAAATGCACCTTTTGCAACAAGAATGATACAGAAGATACAAACAATCTCCTTTTCGAAACTGGATGTTAAGCCAACCGACGATTAAATAGAAATGAATGGAAATGCACCTTTTGCAACAAGAATGATACAGAAGATGAGTACCGCTTTATCCTAGTTTGTCCAATGTACTCCGACATTAGAAAGAAATACATTGAAAAATATTATCATACAAGACAAAATATGTTTAAATTCGTTGAACTGGTGAGCACAAATAATAGTATTGAACTGAAAAAAAACTTTCTAAATTTGTCTTAGAAGCCTTTAATTTGCGTCGATCGTTGGAGTAATAATAAAATATATAAGTAATTGAAAATATTACATCTTATTTTACAATTTGATAGACAATATTATTTCGGGTCCACCCTCCACAAAATAAATCCCTGTGCAGGTTAGTAGGTTGTGACGGGAAATGAAAAAGATAAAAAAAAAAATGTGTTTGTTTTTTTCACATCGCTCTCTTCTATGGCAATAATGTTAATGTAAACTCAAAGTAAGAATCATCCGTAGATTTAAGACCTTCAAAATACACCGAATATGTTGTTTTGTACTTCTTACCCTATTCTCACTAACAATCTGAGAGATTATTCCGCCTGTACTAATACCATGTTGATACTGTTTGTAAAATGTTGAAGATGAAGATCTATATAGATCAAATCTATATAATAAAGTATCTATCTATTGATAATCTGATTGCTTACTCGATCAGGCGACTCAAATATTAAACAACAACAACAGCTGTTTGAAGGTTATCTGCAGTTTATACCTTGCGTTGCGATACCCTCGTTGTACAACAAGTGACTATCGGATCTAATATAAGATTCGGAATCAGATTTTCAATGCAGACTCATCTCAGACTCATTTTTTTTTTTTTTTTTTTTTTTTTTTGAACATCATATCGGTTTTGCATATCGAGGTGTCAACGCTAAACTGCAGTATATGCCTATATAAATATAAGCACTTAACACAGTGTTGTACTTACCTATCGATATATAATACTCACGCGGATTAGGGCGTGCGGAAATCGCAAACAATACAATTAATTACAGCAAACATTAGTTTGTGATCAATGATAGTTGGCGCCGAAACTACAAAGCCCTAATTAATTAAAAGTAGGCCAGTGAACGATTCTGATTGTTTATGTGGTATCATAATGCTATACTTCACATAGATCAAACATTACGTAACCAGTTTACACCTCCCTGGAATTGAAGGAATACTGACACCGCCTACTGAACTCAGATAGGTTGATTGATTGATATATTTTATGGGGTTTAACGCCGTTTTTAACAGTATTTCAATCATATCGCGGCGGCTGGAGCACCTAACAATGGATTCCTGGTATTTCTCACACAAGAGCTACCACTACATCCTTTCCTAGCCTCCAGTAGCTATCCCGCTTATATAGGTTTACAATTATCCACCCATTGGTGAGAGACAAATGACTGAAAAGATATGTGCAGCCGCCACAAATCGAACCTATGACATTCCATGATTGAAGATTAGGAGTCTGACGCTCTACTGACTTCGCTATGACGGCGGCCGCTTAGATATTGAACGGCTTACTTTAATCAGCGACATGTAACAATCAAAGCACTGAAACTACTGTAAGCTAGCAAAGCATAGTAATCTTCTTTGCCAAAGGTTAACATGATAAATAAATGAGGTTATAGTAACCCAGACGTTAACCCATTACAACAGCACAAAATCTTAGACCTTGTTCAATTTGAAAGAAGTTGCAAACGACAAATTCAAGTTGGTTGGATTTAGATAATCTTTTCTGTTTAGGGTAGAAAACAATGTGGACATTGGAGAAATTGCTTTTAACAAGCAATTTCTTCATTGTCAACACTATTTTCCACCGCCTTTTTCTTGAATGCTAAAAAAGCGGAATAAAGTTGGAATGGGTTAAAAAGCAGTGGTTAAGCCTCCAGTGGCAGTTTGCACTCCTTGAACTTTGAATTTTGTCTGTTAACCTAAGCTGTTAAAACTGACGCTCTGCTAGCTAAAAAGTAAAATGGTTGTTTTGTGACCTAAACGTCTTAACTACAGCTACACTGTTGAAGTTTAAGCTTCACATAAATGACCAATGCTAATCTTCAAAGGTCCATTTCGGTCTAAATGAATGCTTAGATTGGTCGGTCGATCTTTAGATTGATCTGCGATCTGACAATAACGTAATGAGAGATGTGCTTACTGATCTGCCTTTTATTCTACGTAAAGAAACTATACCCAAGTTTTATATTTGTCTGATTGATTCTGGGTTTAACACCACTTTCAACGATACTTCGGCTTTATCACGGCGGCTGGAACACCTCATCATGACTTCTAGTCGTTTCTCGACCCAATGTAACAAAAGTATTCGATCCGAGCCACCAGTTGCTCATCCAACTTTAGCGTATAGCCTATCTGATAGACAACTAACATATGTCGCAAAGAATTTTGTCAAATTTGGGAAATAATGTTAGCCGAGCCGGTATTCGAATTCCTATGACCCGGCACTGGGAGTACAGTGTATCATCGACTGAGCTATCTGGGCTGTTATTAAGCAGAAACACACTGGGGAGAAATGATATACCCGGAACGTACGTTGTCGTAGAAAGTCGTAACGAAGCACTTTCAACAGGAAGTTGCGGTTTTGGTTACATTTCTGATGCGTATTCTACTTAACTCAATACCAGATATAAAACATCCTAGACAGGTTCAAGTTGAAAGAAGTTCAAGTTAATATACTAAGGGAAAAAAGTTTAGCAATTTCGTACGTTACAGTCAATTTCTCCGGTGTCTAGCTTTGGATTCAAACCATATTTTCACACATCGATCTTTTATGTGTTAGCCACAGTATTTAAAAAATAAGATGATTTCAAGGTCATACGTGTTTGTGGTACAGCGTCAAACATGGTAGGGGTAGGGAAGTAAAAGTAACACAAAGATTTAATATCTTGTGTGTCCACCGTTTGCGCCAATAACGGCATCATAGCGTCTTCACATGCTGGAAATGAGCCTACGATTAATGGCCATAGGGATAGGACCCCATTCCTGACGCAGAACACGTTCCAGGACTCTAACGTTATTAACGTCATTCCTGTCTCTTACTCTCCTACCCAGATGGTCCCAAAGGTGTTCGATCGGAGACAGCTCCGGTGATTTGGCTGGCCAATTCAACACATCAACATTATTAGTCTGTAAAGGTCCAACGTGTGCCGAGCGACATGTGGGCGGGCATTATCTTGCTGAAAAATGGTAGCAAGCCCTTGATGCAAGAACGGCAATACCACTGGCTGGACAATTTCGGTGCAGTATCGAACGGCATTTAAGTTTCCCTGAATAGCTACCTGGTCAGTCTTGCCACGGTATGATAAACCACCCCAGACCATGACGCTGCCGCCTCAAAAACGGTCATGTAGAATGACGTTGGTGATATCCATCCTTTCGCCATCACGCCTCCAAACGCGTACCCTGCCATCCGCAAACATCAAATTAAAACGGGATTCGTCTGTGAATAGGACCTGATTCCACATTCGACGGTGTACCCTTGTCCAATTCAATCTTGCATGTCTGTGTGCACGTGTCAAAGGAATGCCAACGTAAGGTCGACGTGCGCGTAAACGTGCCGAACGAAGTCTGTTTCTTACAGTACGAGCACAGACCCGTGTTCCTGTTGCATTTCGGACCAAACCGGCTGTACGAGTGCTATTTAGGAAGCGATTACGCCGTGAACACGTCACGATGTAATTGTCCTCACGTTGGGTAGTCTTACGTGGCCTGCCTGAACGTGGCCTGTCTTTGACGGTGCCTAATTGACGATACTTTGTTCTAAGTATTGAAATGGAACTTTGGCTCACGCCAAAATGTTGAGCCACCTCTTTTACCATCAATCCACCAGCCAGCATACCGATGGCTACGTTCCGTTGGTCTAAGTTAAGCCCTGGGCGACGTCCCATTTGCATTTTTTAAATGTTTTAATGAGTTATCTTATTATTGATGCTAACCAAAAAAGTTGGATAGATATTGTAGATATAGACTTCACGTACATATGGAAGCACGTGCAGAACGTGTTTCAGCAAAATTGCGTCAGGCAGCCTTTAAAAGCGAGGAAAACGTGCTCTTAATGCATAATTAATTAGTTAGTAAGCTTTTAAAAGTTGCAAACGAGACTGATTTTATAAAGTTTATACATTTACGTTGAAAAATAATGTAGGTCGAAAAAATGCTTAACTTTTTTCCTTTAGTATATATTCTAATTTTTTAGTTTGGTCTATCAAAAACAGGTGCTCTGATTGATAGAAAAAAAATATTCATATCTCCATGAACAAAATTTCTAACACACACCCATTTTGCATGTTTCCGCACAAAAATAGTTCCATACAAAAAGTACCAACATTTGAAAAGTTTTTGCTTTCTTCGCTCCATTCTATTTTCATGCAGATATGAACCGAAAAACCTAATCACACTTATGTATGATTCCGCTTTACAAAAACTACGCCGTGGCATAATCAATTCTAAATATGGCTCAGTATTTTTTTAATTTTGGACAGGGGTTAAGATCTATAAAAGTAGTAATTTTCATACGCATTAGTGTTTGGCAGATGCTTGTGTGGGATCGTAAACAAGATGAAGTTTGAAGCAATTTTTACCCAGTCTGATATCACATAGATGTACACAAAGAAGCTATATACTCATCGAGGACAATTGACCAATCGCGGCTGTCAATCAATTAACCAGTCGACCAATGAAATCATTTATTTAGATAAGAAATCAAGCTTGAACCCAAACATTGGCCGCCATTTTCGTTTACCTTTTTAGCTGGTTTGGCGACTTTTCGTAACTATAGCTCATTAAAGCTGTAGGTACGACGTTTATGTCGCCAACAAACTATTCTGCTTTTTTGTTACACGTTACTGGCCTAAAGTTTTGAGAAATTTTAAAGTTTAAAATCGAAGCGGGACTTCCTGTTAGAGTCAGTGGGCGTGGCCAGAGGAGTATATGGACGGGGCCAGTCATGTGGGCAGACCAGACTTAGCTCTTACTTTTTTCGTAAACATTTTCGAATTAGCAAAATGTGGTTTGTCAAATCGTCTGCTTGTTTTGAGAAATTTACAAATATAGCTTACTAAAGCCTCGTTTAAAATACGTTTGAAGTTTACAAATGCATTTTAAACACTTCTCATGCTGTATCTGGAATATTCCTGTTTTTGGCAGGAGAGATAGATAAAGATCAGCCTGCACACACGTGCAGGATGACCTTAGTTTATATCACCTATTCAACTCGTTCAAGCCAGAGTTGATTACGAAGTTATTTTTGAAGTGAAATACGGACCTACAACTAATGCTTCACCTGCTCTCAGTCCTGTGATTTTAATGGAATCCTGAAATGGATTTAATTCAGCATGACAAGTGTTAACCCTCTCCCACACAATCCCTCGTTTTTACGCCCCCCATAAGAAAGTATTTGGAAAATATTGTGGAAAATGAAGAAATTGCTTGAAGCAATTTCTTCATTATCCACATTTTTTTCTGTCCCAAGAGACTATCTAATTCCACATTTTGAAATTGTCGTCTGAAGCTTCTTTCAAATTGGACTGATGTAAAAAAAAATCGCGTGTGAATGGGTTAATATATATTAGAGAGACTTACTGGCTGCCAAACATGCGTAATTATTATGCAGTGCTTATCAAAATGCGGTTTGAGTGGAACAGAATAACCTTGTGGGTACTGAATGTATTATTGCGGTTAACCACGCACGTTGGAAGCCAGTCGTCAACAAGAAAATGAGATCTAACATCCCACAGTCGGCTATAAGAGTCAATCAAAATGCTGACCTTTTCACTGTTGAAAGGTTATGGGGGCGACTCATGCAAATTTAATCAGTTCGATCCAATAAAACACAATTAAAATTGTGAGTCATTACAAATCTGTTATTGTTTTAAATTAACTCCGGAGAAGTGTTCAGTCTTCGTGGAAGAAAGGACTGACAGTGGTAATATATTCTTATCTTAAAAACAAGACAAGATCTTGCTTAATTGACCAATCGCGTGAGTCAATCAAGGAATCAATCGACCAATCAAATCATTCATTCAACCCGGAATTATCTTTGAACTCCAAATTTGGCTGACATTTATGTGAAATGTATTTGTAGGTTTGGCGACTTAAACGTCGTTACTACAACGTAATCAAGCTTTAGTTACGACTTTGGGTCGCCAAACAACGATACTACTTTTTCATATACTACTTGTCATATATTTTGCAAAATAACGCCGTCTTTAAATCGAAGCGGAATTTCCTGTTGGAATCAATGGGCGGGGCTAACGGAGTAATTGGGCGGAGCCAGTGATTGGTCATCTACCATACGTTTAGAATTCTTTCAAACATTAAGTATCATTCACTGGTAATTTAAAATTTCACAGAACTGCAATCAATTACCCTGTAAGCCCGAATAGCTCAGTAGGTTGAGCACTTGACTTAAAACCTCATGAATAAGGGTTCGAGCCCTGGGCTAATTGTCTTTCGGACGAGACGATAAACCGAGGTCCCGTTTGACGGTGCTATCCACCGAGCACGTTCCGTCATAGCGCAGTTGGTAGCGCGTCGGACTGTCAATCTAGAGGTCCCGGGTTTGATCCCCGACGGCGGAACCCATCCTTTCCGACTATTTGCCTCTCACCAATGGGTCGATAATCGTAGACTTATGTGGGATAGCAGCTGGAGGCTAGGAAAGGATGTAATGGTAGTACTGGTGTGAGAAATACCAGGATTCCATTGTTAGGTGCTCCAGCCGCCGCGATATAACTGAAAGATTGTTGAAAGCGGCGTAAAACCCCATTCAAACAAATAAACCACCGAGCACGTTAAAGAACCAGGCGGAGCTCTCAGTAGTTTTGTCCTGTATCCTTGCACTACCCCCACCCCTTCTCCGTAACAACTAACCGTTTTCACGAAGAATGGCGAATATCACGTTAATTGTTATGATATGTTAATTTTTCAATTGTCCTTATTCTTATCAAGTTGACGTAAATTATGATGTGTATAGAGCCCATGGAAATGTCACCTATGCCAGATACTTTTTCATACATAGAATGGTTGATATCGCGTTAATTTTTATGGTATTTACATTTCTTCAAGTTTCCTTATCTTTATTACCCCTTGTCATGATGAAACCGGAATATTCCTGTTCAGACAAGAGGTGAAAAGAAAGATCAGCCTGCAGTATGATCTAGGTCTACACCTTCTAGTTGTCTGCCGAGTTGTTTAAATAATCAATTTTCAATGGAATATTGACCCGCATAAAGGTCTACCAGTGTCAGTCCTTTGATTTCAAATCAATTCTGAATAGGATTTTAATTCAGCATAACAAGGGTTAAGTAAACGTAAATTATGTCGTGTTAGTGCTCCGTCACTTCCATCTACTTCCTAGAAACTGAGTTAACCCATTCCCACACAACAACATTTTAGACTGGCCCAAATTGAAAGGAGTTGCAGACGACAATTTCAAACTTTGAAAATTTGGATTTTTTTACTTTTGGGATAGAAAACATTTTGGATAATGAAGAAATTGCTTGTTACAAGCAATTTCTTCATTATCCGAAATGTTTTCCAAAGCTTTTTTTCTTGTGGGCCTCTGAAAGCGTTATTGGGTGGGAATGGGTTAATTTATTACTAGGTGACAAAAAATCTGAGCGGTCCGAAATGAAAGAAGTTGTAAAGGACACAATTTAGTATATATATATAATCTTCAATTCCTCCAAGTCAATGAAGATTAAAAATACGAACAGTGTAAACAGTACAATACAAATAAACAAGACAGAATATACATTTATCAATGATCAAAAAAGACAAGCGAAAGTTTTGAAATTCAGAACGTTTGGTCTACAAGGAAGAATGATTAAACCGAAAGATATTCATTTAATGTAATATTTGCAGTGTGTATTTAAATACTGAAGAATTACGTACAATTCTGCTATACGCCCAAAAAATAAAGCCTTACACAAAACGAGGGGGAAAGACATCACAAGGGAGCATGTACATATCTAGATAAATATATTGACAAATTGCGATAGAAGTCTACAGCCCAGACCTAAGATGATGCATCCCTTACTCTAAAAGCAATAATCAAGCATCGCAACTAAACAATGTTACAATGTGCACGAAAATATATTACGGACAGAAAGAGACACGCCCCTTTGGGCCCTAGGCTGCTTTAGCATATAGGACTCTGCATTATAATACTATGAATCTGAGTATCCTATAAATGAAAACAAAATGGCACCAAGTGGTGTGTAGAAAGACTTTGTCGTCTTCTCCAAGAATACAAAATAATTCGGTCTTTAGACCAAAAAGAGCCAGTACATATTCCGTGGTGTTAAGTAATGTAATACAATTATATACTCCAGGAAAACATTTTGACCGAACGTAACTCGAGATACCTGTACAAAAGTACATGTTCAGTCAAACTACAGTCGGTGTCTTCCATGCCACATTGATAACAACTTCTGTCAAAAAGAGAAAGGTGGGCAATGAGTTGAGCCACCGAAAACAAGCATCAAGTTGGTGGGGGTTATTTCTGGCGAACGCCCATATTGGTTGATCAGAGAAATTTACCTGAATTTATAGATTTAAGACGAAATGTTGAGAAGACGTTCTTATTTTCCAATCATTTTAATGAAAATCCATTAGGTTTGAATAGATGCATTTTTTCACATATGTTTGGAAGGAACCCCCCATATGCTCTATAATCACCAAGGATGTGCATTATCTATTTAAGATATTGCCTAATTCAGACATGAAACTTTGTGGGGAAGCGTCATTTAAAAAAGAGCATAGACGATATAAAAAATAACTGTTTAACCGCGCAATCCCTCTCAAGGCGGCATAATTGACCTAGAAACATCAGCATTTCTCACCTCTATACGGGCTTTCATTGGTAGAATTTCTTCATTTATCGCAATGTAGTCAAGGGAAAAACATCTTGGTGGACGTATCTAAAACACGGGGATTGTTTAGAAACGACGAATATCTAGTATCTTTACGAAATAAAAAATCATGAAAATTTAACTTTAATTTTTTGTCAACGGTATCTACTGACAGCTCCACAACACTATCTCGGCGAAATTCCTGTCATAGAATATTTGTTATCTGATTAGGGGAAAATCAATCCCAGTTAATCTTTTTTAAGCGAAATAAAGCCTGCAGTAAGCGAACATTCAAGAGACGGTAAAAAAGTAGTCGCTGAAGAGAATGGTCCTTTAATACTACTCTTTAACATGATATGATAGACCGATTTGATTGCCGCATAAATTATCGCCGAACATCAATCAATCATATGTTGTTCGAACTCATTCTAATGATTTTAAATAACATATGATTTAGTTAAGGTAGTTTTGTTTTACCTATTTCTAACTCCTGAAAAGTTTATGCTTTTTGGGAAAAGAAATTTTGAGCATTTTGATTATGATCGCTTAACAAAAGTGGTCGCGTAATAAAGGCGGTTGCTTAAGCAAGATTGAATGTAATCGTTGAATTGCTAAGGAAGGCGCCCACACTATATATGTTTATTTCTAAGCATGGTTTTCGATAGTTAAGAAAACTAAACACGAGAAACCAAGCCCTGTCATGCCGAATAAAATCTTTCTTTTAAGAAATGCATTGAAATCAAAGGGATGAAAGCACCGGAAACTCTCTTTGTCAGTCAGTATTGTTTTCCGCAAATTAATTTATATGCAACTATGGCTTGAAAAGGGCAAGCAGGCGTTGTAGACTAAGATCAGATTGCACATAAGTGCGGGCTCATCTTTGTCTATACCTTCTGCCAAAAACTGGAAAGCTCAGAAAGACAGTGGTTGAAATGTAATAGGGAAGTGTTGATAAGTGTAAAATTTTGTTGAAAGACCTCTAAAACAAAGAACCCTTCTTGTAAGTTTAGATCACCATTACATTACATAAAATCTCGCCTTTTTATGCCCCTCAAGAAAAGACTAGAGGAAAATAATATTTGAAAAAGAAGAAATTGCTTGTTACAGGGAATTTCTAAATTTTCAACATTATGTACTACCCATTAAAGCAAAGATTATCTCTGAACTTGAAATTGTCATCTGCAACTTCTTTGAATTTCGACTAGTCTAAAATTTTGCGGTGTGGTTATTAGGTTAATAGGCATCCCTTAACTCATTTTCATACGACAATATTTTAGACTAGTCTAGAATAAAATAACTTACAGACGACAATTTCAAGGCGGTGAAATGAAAGTTATATCATTTATAAATTTAAATCTGGATTTCTCTTAAGAGTTTTGTGTTCTTGTGAAGAGTAAAACCTGCACCAACTTAATCATGAAGGTGGGCCGGTTGTCATACCTATTTAACCACGTTATTTATCAAAGTCTTCATAGTTCTTAACCACACATTTATTGCTCGCTAGACCAGCCTGGTAAGTATCTTGTACTTTATCAACATACAATCTCCAAGAAAGGAAAAATTAAAATGATTGCCCGGTAACCCTACTGTCAATATAAAATCGACTGACCAATTAAAATGTTTATTTAGACCGGAGTTAAATGATGACGTATGATGTTTATGCCAAGAATTTTCGTTCGTTTGCGTGCTAACGCATTCCCACACAATGACGCGTTCGGACGCCCCCCCCCCCCCCCCCAGGAAAGGGCTTTGGAAAAATTGTGGAAAAAGAAGAAACTTCTTGTCACAAGCAATTTCTTCATTATCCACAATGTTTTCAACCCAAAAAGAAAAATTATCAAAAGAATCACCAACTAAAAATTGACGTCTGATTCAAAGATATATGTATATTAAGAAAGACTTCATTCAAACCTGACCAAATGGTCGAAACCTTTCGAAGAAGAGGATTTAAAATACATTTTGTCTACTTCAAAGGATTAATCGTCCCTTTCAATCAAAAGATCGATTGACCAATTAAATAACTCTTAAGACCGGAAGTTAACTTTGAACTCAGACATTTATGATAATAATTTCTGTTGATTTGTCGACTTAAACGTCGTAAATACATCTTATTCATGCTGTAGTTACGACGTTTAGGTCGTTAATCAAGGATTTGCATTTAATTTTAAGTCCACATGCCAACATATTTTACAAAATGATGTCGTTTATTACCCCAGTCGAACCGCCATGTCTGAGGTCAGAGGGCGTGGTCCACAGATCTGTCAATCACACGTAAGAAACTAAATTGCTAATAAAACTACATGCTTAACGCCGAAATTGAATTCCTCAGGTTTGCATACTTGACCAAAATGACCATGGGTATGATATCAGTAAAAATAACCCTACAAGTAGTGTCTCGCCGGCGTTTTTGGTGTTAGTGAATTTTGTATTTGTATACCTTATTGATAATTCAGGGATTATCAAGGCCGGAAACTCTTAATTGTAGTTTTAGGAGAATTATTCCTCTTTTTGACCAAGATTGATCTACTATCAAAGCTTCGGCAAATAGGTGCCCATTCTAGATTCTAAAATCTGAAGACATCTTATACCGCATTTAAAGATCACTTATCATTTGACTAAGAATAAAGACAAACAAAACCGCGAAAGTACGTATCGACGTAATAAGTTTCGTAAGGGTCGTTCCTAGAAAACGAGCCTATTTTTTATGATGGATTACTTGGAGTTTCTAAATAAAGAAAGGTCACTTATACATCTCAGGGCAGCCCCATATATCATCTATGGTCGGATGATTAATGTATATTGTAATAAACACACAAACGTCAAATTACTAATTTCAACTAATTCATATTAAACAGAAATTCGTAACACATTGATATATCCCATAATCACGCATTTTGACGCCCCTATAGAAAAGGTCTTAGGAAAACATTGTGGGTAATGTAGAAAATGCTTGTGACAAGAAATGTCTTAATTTTCCACAATGTTTTTACTTAGGATACAAATATTGATTGGCTAAGGTCATTGCACGAGATTTTTAGATGTTACCTTTGGTTGCTGTTTAAATTTTGAATATTTAAACATCGGAGGGTTGTATTCAACAAGGTAAACACTATATGTTTTGGGAAGCAGATTTCAAGAGGGAAGAGTTAGTTTTTTTGATTGAGGCTTAACGCCATCTTTGACAGTATTTCAGTCATATCACGGAGGCTGGAGCACCTTACATTGTATTTCTCACACCAGTACTACCACTACATCCTTTCCGAGCCCCCAGCTGCCCATCCCACTAAGGTATACCATTATCCACCCATATGCGGGAAACAAGTCCAAAGGGAGGGAGAGAGTGAGATAGAGAGAGGGGGGATAAAGAGAGAGAGAGAGAGAGAGAGAGAGAGAGAGAGAGAGAGAGAGAGAGAGAGAGAGAGAGAGAGAGAGAGAGAGAGAGAGAGAGAGAGAGAGAGAGAGAGAGTGAGAGAGAGAGAAAGATAGAGAGAGAGAGAGAGTGAGAGAGAGAGAGAAAGAGAGAGTAGAGGGAGAAAAAAGATAGAGAGAGAAGGGGGAGAGAGGGGGGACACGGACAGAGAGGGGGTAGGAAAAGGGACAGAGACGGCTTTCGTTATTTCTTCTGTTTGTACCATTTTTAAAGAAGAACATATAAGTTTGGAAGTCTTTAAATCAATTATATAGTTTATTTAAAGATGAGTGGTGTGTCAGAGTACACGTATACCACGAAAACAGATTTAAAACATGCATGTTCATTTGTGGACTACTTAAATGTCGCACATACAGCTTATTCAAGCAGAAGTTACGACGTTAAGGTCGCCAAATAACTTTTTTCTTTGTCCTATGTCCATGGCCATATATTCTTATACATCTCCAAAAAGGAAAGAATCTGTGAGCTCTTTGACAAAAACGAATTAGAAGATGATATTACTTTGTACTTGTCTGTCCTGCATATAAAGAATTAAGACATATTTACTTACGAAGATACAATTACATCAAACCAAGCATGATTAATCTAACAGAGCTGTTGAAATCAGAAATTATTCTTATCTTAAACGCCATTGGCATTGTTTATACTAAAGCAATGGACAAAAGAAAAAAACGATTAAATATATTTTGTATTTAGTTTCCTGTTCCGATCATAAAATTCTCTACATTCAACTCCTACTGCCGATATTATATTTTCTACATACATGCATAATGTTTTGGTAAGATTCTACACTTTCCTTTAATTTCGCACTGAGAATTTTCATTTTCAGAATTTCTATATTTTGTTCGTACTCATGTATGTTAGTTATTATGTATGTATGTTCGACGATGAACCGTATGCGTTCAAGTCGATTCTCTGAATAAAGCTATGTTATGTTATGTTATATTCTTAAAAAAAATCGTTGGATATACCAGACAAAACTGAAAACCCGGGGGTCAATGGGCGTGGTCAGAGACCCATCAATTGAATTTTATTGATCACTTAAATTGCCACTTTATAATCAATTATGGGATAATTATTCGCAAAAAACTGATGTATGTTACTAATATAAAAAATAGAGAAAGATGTATGGAGATACATCGTGATTTCCATGTAATTATAGACAGGTAATAACATTGACCTTGATGTTTTACGGATTAAATTGCTATATAATTGATTTCCGTGTTAGTACGTTAAACCATATCGATGGGTAAGCGTAAAACAGTTTTAACTGCCTATATGTTTATAGGCAGTTACAACTATTTTGCGCCGAACCACCGATATATATTCAAAGTACCGACGGAAATGAGATGTGTTCAAGTGCAAAATCATGCTGAAGTCAGAAATGACATATTAGTTCGGGGATTTGTATCAAGACAGTCTGACCTCAGAAATGATATTCAGCACAATTCTTGATGATGTAGATGCTGGGTTCCTTTCACCCTTTTGCATACAATGCCAATTTTTTACACACACCGAACAATTCAGTTAAAGAAAATATCGTGAGAAAAGAGGAATTTGTTTGTGACAAGCAATTTCTACCTTGTCACAGTACTTTTCTACCCAATTTGGCCCCTACATTTTCAATGCAAAATATTTTGATTTTTTTTCTGCAATTTCTTTCATTTTGAACCAGTCAACAGTTTCATTGTATGATAATGGTGTTAAAGAAGTAATAATAAACTTGATAATTCGATTATCAATTCTTGGTTTGATTGATTGAATGGGGTTTAAACGCCACTTTTAACAGTATTTCAATCATATCGCGAGGGCTGGAGACCTAAGAATGGAGTCCTGGTATTTCTCATACCAGTACTACCACCACATCCTTTCCTAGCCTCCAGCTGCTATCCCACTTAGGGTTACGATTATCCACCAATTGGTGAGAGACAAATGTCGGAAAGGATGTGTTCGCCGCCGGGGCGAATTCTTGGAATGATAGCAATAATACATGTGGCATTACAAAGACAATCGGAAAGGGAGAGAAAAAGATTGCACACCTACCCTTTAGCCGTCGCCATTAAAGGTTGGCCTGATACAATTGACCAATCGTTGGCCCAGCCAACTTACTCCCTAGGTCCAGCCAATTAACTTCGACAGGAAGTCCCGCTTCGTTTTTTGCGGCGTTACCTCGAAAATTTACGACCATTAGCATGTAACAAAAAAGTAATAAATTGGTTGGCGTAAAACGTCGTAACTACAATTTTTTAAGCTGTGGTTACGACGTTTAAGTAGCAAAAGCAACAAAAAGGTTAACAAAAATGGCGGACAATGTTGGAGCGCAAAACTCAATTATGGTCTACATGAATGATTTGATTGGTCAAACGGATATTTGATTGACACTCGCGATATGTCAATTTTATTATAAGTTTGGAATGATAGTAATAATACATAAACTCACATAGGAAATTAGATAAAGACCGAATGAGTACAGTACCCCCGTGAATTCCTACTCTTTTTGTCCTCTGCAATATATAATTGTGGGCAATCTTTTGACAGAGTTATCGTTCGTTATTCTCACCTTGGGGAAATAAACCATAAATGTGCCGCCATTCAAAGCGTCTCTTGAATAGATTTGGACAGAAAGATTTTGGCTTTCAAATTTCTAATAATAATGCTTTCAGGCATCTATTAGAAGGCAATTAAGCTTATTTAAATTGAGCTTATTTTGTAATGAAAATGACTTCTCATAACTTTAATCAAAGAGAGAAAGAAAATAAAAAAAAAAAAAAAAAAAACGCCAAAAAGGTCCGCGAAGTACAACCCGAATGGATACGGAATTCGTCGGGTAAATATGTTATCTGTCGACTGCATCGAAAAATTGCCTTATTTGTAATTTCAATTACATACGTATCAATTACGTCACTTGCTTCAGCTAGCATTACTGTCGTGATTGACATCACCCGAAGACTTACGACGTCACTCTATAAATTCCAACGTTTCAAGGTAGGACATAGGAAATATTTAAGAGATGAAGAGAATATTTTTTGTTTTCATGGAGGTATGAACCGAAAAACCTAATCACACAATGTATGAATACGCGAAGCGGATTCATACATTGTGTGATTAGGTTTTTCGGTTCATACCTCCATGAAAACAAAAAATATTCTCTTCATTTCTTATAATTTAATAGCATCGAGCGAAAAATGCAACAACTTAACAAATTTTGATACCTTTTTGTATGGAACTATTTTGTGCGGGAGCATATGAAATGGCTGCGTGCTCAAAATTTAGTTCATGGAGGTATGAATTAAATTTTTCGACCAATCAGATCGCTCGTTTTTGATAGACGAAACTAACAATTAAATTATTTAACATTAAATTAAATTTCTAGTGGATTTAGAAGATTTAACACGAAGAAAAATATTTATCGAGAAAATGATTTTAATAACAATTGAAAAATCAGATAAACTTCCAATATCAAACTTTCATGAAAGTCCATGCTAGACCCGCTTTAAGAGTGATTCTAAACGTGGATAGGAGAAGGAAACCCGTGTTTACTGATCACTACAGAAATGACGGATCGCGGGACCACGCCCACTGAGCCCCGACAATTCAAACCCGTGGTCATTAATAAGTAACTGTGAAGTAAATTGGTTAGTTGGCGACCATAACGTCGTAACTACGGCTTGAATAAGCCGTAGTTACGACGTTTAAGTCGCCAAACACACAAAATTATGTCATATCAATGTCGGCCAATGACGGAGTTCAAAGTTCAATTCCGGTATAAATAAACGATTAGTCGGAGCGATTAATTATTTGATTGACGGTCACGCTCTGTTAATTCAAGGCAGATAACTGAGAAAAGCTGATCTTGAAATTAATTGTATCATGTCATCTTCTTCTGATTGGATAAATGACGGATCGGCGCATCAAATTTAACAACAACAAAAAAAAAGGGGGGCAGAAACAATTGCCCAATAGAAGCATTCTTTCGGTGAAGTTATTTTTAATCTTGAGTTGTCGACAATCTGGAGCATTTTTCATTTTGCACCAGTCCAAAATTTTGCCGTTTAGGAATGGGTTCAAATACGCATGAAGTGCAGACACTAAGCAGCCTAAACAGCCACTCGGGTCATTTAGAATAATCGCTGATCGCACGAAGAAGCGATGGGTCAGTATTTACCTGTAGAACGCATGGTGAAGATTCTGGTCAGTCTGCGCGGATGCACAGGCTGATCTGAGTCTTTGCCTAGCGCACATATGTAATGGTTTGACATGTCAAGACAATGCTGATACAATGTGTATAGCTCATCACGAATAACCCGAGTTAGCTACACATGCAATACTTGTAACCTTTAGACTACCAAACGTTAGGTCAAGCGTTCGATCCCCGGTCGCGGCCTGTATCCTTTCCAACAGATGTCTCCCACCAATGGTTAGATAATCGTAAACCTCAGTGGGGTGAGTGGCTCGAGGGTCGGAAATGATGTAGTGGTAGTGCAGGTCTTAGATATACCAGAAATCCATGGTAAGGTGCTCCAGCCGCCGCAACATGACTGAAATAATGGTAAAACTGGCGTTAAACCCCATTCAAACAAACAAAAAAGTAACCCTTTTTCGGCCAAGTTTGAAAACAGAAGCGACCGACGCAAATCAAATTACAAGTTTAACTTAACGGGCCATACATGATACAGGTTCATAGGAGAGAACCGGGGGATGGGACTTATTAGAACATGACTGTAAATCAACATATTAATTTGTACTAATTTGCGTATACCACCAAGTAAAGCTCTCATTGTCTATGTAAGCAACCCCCAATCTTGTAATATCTTAAGTTAACAATCCAAATCTTGAAAAGCTTTCTACGAGCCAGCAATTTAATCTCAATCGTCGGTCGGCTGCAAAAGGTCGTAACTATAGCTCTTGCCAGCAGTAATAACGAGATTTCGGACGCTCACTAACGATATAAATGAGTTTTCTTCGTCACATTAAACGAATAGGAAAACAAAAGCCTATGGCAAAAACTTTTAATTAGATTAACAAAATGAAGAATTCATTTACAGTTCATTTTTTCCCTGCTTATATATTCTTTTGATTTTATAATGAGGTCGTAAAGATAAAGAACAAAGAAAAAAAAGTCGGAGTAATTATTCCCTTTTATTAGCTGGATATCGAAATACTCGTTTTAAACGTGATTTAATTTCACGTGACATCATATTTTTATACTACGTTCTCATAGAAAAAAGATTTATTACTCGCAACAGCGAATTAGTTCCTTCCAAAAACGATTCAAGCCTATAATATCATTCTTTTACAATTCAACCTTCTTAACCCTTTCGTGTTCAATCCCCCCTGGTGTTTACATCCCAGTTTATTTTATTTTTTATATTTCAGAAAACACTGTGGAAAAGAATAAATTGCTTATAATAAGCATTTTCTTCCGTTTCCACAATATTTTCTACCCTATGGAAGTTTTTCTCTCTCTCTTTTTTTTAATTATAATTGACTTTTTGCGTATGAAAAACCTTTGAATGTGGATAGGTCTAAAATTTTGCAAAACAGTAAAATGTTAAAAATGACGATTCTAAATTGTCGTCTGCAACTTCGATTTAAACCAATCTAAAATTCTAGCGCCTGTTAAAGCCATTACCAAACATAAACATTTTTGACTAGTCTGAATTGAAAGGATTCGTAGACATTTCAATAATGGCCAAATATCGGTTGTTGTTGTTGTTGTTTGTTTATTTTTGTTTGTTTGCTTGTTTTCATTAGAGGGGATGGAAATAATTGTAGGGAAAGAAGAAAATGCTAAGTATTTTATTTCCCCCCCCAGTATTTTCCTCATTTTTTCTTGGGTGAGTACAAATGCTTGCATGTGTAGTAAGGGGTTACTGTGTTAATGAAATGAGGTCCCGAGGCGCTCATGTGACACAGAAATAACTCGGAAATATTCAAATTACCACGAAAGTTCAATGTCATTTAAAAGTCTGATAAATGGCTCTTTATGTGATATAAGTCTCGTGTTTCTCAAAATGGTAAGTTCAAAAAAATGAATCAAAGTTCGAACTTGAACAATTTCAGTTCGATTAAATTTACATTGAAATATATTGAAATCTAGTGTACGTAATAATAGCAATTTACTTCCAAATTACACCTAAAATTAATTACGGCCTTAAGAGCTTATGTTTTATTTATTTGGATTGAAATGAACTAATGATATTGTTTTCAGTTAAACCGTAATAATTCATTTTTAGTTTTATCTATCAAAAAACGGACGTTCTGATTGGTCGAAATAAAAATTTCATACCTCCATGAACAAATTTTGAGCACGCAGCTATTTTGTATGCTTCCGCACAAAATAGTTCCATACATTAAAGTTCCATTTGTCTGTTTGTTGGGGTTTTTTTGAGCTCGATGCTATTAAATTATGAGAAATTAAGGGAATACTTTTTGTTTTCATGGAGGTATGGACCGCGTATTCATACAGTGTGATGAGTTTTTTTTTTTTTTTTTTTTTTGTTCATACCTCGATGAAGACAAAAGTTTTTCTCTTCATCTTTTACAAAACACAGGGCAATACATTTAATAGGTGAATAATCGTTAACCTAAGTGGGATGAGCAGCTGGAGGCTCGGAATGAATTTAGTTGAAGTACTGCTGTGACGAATACCAGGAATCCACGATTAGGTGCTCCAGCCGCCGCGATATGACTGAAGAACTATTAAAAGTGACGTTAAACCAAACCAAACAAGAAATACCAAACCGAATGTTAGTGGGAAAAAAATGTGTAATTTTATGCATCTAAACTGCAAAGTTAGTAATCGGAATCGTAGAAAATGCTAACTGAAAAAATGTCTTATCTTTTATTTTTATAGATATTCCGTGGCATTTTATTTATTAATTCATTATTTATTTTTTTATTTATTTTTTTGTAAAATTCGTTTACTGCAACTAACTGTATTGCTATGTAAGCTAATCACAACTATTAATTGTGATATTTACGCTGATCCACAGGGACATATATACAGTCAATCTTGCTGAAGCATCCACCTCTATTAAGCGACCTGTATCAAAATTCCCTTTCTATAAACAAAGAGTACTCACAATTCGACCTTTTTTGCTGATTAGATCTAAGTCCTATGTCAACATTTGTCGTGCTGAACCCGGAATATTCCGGTTTTGGCAGGAGGTATAGACAAAGATCATCCTGCACATAAGTGCAGTCTGATCTTAGTCTACACCTCCTGCTTGTACTTTTCCTGCAAGAGTTGTTAAGGAAATAGATTTCTAAAAGAAATATTGATTTTTTAACAATAAGTTCTGTCAGCACTTTCAGCCCTTTGATTTTACACCAATTTAGTAATGTAATTTATACAGCATGACACGGGTTAAGGGGTCTCATTAGAATCGTCTCATCGGCACAATTTGATGAGTTCCATCAACATAGGATAAAATGAGAATATATGTATGCAGTCAAACCGAACCTTCAATTCTTTATTTTTTTAAAAAAGGGATAATAAGCGACCATTCTCATAAACGACCATATTGTGGCCGCTCCTTGGGCGGTCGTTTAAAATAAGTATAACTGTATATACTAACAGGAGAAACAAAAAAAAAAAATTTTTTTAGTCGATATGTGTAAACATATTTCGACTGAATAGAAAATGAGGAGATAGAAAGAGACGGAAAAAACCCAAAACATTTCATAGCCAGGACTGACAATTAAAACGTCAAACTTTGAAATAGAAATTTGACGGGATGCTAATAGCGACGTAACAAATAGGTTTATGTCACATCATTACCTTATAAGGTCATGGTATGGAATCGGTGTATTCATTCCGATGTCATTTTCAATGCTTGGTGTTCGAAAATACTTAAAATGGAAATAGCACGGTGTGTTTCCGACCCTATAAAACTCGAGGAAATGATTAAACAGATGGGCTAGATGTACATAGATGATGTTGAATGAGTGGTAATGAAGTTCCGAATTCATAAACGAGCCAAGTATGCATAAAAACAGATGAAAACGATTTAGACGACGAAAAATAAAACACCCTCAAAAAAGAAACAAATCCCAAAACAACAACAACAAAAACACACACAAAAAAAACGTTATTTTATGAGCGCGAGTGTTATATTCTATTTATAACATGACATGAAGTTTTCAAATAAGTAAACGAAATCCTTGACTTTATCGATGTAAGATATTCCTCGGAACATATAACACCGTCTGCAAAATGACGTCATTACATGCATTGTGTGATGTCATTTTTACGAATATACGGTATGATATGTTTTCGATCATTTACATAGTTGTTACACTAGTGTAATATCACCCGTGTAATATCAAAACGGTTATTTCAGCACGGACCGTAGGTTGTATTATGAATTGATCTAACAAACTAGGGGCCGCGGGCGAACAATTGTGGTTTCACTGGTAGATCCCAATCAAACAATCGCATACATTTACAAAGTGAAAATGAAAAACAACAGAACGAAAGTAATAATTATACAAGAGTTTCGCAAAGCATTGTATTCGCTCGCAATGAACTTTCGGCGTCGCCGGGGTCTGAGCGAAATTACTCGAATCGGAGAAAATAGACCGTCCTGCCAATTGATGTGTCAATTAAACTGTGAGGCAAGAAAAGAAGGCGAGAAGGTTCAATGGAAATACTTGATGTCAATTTGACATGTTCATTTCGTTTACCGAGTTTAATAATGTAATTTCCATTCGTTGTCATAAATAGCATTAAGTTCAAATATGTCAATAGATAATTTTATACTATCGCCTTATAGTAAACCTACACATGTAGTCGTTCTACATTTGCAACATATCACCTAACAATTTTACCTTCAGATGAAGCATCGAAATATGTTGTCTCAGAAATACATGAAATGTTTCTGAGGTGTTGAATTGGTGAACTGATTAAAATTGAGCTAACAAAATTTTTGGTTCTGGCAAATTAGAATTGTCTAATATAAGCATTTTGCTAAAAATATAGAACATTGGTATTGCATTATCAAAAAATCAGTAGTTGCATTGTAATTAGGGCAGCTGGTAGTTTTTCATTTAAGAGATGAAGAGAATATTTTTTGTTTTCATGGAAGTATGAAAACTAATCACACTGTATGAATACGTGAAGCGGGTTCATATATAAGTGTGATTAGGTTTTTCAGTTCATACCTCCATGAAAACAAAAAGATATTCTCTTCATTTTTTATGATTTAATAGCATCGAGCGAAAAAGCAAATATTTTACAAATTTTGATACCTTTCTGTATGGGAATATTTTGTGCGGAAGCATACAAATTCGCTGCGTGCTTAAAAGTTTGTTCATGAAGTTATGAATATTTTTTTCGACCAATCAGAAAGGCCGTTTTTGATAGACGAAACTAAAAATTAAATTATATAAAATTGAAATGTCCGTTAACAATTTTCACAGCAAAACTTTTCCCGATAGTTTCATTATAAATTAAATCAAAACATAGCAGATGTTGTTATGTTTTTCCCAATTACAAATATTTGACTGTAAAATTGTGACAGTGGAAAAAAATCAATTTTGAAGTATTCGTTCTTAACATATTCATTACAAGAAATTTCATCATCGTTTATATTGTTTCTGCAGCATTTATTCAGTTAAAAATTGTAAATAATTAATGAATGGTCAAATGAAATTAATTTGGGAATGATTTTATTGATCTGAAGAAAGCCCTTCGTATATTTTACTAGTTGACCTTTCCCGCACAATCCCTGATTTTTACGTCTCTGTGATATTATACTTGAGCAAAGATTGTGGAAAAAGAAAAGTTGTGGAAAAGAGGAAATTGCTAGTGACAAGCAATTTCTCCTTTTCCCGCAATATTTTCTATCATATAGAATAGTTACTTTTTGAGTTGTACTTTTTTATAATGTCGTCTGCTGACTTTTTAAAATTTCGACACGTAAAAAATGAAGAAAAAAACATTGATAAAAGTAGATGAATAAATAAAGTCTCAGTTAAATCCTTAGCACTGTGCAGCTTGTCTGACGGGAAACAGTATTTAAGAGATGAAGAGAATATTTTTTGTTTTCACGGTGGTATGAACCGAAAAACCTAATCACACTGTGTGGTTAGGTTTTTCGATTCATACCTCCATGATAACAAAAAAATATTCTCTTCATTTCTTATAATTTAATAGCATAGAACGAAAAAAAAAAAAAAAAAAAAACCACGAAAGCTTTACAAATTTTGATACCTTTTTGTATGGGACTATTTTGTGCCGAAGCATGCAAAATCGCTGCGTGCATATAATTGTTCATGGAGTTATGAATAATTTTTTTCGTCCAATCAGAACGCTCGTTTTTGATAGACGAAACTAAAAATTAAATTATATAAAAAGTAAAAGTGATTTCACTTCACCGCGAAACATATCTAGTGGTGTCCTGTAAAACTTGATTTTAGGGTCCCTGCTTTTTAGCTAGCACAGCGTCAGCTTTGATAGATTAAGTTAACAGACAATATTTTGAGGTCGCCTCAAAGTTCAACGAGTGCAAACTGCCACTGGAGGCTTAACTACTCAATACGTTAAATGCCTACGCCACAAAAAGTAGCTCTTATGTATTTCAGGAATATAGCCAACTGAAAGCAACTTAATCTCCTGGGTATAATAAGCTCACTTCAGCAATTCGTGTTCAAAATAAATCTGACCAGAGTCTTCAAAAGAGTTGCAGGCGAAAATTTGAAATTGTTGAAAATTTTAAAATATTCATCTCTTTAACGATTTTCTTGACTGGCCTAAAACGGGGGAATTGTATGGGAATGGGTTAACTCCTTGGTTACTTTAACCTCGTTTCTTTATCATGATAACGTTTGATTAAGAAGAATACTGAACAAGTCAATGCTTTACTAGCTTACAGATCTTTTCAGAACCTTGATTAATTTACATGAATGACATGGGTTTACATATTGGGCCCTAAAGTCTAGATCTATATGTAGGTGATTCGACATGAAATAAGTTTGGGGTTCATATTTACTATATACAAGACAGTTTTCATCTTAGTATAAAATCTATACTGTCGTGGCAGGTGTTCGAATAATAATACGCTAGTATGCATGTTAATCCAATTTAAACAAAATTTATGTTTAATGGACCTATACATATCTGAAAATAAATGATTTATTTGTTTGTTTGTTTGTTTGTTTGAATTGGGTTCAACGCCGCTTTAAAGCAGTGGTTCAGTCATATCGCGGCGGTAGGTGCACCTTACCATGGATTCCTGGTATTTGCACACCAATACTACCACCATATCATTTCCGTGCCTCGAGCTGCTCATCCCAATTAGGTTTACGATTATATACCCATTGGTGGGAGACAAATGTCGAAAAGGATATTTGCCCCGACTGGGGATCGAACCCTGGACCCCATGCTTGGGAGTCCGACGCGATATTTAAGATAAATGACGTTTGTAGTGAAATCGTTGAGTTTCGTAAGATTTTGGTGCATACGTTCGACAAACATTTATCCCGAAATATGAATGTTAAAAAACGGTAATATTAATTTGCTCAAAATACTTTCGACATGTCTCATCCTAGAAATGAAGCAATTATTAACCCTCGTCATGCTGAATAAAATCCTTTTCTTAATTTGCATTAAAATCAAAGGCCTGAAAGCACTAGATAAGGGCGAAATTTAATTTCGAAAAATAATTTTATAAACAAGTGCGAGTCGAAGGAGAAAAACAGGAGGTGTAGACTAAGATCATACTGCACTTATGTGCAGGCTGATCTTAGTCTATACCTACTGCCAAAGCAGGAATATTCCGGGTTCAGCATGACAATGGTTAATACTGCCTCACTTTGATTATTGCTGCACAGTTTTATAGAAAATCGCTAATTGTACATGTAGGACCTTTAAAATAGCAGTACTGAAGAAATAGGCAGCTCGCGGTATATTAGGTGTTTCATCAAGAATACCGTCGATTCAACATTTTTAACAACCTGTGTACTTGACGGATCGCGAATCGACAAATCGCTGGCCCCGCCCACTTACCCCGTTTGTCATGCCCACTGCCTCCAACAGGAAGTCTTGCTTCGGTTTTTAAAGGCGCTTTTTTGCAAAATTTATGGCAAGTAGCATGCAATAAAAAAAAGAGAATAGTTGGTTGGCGACATAAACGTCGTAACTACAGCTTGAATAATTTAGTTACGACGCTTAAGTCGCCGAACCAACAAACATGTTTTACACAAATTGCGGCCGATGTTGGGGTTCAAATCTTAATTCCGGGATGAATGTAAGATTTAATTGGTCGATATATTCCTTGATTGACAGCCGCGATTGGTCAATAGTCATTCAAACCATCGGATGACCGGAAATGAACTTTGAACCCTAATATTCATGTTAAGCAAATTTGTTGGCTATGAGACCTGCACTTCGTAACTACAGTTTATTGTTCAATCGCGGCTGTCAATCAAATAACCAGTAAACCAATGAAATTATTCCTTTAAGACTAGAAAGTTTTGAACTCCGATGTAGGCCACCGTTTTTTTTTTTTTTTTTTTTTTTTTTTAAGATTTTTTGTTATTTTGGCGACTGAAACGTCATGCCTACAGCTTACTCAAGCTGTAGTTACGACGTTTAGGTCGCCAACCAACTATTCAAATTTTTTGTTGTATGCTGCTTGTCATTCATTTTGCATAATAACGCCTTTAAATATTAAAGCGGGAATTCCTGTCGGAGTCAGTGGGCGTAGCCAACTGAGCAATTGGGCGGGGCCAGCGATTGGTCAAATAACGGACCTTTCAGGATTTCTGCATATTACCTGCAGTACATGCACTCGGTTTCAGCTTCTTCGTGAAAACTGTCGGGTGATGGGTCTCTTTTCAGAGACGGGGATATATTTTTTTTTAATTTATTGAGGTATGAAATTTAAAACCTAATCACGATTTATGAAGCTGCGAAGCGAATTCATATAGAAATGTGATTAAATTTACAACGATTTTTTATTTATTTTTTCTTCGTGTCTTATGGTTTAATATTCCCAAGGTATATTATCATATAGAAATGTAAAAAGCGTGGAATCATTTATTTTTAAATAATGTCCAAATAATATTTTAACAGGGATCACTCTTATTTTCAATATTTTGGCAGAAATGCTTTTATCAAGAAAAAGAAAATAAATCTCATATCTAGAAAAAACAACCTAATACAACCGTTTTGTTTGAACTATTTATTTTCTTTCTTTTTATTATAAAGGCAATTTTGGCCGAAACATTGAAAAAAATGTTTATGTATAGTGTTTAACCAATTATCAGAAGACAAAATTTTAGCTAGTCTAAGTTCAAAAGAGTTGCAGACGATAATTACAAGTTTAAGAAATTTTAGATTTTTTCAACTTTCTGGGTAGAAAACATTATGTAAAATTAGTCAATTGCTTGTTGCAAGCAATTTCTTCATTTTCAACATTTTTTTTCCAAATTGTTTTTCTTGGGGGATGTCAAAAAGCGTCATAGAGTGGAAATGAGTTAACAATTTTAGTTTTATGGAACTACTTTGTGCGAGAATTAAAAAAAAAAGTGAACTCTTTATCCAATAAAGGAACACGAAACCGAAACATTAAAGCATTTGTGAAGATTCAAGCAGAACACAAATTATTGTCATTAGGTACCCTTTCCGGTGTATTCGAAAGGAACCTATCATTTTCAAATGGGTTCATTCTTTTGAACCAAACAATAATTCTCACAATGTTTCATTAAGATTAGGCCAAAATGTGTGGCTCTTAGATTGTAAACAAATATAAAGTCATTTATGTTCGTTTTCCCGTGATTTTCAATGGAACCTTCGCTTTTTCGACAGGATTCATGCTTACGACTTAAAAATCATTATGACCAAGTTTTTCAAGATAAGGCCAAAATAAAGGCCTCTGGGGAAAAAAAGGAAAAAAAAAAAAAAAAAAGAAGAAAACGTTATTAAGGTCTCTTATCCCGTGTTTTTCAATGAAACCTCCATATTTTCACCAGGGTACATCCTTAAAATTAAACAATCATTCTGACCAAGTTCGAGTGAAACCTTCTAATTTTCAATAGGGTTCATTCTTGTGTTCCAAGAAATCATTCTGGTCAAGTTTCATAAAGATTTGACCGAAGAGTGGTTACAAAGAAAATGTCACTAGGGCCCCATTAACCGTGTTTCCAAAAAGAACTTTCCTATTTTCAAAAGGGTTCGTCTTTATGACCTAAAAATCTTTCTGACCAAGTTTTATTACGAGTGGGTAAAAATGTGGCCCTAAGAGTGTCAGACGACGCACAATCAAGGATTACAAAAGCTAACAAATGAGCACGATGTGCTCAGGTGAGCTTAAAAGAAGAAAGAGGGTTGTTGCGGTGGTAGGAAAGAAAGGAAATTTCCCTTAAGAAGATTGTGTTAGACAAGAACTGATTCGTCCGTTGTTTTGGTTCCACAATAGAATCGCCCCCTTAAAAACAACATCAATTTTTGTAATATAATCTTTACAAAACAGTGAAACCATAAAACCCCGACTTCTGCAATCCTTAAGCGGCCTAAAAAAATTAATACAAATCATCTCCGTGGTCTAATTGATTTATCTGCTTCGTGTTTTTGATCAGATTTAAAAACATCTTTCGGAGAATTCATTATTACACTAGAAAATCGCCTCATCATTACAAACAGATCACTTGCATTATTTAATCTTTAAAATGTTGACAGATTTACGATTTAAATGTGCGATAAATCACAATCTTCAAAGGTCATTTGTTACCATTTGCATGTTGACAAACCATAAACCTATTACCACATCACAAACATTTAGACTTCAAATTGAACGAAGATGCAGACGACAATTTTTAGTTAAAGTGATTCTAAAGTGTCTTCTCGGGTACAAAACAGTGTTGACATCGAAGAAATGCTCGATACAACAAGCAATTTCACCGTTTACCACAATGTTCTTAAAAACTTTTTTTCTTGATAGTGTGTAAACAATTTACCATGGTTTTAAAATATACCGTCAACTAGCCAAGACAAGAAATTTTGCACTAAGCCTCATTTTCTCTACAACGTAGCTCAAATTGGCGAAACCCCGACAATGTGCAGGATCAGATGACAGGTAATTTTCCTTTAAAAGTTCATTCATATTCGGCCGTAAATATATAAAATGAGCGTGTGCGTGACATTTCCAACCATTGCACATGTGCGCCAAGTAAAGACTCAGATCAGCCTGTGCATCCGCACAGTCTGATCAGAGTATTCACTCTGCGCTCTATAGATAGATACTGACCCAAAGCTTCTTTAAACAATCAGCGAATATTCTAATTGCACCGAATGGCTGTCCAGGGTGCTCAATATGTGCGAGTCACGCACCTGCGAAATGGTTGGAAATGTCACGCACAGGCTCAAATATATGTTAAGAAGATGTGAACATACGGACGGACGGGCGTCAGTACGGACAGACGGAGAAGATGATACCAATATACGTCCATTTTGGGCACTGTATAAAATCAGGATTGTGTAGGAATATGTTAATCCATTACCAGATGTCCAATTTTTAGACTAGTCCAAATTCAAATAAGATCCCGAAGACAACTTAAAATTGATATAGTTTTAAATCTGTCATTCTTGGTAGAAAACAATGTAGAAAATGCAGAAATTGCTTGGAAGAAGCAATTTCTGCATTTTTTCACATTATTTTCCTCAGCTTTTTTCTTGGGGCGAAAAGTGCAAAATTGAGCGAGAATGGGCAGGGATAATTATCGCTCAGAATATCATGTGCAAAAATATCTCATCTAGCCAAATTAAACGAGAAATTAAGAATTTTTGGTGAGAAATTTTACCAAATCCTTCACTAAATTACTTTTTGCTTTGAGATTTTTCTCTCGTTAAGCCAGTTTCAACGAGATTTCTGGCAGAAAAATAAGAAAATCTCTCAATATCTCACCCCAAAATGATCCATGAATAAGTAAAGCGTTCGTTAAGATTATGAAGCTGAATCACTTTATCAACATAATAATAGTTTTGCCAGATTCATCATTATAAATGTTTATTAATTCATTTGCCAGACGTTTCTATTTAAATGTCACTAAATCCCATTTTTATCACGGTTTCAAGTGCAACTGCATAATTATTTTAAACACCCAAATAAACAGGGCCATGAAAATTCTGGTTGCAGTCCAAGAACATTAGAACTCGGCAGTCTGTAAACTCCAACAAACGATCGATTGAATGGGGCTTAACTCTACTTTTAACAGTATTTAAGTCATATCGCAGCGGCTGGAGCACCTAACACTGGATTCCTGGTATTTCTAACACTAGTACTACCACAACATCCTTTCCTAGCCTCCAGCTGATATCCAACTTAGGTTTACGATTATCCATCCAACAAACAAAATAAAATTTACAAAACCAAATACCTTAGCTTATCAAAGCCAATGCATTTGATAATATAACCTATGGCCCAAAAGGGAAATAAACCCGTTGTATATTTTTATATTACACGGATGCTATTACAATATTGTAATAATTATTTAAATAAATTCGAACCCTATGGCAAAGCCTTAATGACGTCTTGACGCTTACAAATTGTAATGACATCATTTTACAAACGGAGTTATATATTGTGCGGAATACCATATTTCGATGAATGGCATTGATTTTTAGTGATTTACTGCAAAAAATAAGGTCATGTTATGAATAGAATATCAACTTCGTGTTCATAAAATCCCGAATTTATCAAACTCGTAATCTAAAACGGATAAAAACTCGGGGGAACCTCGTTTTTATGTTTATAGATGATTCGTTTCATAAATCCTCTATTTATAACATAATGGAATATCATTACATGGTCATCAACGAAATGACTGTGCATGATATGATAACCATGACAATAATTGTGAAGTCAAAGTTTAAAAAGTAATTATTTAATTGAGGTTAAACGCCACTTTTAACAGCATTTCAGTCATATCGTGGCGGCTGGAGCACCTAACAATGGATTCCTGGTATTTCTCACACCAGTACTACCACTACGTCATTTATCCTTTCCTGGCCCCCATCTACTATCCTACTTAGGTTTACGATTATCCACCCATTGTTGAGAGACAAGTGTCGAAAAGAACACGCATGACGGCGGCTTTAAAAATATGATTTTGTTTTTAAATGGTACATCTACTCATGATGGTGTCGAGCCATTTTATGAGCCAAACATTAATATTGGGTATACATACTGACGCACATGCAACGACATGTGGTAGTAACTACTTGTCCGTGGTCGAGTGCTCAAGTTAAGTGGCTCAACAATAGTATGTTTGTTTGAATGGGTTTTTTCGCCGCTTGCAACAATCTTTCAGTTATATCGCGGCGGCTGAAGCACCTAACAATGGATTCCTGTTATTTATCACGCCAGTACCGCCATCACATCCCTTCCAAGCCTCCAGCTGCTATCTCACATAGGTCTACGATTATCGACTCATTGGTGGGAGACATAAAGTCGGTAAGAATGAGTGCCGCCGTCGGGGATCGAACCTGGGGCCTCTAGATTGACAGTCAGACGCGCTACCAACTGCACTATGACGGCGGCTGGCTCAACTGATAGGATATTATTAGAAGACGCCGCTTTTATTAGTAAATTGATGTCACGGTGAGAATAACGATTTTAGGATCATAATTGTTTTATACAGGTTTCATGCCGTTCTTTTATCTTTAATAGTCAAATTTGTAATATTATATCATAATACAAAGTAATAGAAGTAGTCATAGAAACCCCTGAATTTGATTCCCACCACATAGAAATATTTGATATTACGCTTGGCCTTTGTATTCATGAAATATCCAAAATTTGCTACGCTGCGAAAATCCAATACACAACTATTTATCACAATTATAACATTATATCATAAGAATGTAACCTGTTGCAGCTTCTTCGTGATAACACCAAAAGGAAAGAATGAGGGTTTTGCTTTAACTAAAAATGTTCTTGGGGAGAGAGATAAAGGAGACTAATTAAGATCCAAACCCGTTATTTTTCCAATGTCAACAGTGAGAATTGTGATATCGCTGACCACGCCCACTAATAAACTCTGACTTTACAGCTTAACCGAGGAAGTAAATGACTTGTCTGGATTTTTACATAAAAAAGACAGAGCCTTTGTTGGAGGCATAATCGTCTGAACTACAGCTTGAATAAACTATAATTATGACAGGTACATTGCCAAGCCAACAAAGATGCTTAAAATAAATGTCAGAATTCAAGGCTCATTTCCAGTATAAATAAATGATATGAATGGTCAATCCATCAATTTGTTTGGTGCAGGACAATTTGGTATATCATGAAACTTATGTCTAGCATGAGAAGCGAATGGCAGCTATAATTAAATATTCCACTACTTATACCTTATCTGTATACCTTCTACTTATCTTAACCCATTACCACGTGACAAAATTTTAGACTAGTCCAAATGGATGGAATTGCAGACTAATTTATATTTTATGAAATTTTAGATTTTTTTCATCTTTCTGGGTAAAAAACATTGTGTAAAATGAAGAAATTGCTTATTAAAAGAAATTTCTTCATTTTACTCAATGTTTTCCCCATTGTTTTTCTTAAATGGCATCAAAAAAGGCATTGTGTGGGAATGTGTTAAAAAATAGACAGCTAAGTGAGTTAAATAATCATACAACACAGAAAAAAGGGGTAAGATTGATAAAACACTTTTAATGATCAATTATAAAACTGAATTACACATTACAAACAAATAAAATAAAATAATATTTACACTGCTATAAATAAGATAATTTTATTCACAAAGAGGCCCAAAATGGCCCTAAATTGTTCAATTGAGAATTAGTTCACGATTTCTCTAAGTTTGGTAAGCCAAGTCCTACTAGGTCAACATTTTTCCACAAATCAAGATTTCAAAAACAAGTTCTCTCTCTAAAGATCACCCAGGGAACATTCTAGCCAAGCTTGGTTCAAATTGACCAAGTGGCTTAGAAAGTTTTAGGAGAGCTCTGATAAGCCCAATCTTCCATGCCCTCATTTTGTGTGTGTAGTGGGGGATTCAGAATTTCATTTACAAGCTTTGAAAAGGGTCACATATTGATAATTCCTGCAAATTTAAGTCCAAATTAGCCACACAATTTAGAATTAGAAGATTTTTTGAAATTTAACCAGGATATTCTAATTCTTATAGGGGAAAATGTCACTAAAAGAATATTACAAGTAATTAATCTTGTCTAGATCTTGATTAATGACCTTATACTCACAAAGTGTCAAAGCAAGAGCTTTTATTGTTACAGAGATATAACATGTTCCTCAGAGTTTCATGTAGAATTTAACCACAGTATCTGAGAAGAAAAAAACCTTTTGACTCAGAAGTGGTATTATGATCGCAAGGGCATGCAAACAATTTCAGAGCAATAGCAAAAGTAGGAACAGAGATATGACACAGTGCATCTGTCTCTGAGGACAGTATTTAGTAAAAACTCAATGTAGCAGAACCAAATTCTATCTAGATCTATAACCTATTCATTATTACAATCACAATCACACCTTAGATAAGTATAGCAAACTCTGTTTATCAGTGAATTTTTTTAAGTCAAAAATCAATGGACTGGAGCTACTCAATAACATTACTAGTCCACACAATTTTAGACTGATCCAAATTGAAAGAAGTTGCAAACAACCAATTTAATTGGGCTAAAATTGGATAAGTGCCTTATAGGGTAGAAAACAATGTGAAAAAGGAGAAATTGCTTGTAACAAGCAATTTTCTCCTTTTTTCCACAAGGTTTTCCATGATCGTATTTCTTGAGGCAACAAAGTGGCATTGTTTGGTAATGTTTGGTAATGGGTTAACTCAATAAAGACTCACTCATCATAAATTAACTTTATCTATAAGCGTTTAGCAGTAAGGTCTAGTAAACTGAGATTTCACGGAAATTCTCATGAACATAAATCTGTATTTTCATATAAAAAATCAACAGAATGGAACTAAATTTAAACCTGATTTAATACTCATTATTATGGGCACAAACGAAAGATAAAGTCAAATACTAACAAGTGTGTACAAATGCTAGAAAAACTTGGGTTTCAGATAAAATTATTTAAGTCCAAATTCTAGGAAAAAACTTGAACTGAAATTTAGTATTGAACCCCCCCAAAAAAAGGGTTAAGAAAACTTATTGACAAGACTGGCAGAAGGCAAACTTTAAGTCTCTTTGGCTTCACTAGTAGGGAACTTATAGAAAATCATTTTCCAGTAAAACTCCATTGAACTTTATTTTGAACAAAAATTGCACTTGAAAATATCTATCATTTCTTATTTCAAACTCTAAAAAACTTTGATAATTGCTGTTGCCCTTTGACCTGAGGAAGCAGTTTACGTCTGCAAGATTTAGACTGGGTCTCTTTCTTTTTCTTTGCAGGCTGACTAGATTGACTGTACTGATTATCTTCTTCTAGGGGCCTTTTATTAGACTGGGTCTTCTTCTGTTTGTTTGCTTGTTTCAAATCCTTTCTCTTTCCTTGTTTTGCAGTTCCATTTGATATTGGTTCAAGCACAATATCTTTTTCAGTGAGATTCTCTTTTTCCAACATGGCTTCCAGGGCTTTATTTGCTTCTCCTGAGGACAGTCTATTGCCTGCATGAACTATCGTCTTGCTGAAAATAATAAATGAAAGTTAATGTAATCTAGCCCATATCAACACAATCCCTAAGTTTTACCCACTGAAGAAAAATAGCTAAAGAAACTTTTTAGAAAAGGATGAAAATGGTGATTCCAGCATGAACTTATATTCTGTTACAAACTTAGTGTAACTAGAAAGAAGAAGCCAGCAACAAACTAAACAAGTAACAAGATTTATATACAATGATATCAAATAATAAATGACAATGATTTCAATAGTGCGAAACAATATCCTTTATAGAGTAATTCCGATTTTAAACAAATTATGTTATTTCCTGGTCAAAAAAATCCAACTTAAGAATAAAGCACAAACAAAATAATACACTTTTAGTCTGACAAATGGATTAAACTAATGAAATAAACTCAAGAACTTTTAAGTATTTAAGAAAGTTGGCTGTAAGATTCCCTTTATATATGATCAAAGAATATTCTAGACATTTCTATTAGTAGAACGTTCCAGTGACTACATCTTTTTTAATATCAAGATTCTAGAACATTCCTTATCATTCTTAAGTATTCTTCATTAAATAAGACCAGTTAAACAAGAGGACCATGATTGTCCTAAATCGCTCCCCTGAGTATGATGGTTCATGGCTTTATGATATAAACAAAATGGCAAAGCCCTCTGTCTAATTATTTTGGAGAAGATGTTTACAGATTTCTCTTTTAATCCTAGGTATATTGATGATCCCACCATATAGCACTAATTTCCTGAATATGGCAATGCTTTGAAGTATAGACATCAATACATACCAAGTATAAAAGCTGTAAGCCTAATGGTTTAGGAGAAGAAGGTTTTCAAAGATATCATTATTTATTCCTAACTAAAATTAGGGATTGCACATAAAAGGGCTAATTTCTAAGTAATTTGGTAGAGGGTCAATGGCTGATGATATGTACCAAATATCAAAGCTCTATTCTTTATGGTTTGGGAGAAGAAGATTTTCAAAGATTTTCTTCTTTATTCCTTTGTAAAATCAGGAATCGCACAGAAAAGGGCTAATTTTCAGAGTATGATATTGCTTTGAAGTATTTTGGTAGACGGTCAATATATTATGATATGTGCAAAATATAAAAGCTCTAGGCCTAATGGTTTGGGAGAAGAAGATTTTTTAAGTTTTCCTTCTTTAATTCTATGTAAAATCAGGGATCATTAAGAAAAGGGCTAATTTTCAGAAAAGGGAAATTCTTTGAAGTATTTTGGTAGAGGGTCAATAGATGATGATTTGTACTAAATATCAAAGCTCTAGGCCTTATGGTTTGGGAGAAGAAGATTTTAAAAGATTTCCTTCTTTATTTCTATGTTAAATCAGGGATTGCCAAGAAGCGGGCTAATTTTCAGAATACATTAATTCTTTGAAATATTTTGGAAGAGGGTCAATAGATGATGATTTTTACCAAATATCAAAGCTCTAGGCCTTATGGTTTGGGAGAAGAAGATTTTTTAAGATTACCTTCTTTATTTCTATGTAAAAGCAGGGATCATTAAGAAAAGGGCTAATTTTCAGACTACATTAATTCTTTGAAGTATTTTGGTAGAGGGTCAATAGATGATGATGTATACCAAATATCAAAGCTCTAGGCCTTATGGTTTGGGAGAAGAAGATTTTTAAAGATTTCCTTCATTATTTCTATGTAAAATCAGGGATCATTAAGAAAAGGGCTAATTTTCAGAATATAGTAATTCTTTGAAGTATTTTGGTAGACGGTCAATAGATGATGATATATACCAAATATCAAAGCTCTAGGCCTTGTGGTTTGGGAGAAGAAGATTTTTAAAGATTACCTTCTTTATTTCTATGTTAAATCAGGGATCATTAAGAAAAGGGCTAATTTTCAGAATAGGGAAATTCTTTGAAGTTTTTTAGAAGAGGGTCAATAGATGATGATATAGACCAAATATCAAAGCTCTAGGCCTTATGGTTTGGGAGAAGAAGATTTTTTAAGATTAGCTTCTTTATTTCTATATAAAATCAGGAATAACAAAGAAAAGGGCTAATTTTCAGAATATGGTAATTCTTTGAAGTATTTTGGTAGAGGGTCAATAGATGATGATGTATACCAAATATCAAAGCTCTAGGCCTTATGGTTTGGGAGAAGAAGAATTTTAAAGATTTCCTTCTTTATTTCTATGTAAAAGCAGGGATCATTAAGAAAAGGGCTAATTTTCAGACTACATTAATTCTTTGAAGTATTTTGGTAGAGGGTCAATAGATGATGATGTATACCAAATATCAAAGCTCTAGGCCTTATGGTTTGGGAGAAGAATAATTTTAAAGATTTCCTTCTTTATTTCTATGTAAAATCAGGGATCATTAAGAAAAGGGCTAATTTTCAGAATACGTTAATTCTTTGAAGGATTTTGGTAGAGGGTCAATAGATGATGATATATACCAAATATCAAAGCTCTAGGCCTTATGGTTTGGGAGGAGAAGATTTTTTTAAGTTTTTTCACTCCGTTGCCATGGCAATCAGAGTTCTTCATGGATTTCAATTCTTTGAAGTATTTTGAAAGAGCATGACCTAAGGATCATTTCTGTAAATTTTGTTGAAATTCCATGGTTAGTTTAGGAGGAGAAGATTTTTTTGTAATTGTGAACGGACGGACGGACGGACGATGACCGATCACAATAGCTCCTCCAGAGCACTTCGTGCTCAGGGGAGCTAAAAATACTCACAGGTATAATACATTGTACAATGTACATTACAATTCTCACAATCTTTTCTACCCTTTGTTTTACAAAATTAAAAGATTTTGCAATATCTTAACCAATTCCAACACAGTGAAGCTTTTGGACGCCCCTTAAAAAAAAAAAAACTGGGAAAACATTGGGTTAAATGAAAAAATTGCTTGTGACATTTTACAAATTCCTAAACATTAAATTGTCGTCTGCAATTCCTTTCAATTAGCACCAATCTAAAATTCTGTTGTTCAGTCATGGGTTACTCAACAACATCAAAAGTATCTACATTATTTAGACAGAAGCTGCTAATCAGATTTTGGATTAAACCTGCTTAAATTAGATTTATGTCAAAAATTAAAATTTTTTTAGATAAATAGTATAGAAAGTACTTTTAACAAAAATGCTCTACCTATTACCAATAACTTTTTTTGGATCGATCTAATTTGAAAATAAAGTTGAAGAAGACAATTCTAATTTGTAGGTGTAATTTCAAGCAATCTCTTCATTCTGCACAATATTTTTCAAATCTTTTCTCTCGATTGTTCTTAAAAAGGTGTGATTGAGTTGGAAAGGTTTTAATATGATACACTGCTTATAATGAAGATGAATTAATGTTTCCAACAGGGTCTTTTTGTAAGAACAGTCATTGATATAATGATATTCAGATGGTATGGTATATTTTCCACAGATTTCTGAATACATGACGTATCATTATAATTGGAATGAATGCATAAATGGGGTTTAATGCAACTTTTTACAGTATTTCATTCATATCATGGTGGTTGGAGCACTTAAGCTAGGGTTACTGGTATTCCTTTCACCAGTACTATCACTATATCCTTTCCAAGCCTCCAGCTACGCATCTCACTTAAGACTATGATTATATATCCATTGGTGGTAGACATATGTCTGAAAGGATATTTGCTGCAGCCGGGGATTGAAACAGGACCCCATGATAAGGAGTCCTATCCCACTATGAACTGTGATTATGTCGAGGTCTTCTTATAAGTGGTATTTCTTGTACCAATTCAAAGGCCTGAAGTACAAGGTCTGTCTACAAATGGTCACTCTTGAACAATCTTTTAACTCATTTTAAGAATCAAAGCTGTCAATCAAAGACCAAATGTCCAATCAAATCATTACTTACATACAGATCCACAACATTAATTACTGACACATATGTAGAACTATTTCCATGGCTGGTGACCAAACTGTTTCTACCTACAGCTTTTTAGGATATGTAGGTTGCAAATCAACAATTTTCAACCCAAGGTAAGTAACTATTCATTGGCTAAATATCAAGTAACATGTGGTTATTTCCCTTTGTACATTAAAAGAAAACATCACCTTTTTCAAAAGTGTAACAGCTCATGCAAATGGGATCATTTAACAAGTGCAAAAAGTATCAATACTAGGCAAGATGCACAGCCTGGGTGACTTGGGGATCACATTTTTCAATATAGTAGATATTCTCAATGTGATATATTCTACCAAAAAATTCTTTCTCATATGACAATTCTGATTGACCTACAATGGATCTGACAATTTTTAGATATTTATGGTGTCGATAGGTCAGGTCAACAGGTCATCTATTCAACACATATGAAGAAGTGACTGTGGTGTCCATGATTGAGGGGTAGAGCGTCGACTTCTTGATCAAGAGGTACTGAGTTCGATTCTCAGGAGTGGCTATCGATCTTGATTCTATCAATCCAAGTTGGAAAAACTTGATTTCCAAGTGATGTAAAATAAATAGGTTTAAACCATTGATCAGACTGGTATACTCTAAAAAAACACAATTTGAAAATTGATGGATTGCCATATTCAGTCAAATATTGATTGACCAGTCAGTTTTTTTCATTTAGACCTAAAGTGAATGGTTATGTTAAGCCTTTTGTTGGTTTAGCAACTAAACTGTCATAACTAAAGCTTATTCAAGTAGTTGTTATGATGTTTAGGATTCCAAGCAATGGTGTTTCTTTTTGTTTCATGATCCAGGCCAAAATTAACATTTGAAAACATTGTTTGATATTTCTATTGAATTGCCTTGTGGCAGGTTTGTGGGAGGGCCCAGCAATCTGTCAATCAACTGCAAGGGTATAAGCTCCTTAATGTTGCTTAACCGCTCAGAACTTTCTTACTCTCAGTTATTCCTTTGAATATATGCATATACATATTTTCAGTGGGTGACAGTGCTATAAATACAGCTTACTTACCAATTCCCACACAAGAAACTTTTAGACAAGTCTAAATTGATAGAAGCTGCCAATGACAATTTCAAGTTGATGAAATTTATTTTTTTTGTATTTTGGGATAAATTACAAGCAATTTCTTCAATTTCACCTATGCTTTCCAAAGCTTTTTCTTGGGGACGTAAAATGGAGCAATTGTGTAGGAATGGCTTAAGTTGGAGTTAACAAGGTTTTGTTAGGTTGCCGACTCAAAGTATAAAGGTGCAATAACAGGGCTTATGTTTACCTCGTAAACAAGGGTTTTGGCCCTCTAAAATTTGAAAATACCCCGTTTTTGCCCTTAGAAATTTCTCTTCTTGTTTAACCCTTTCCTGCACAATCCCTTGTTTTTATGTCCTAGTTATTTTACACTTAAGAAAATATTGTGGGAAAAAAAGAAATTGCTTGTGACAAGCAATTTCTTCTTTTCCCACAATATTTTCTGCCCTGTAGGTTGGTTACTTTTCAAATTACACTCGCTTTTATTTGTCGTCTGCAACTTCTTTCAAATTGGGCAAGACTAAAATTTTGAAAAACAGGAAAGGGTTAAATGCCTTTAAAATCAGTTTTGACCCCTAGAATTAATGGCCAAGGAGTCAACATAACCAAAATTTACAAGGCTAAAACAAGTCCTGATGAAGTGATATTTACCTTGGGATGACATAACTTGGTGATAAATTGAAGATATCTTCTTTCTGTCCTATATCAACCTTGTGGAGAGGTTCAGCCCAGTCCATAGAAGACTTGAAACGTTTGGCATATACTGGTGTCTACAACAAAATAATGAATTCAGAGGTTACAAAGTTGGTTATTTAACCCTTTCCCGTTCAAATACGGGATTGTACGTTCCTGTGATTTTATACTCGAGAAAACATTGTGAAAAAAGAAGAAATTGCTTGTAACAAGCAATTCCTCCTTTTTCCACAATATTTTCTACCACATAGGATGGTTTCATTTCAAATAGTTTTCATTGTCGTCTGCAACCTCTTTCAATTTGGACTAGTCTAAAATTTCCAAAAACAGGAAAGGGTTAAGAGAAATTTGATATGTTTGTTTTAGGAATTGGGTTCAAGGCTTCTTTTAACAGTATTTCACCAAACTATGGATTCCCGATATTTCTCACACAAGCACTCATCTACTCATCCCATTTAAGTTTTTGATTATCCAACCATTTGAGGAAGAAAGGTTGTAAAGGATATTTGCCAGAACTAGGTATCAAACCCTGGACCTCATAATTGAGAGCCCAGCACTCTACAATCTACACTTTGGTGTTGGCAGGTAAAAATTGAAACATGTTTGGTATGCAACCAAAATATTGTAACTATAGATTCATACCTTTTACTAAATATGTTGCTTGCCAAATAAGAATATTTCAATTTGTCAAAAAGCATTCATAGTTCATGAAATGAAAGTTAAATCAATCTGACACTGAAACAAAAAATAATCCTCAATTCAATGCATTAACCCATTCCAACTCAATCCCTCCTTTTTACGCCCCTCAAGAAAATAGCTTTTGAAAACATTGTGGAAAATGAAGAAATTGCTTGTATCAAGCAATTTCTGCATTATCCACAATGTTTTCTATCCAAAACGACAAAAGTTCAAAATTCCATCAACTTGAAATTGTCGTCTGCAGCTTCTTTCAATTTGGACCAGTCTAAAATTTTGCTGTGTTGGATTGATTTAATTCAGTGTAAATCTGTATAAACATGTCAACAGGTTGTGAAACATGATGCCCCCATACCAGCACACATTTCTATAGTGTGACTTTGATAACTGACCTTCACTGATGACTTTGCCATTAGATGTGTTCAGACAAGAAGACCTGTAGACAACAATTTTTAGTTGATTAAATATTTTAATTTGTTGTCGTTTGGGATAGAAAACATAGTGGATAAAGGAGAAATTACTTTTTACAAGCATTTTTTTCATTTTGGCAATGTTTTAAAAAACTCTTTTCTTGCAGGGCACAATAGAAGGGATTGTGTGGGCGTGGAAATTAATGTAAGACTGTGTAAAATGTATTCTCATTATGCAGCATTTTGGCAATAAATCTCCTTTTTGCATGAGACAGCATTGAATCACAAAACACTGATTTTATGCACTGGGTCATATGACAATAAAGATTTGATGAGTCAGGAGCTGTAAAAGTACTTGCACACAAGAAATTTGGCAATAAGTCCCCTTTTTGCATGACACTGCACACAAGGTAATGTTAATGCCGCCTCCCCCCAACTTCTGCCCACTGCAGACATTTAGCAATCTAATATTTTTTTTTCTTGAGTAACCTGGCTAAATATTACCTTAACCTTAGTCAAAAAGCTGGCAGGTACCTATATACAAAATAGAAGCATCGTCACTTTGTTAACAATTCAGTGAATAAGAAATGTAAAGACAGTAAATGGTAAAATAGTATCTTAAGATCGGGAGCAAGGATTTTTCGAATTTGAGCTTTCAACCATGGAAATCTTTTAACCCATTACCACACAATTATGCTTTCTAACGCCCAGAAGATATACGATTATTGAAAAATGCGTGGGCAACAAGCAAGTTTTTCTTCTCTCATAACATTTTCTACCCTATTTGCCACTTGTTTTTCAATTTTAACGCAATATGTCTGCATCTTCTTTCGATTTGGTCTAGAAATTGCCATCTGGTAATGGTTTAAGTCATTTCCATTCTTACCTCTGGTTTATTCATCCTGTTCATAACTCTCTCAGACAAAGACATACTAAACTTATTGTCTGGACTTGAAACCTCTAACTCCTCCTCTGGGGATCTGAAAACAAAGGTATATTGAACTTATTTTCTGAACTAAAAACTTGTAATTCTTCTCATTTGGGGTCTGAAAATAAAGATATTGAGTTCATAGTCAGGACTAGGAACTTGTTACTCCTTCTCTGAGGATCTAAATACTAAGAGATATTTAATTTGTTGGCTGGAATAGAAATTTGTAACTTCTTCTCCGAGTATCTAAAATTAAGGATATATTGAAGTTGGACAAGAAGATTGCAGCTCTCCTCTGAAAGCAAAGATATATAGAGTTTATTGTCAAGACTAGCAACTTCTTGTTCGGAGACCTGAAAACAAAGATATGCTGAACTTGTCTGGACAAGATCCTTCAAAGTTCTCCTAAACATATTAAAAAGAGTGAAATATTTGGCTTAAGTTTGTTAATGTTACTGTGATACATGGAAAGAACTTTATTCAAGTTCTTTACCCTTTAAAATAGTGAAACAGATGAAAATTCAATTTTTCATCATCTTTTCAATGGTATTATCCAATAAAAATTTATGATCAAGTGACATCCCAGGGAGCTACTAAAAAGTAGTCAACATGATAAACAATTGCTGAATAAAGTTTGTGATCTGCAAAAAATAAATAGGACAATGAAACTCTATGCTAACACAGCAAGACAATTCTTATAACTTAAAATTACTAACAACAAAATGCTTGACTATGAATAATGAGTTACAGTACATTAAAGAAAAGCATTCTTTTGTAAAATGTTTTGTGACACTAGAATGGTACATTTTTAATACAAGTTGCTTGAAATGGAGGTGGTTGTTGTGGCAAAATCTTTTGTAAAATAACTTCACACATTTCTACACAATTGCCCTTTTTAACAACCCAAGAAAAGGCTTTGGTAAACAATAAGAAAATGAAGAAATTGCTTGCAATAAGCCATTCCTTTTATTCCTACAATAAAAGAAAAAAATCATTAAATTTTATTCACTAATTATATCTTTCTGCAACTTCTTTGAACTTAGACCAGTCTAAATTCTGTCCTCTAATAATGAGTTAACCCTTTCCGGTTCAATCACTGTTTTTTACGTCCCTGTGTTTTAATACATTGGACAACATTGTGGAAAAAGTATAAATTGCTTGTAACAAGCAATTTTGTTACAAGCAATTTCTACTTTTTCAACAATATTTTCTACCCTCCTAAATGACTATTTTTCTAATTAAATCAACTTTTAATTGTCGTCTGCAAAACCTTTGAAATTGGACTAGTCTTAAATTTTGTAAAACAGGAAAGGGCTTACTTGACTTCCTTTCATCAATAAAGCAATTTATTTACATAGGCAGCAGTCTTCATTTACAACAGACCAATTCAAGTACTATCATATATGTACCATTGAATTTAATAGACCAAGGGTAATTGCAGTTTATATATTTCATTTTCATTCAACAGGATAGCTGTTTCATAAAAAATTACCACATGACAATATTTTAGACTGGTTCAACTTGAAATAAGTTACATTAAATTCAAGCTGATAGAATCCTATGTAGAAAACAATGCACAGTGCAGAAATTGTTTGTAACAAGCAATGTATTCATTTTCTACATTGTTTTCCTAAACTTACTTCTTGTTTGGGGGTGTAAATAGGTAGGATTCTGTGGTAATAGGTTCAGACAAATTAATTTAAATTCCATCAACTTGAAATTGTCATCTGCAGCTTCTTTCAATTTGGATCAGTCTAAAAAGTCTAAACCTTTGTTGTGTGGGAATGGCTTAAACCCTAGTCCTTTCAGTAAAAGACCGACACTGATGAGAATAAGTATTTACATAAAACTATTAGTTCACAGAAACTATATTCTTTTTATTAGCAATTTTACCAGTAAAATTACACAAGTTTTATATACATGTATTTAGATAACAAACAAGATAGCTCACCTAAATTGAGACAACACTGATTGGAATCTCAGTGGGGTTCTTTGACTAGAGTAGATATCTGTGAGATGATCAAGGGTAGACAAGTCATCATCTACAGAGGCTAGTTTATCCAAGGTCAGTCGAATAGCTTTTCTTGCTCTTCGACTAGTAAGGGATCCACCATTTGCAGGAGCCTGAAAAAAAATTGTCAACACTCCCAAACACTTATAACAAACACTCAAAATTATTTTTTACATATATTGAGCTAGGAAAAAAAAAAAAAAAAACACGTATGAAAATTATGGAGGAAAAAGAGTTTGAATATATGTTATAAAATAAGGATTTAAAATGAGGATGGTAAGAAAAAGGATATATTACGGAATAACCACTATAGCTTACTGAAGACCCTTCAAACATTTGTATTTTACATAAAATTGCATCCATGCGTTGACTCCGAGTTTTGACAGATGCCTGTGCACAAACCTTCACCATGAAGGTTTTTGATAGCTCTTGTTTCTCCTGTTTCTCCGGTTGAAGTATAAAGGTTTATTCAAACTGAAAGCTAAAAAAAAAATTAGCAAAAAATTCAATGCAGGATAATAAAACAATTGTTATTTCTTTTGACTTGTAATTTTCATCTTATCTGAATTTCTCTTCCCATTTAAAGTCTCAAATGAAGGGAAAAACTATTTAGTGATACCTACAAATTAAAAAGCTTGTCAGCGATCCTGAGTTGAGAGGTTCAAAACTACATTAATTCAACTTACTGAAGCTCTTGTCACATTCAATATCTGCTTACCTTGTCTGGCGTCGTAAACAAGTTTGAGTCGAGTTGATCAATGATGATGCTGACTTGGCTCTGTAACTGTTCTGCTACAGACTCCACACTGCTATATCTTATCTTGCTGTCTTTGCACTTGATCAATTCTTTTTTCAGGATGTTTATAGTTCTCTTACAGGCTGATCTGAAATATTATGAAAATTATGACTAGAAAGTTTTGCAAGTCAAATAAGCAGCAAAGACTCAAAATAACCAGATCACAACTATGAGTCCCATAGACCCTCTGGCCCTCAACTTTGAAACAGAATTGAAGACTGTTCAAACAGTCTTCTACTTTGAGAAAGCCTAGTCTGTAGAATTGATATCATTTTTTAATTTGATAAAAAAATTTACCTTATGTCTGGGTCTTCTTCCACCACTGTCTCCATTCTCTGCATGAGGGTCACAAATTCACTGATCCCTTTAATGTGGGGCTGTAGGGCACTATTAGGGTCAGGAGCATACCCCTTTCCTCCTAGTCGAATCTTCATCACATAGGAAGTAGCAGTCTGTAATAAATATTCCTGCTGTGAGTCAAAATGTACATGGACAAACAAATTTGTCCATTTATTGCAGATGTGAACTTTGAACTACATTTATGTTAACCCTTGTCATGCTGATCCCGTAATATTCCTGCTTTGACCATGGCTGTGACAGGTGTATAGACTGACTAAGATCAGCCTGCACAGATGTGCAGTCTGATCTTAGTCTACACTACCTGCTTGTTCTTTTAGAATTGGGAAACATTTGAACACAAGGTAAAACAAAATTGGACAAAAAATCAAAATCTTGTGTATTCAGCAGGACAAGGCTTAAGATTCTTTGTTGTTTTGAAAATTAACTACCAGAGCTTCAGATTGACGCTGCGCCCGCCCAAATCCCACATATTTTCAAAAGATGATGCACGCTTTTGAGCAGTGATGCACCAGCCGGGCAAACAATTTTTAATAAGTATATACCCTAATTATAAGAATAAAATGCTTGTTTTCACTGTCTCCAAAGGTAGATGCTTCCTTGTTTCTATTTTTAGATAGTTATTCCGATCATACAATCTCATTCAGAATTCAATTAGTAAAGAAATGATCGGTAATTCTTGGAAGCTCTACAAGCAAGTTTGCAGGTCAAATTATACCGAAAAAATTAATTAGGTAATGGTACACAGCTTTTTACTATTCCTGTTAAGCTAGTCGGTGACCAGCCGCAATAGAGATTGTTTACTTCCGGCAACGTTCCTTAGCCAGGCTTAATGTTAAAAAATGGCTCAAACAAGCCTTACATGTTTTTTTTAAACGCAAAGCAAACCTATATGATGAAGATAAATAAATAATAAACGATTTCTAACAATTTTAAGTCAAGAATTGTAGAGGTCAAACGATTTTTAATGCGTAAGAATTAGCTAGCATAGCAGAAGACTTGTATCACGTAAATATTTACTGCTCTTTCAACACAGCTAATTTAACAGACTATGTACTCTAATATCATTTCGTGAGCTTATCAAAACAGAATTTAGGAGATTTTTGCACCATCCATCAATTAAACTCTCAGGGTATATATATAGTCCGTGTTCTAGCTGAAGTTGCCATCTTTAGCTTCAACTCAACAACGTAAATAGCTGATTATTTGTAATTGATAATCATTAAAAATAAATGAATAAAAAAAGAAAAAAAAAAGCCATTGAAATTAAGAATTTTTTTTTTCTTTTCATTATCCTCTTAAACAGCACAGAAAGAAATTAATTTAGTTATACAGTAACATAATTATATAGTTATTATCCATTTTTCTCCAGGTTCAAGTTTAACTGTTATAATATAGTACTTAAAGTGTGGCCCATTGTTTTAGAAAATGACCCCTCAAAATCATGCTTGGTAGGTCATTTGGCCTACTGACCTGAAAAAAAATCTGAAGCTCTGAACTACAGCTTATTTAAATTTCAAATATGACATTTCATACCTGGTCCTCTATGAAAACAAAACAAAAATTGTCCTCATCTCTTTATCAGGGAATACAAAATAATGAAGATTTCATAAAAGCTACCTGATACATTGTCATTTTCTTCTGTTTGGCCTCATGCTTTAGGCCAGTGAAGGCTGAATGAGATAGCTCTCTCTCTGGAACATTAAATACTCTGGCAAGGCTCAGTTCTGATCTTGAGTTGATGAGAAGATCTAGATAGGACAGGAACACCAGTCTTACATATGCCTGAAAGTATAGCATCTGTCATGAGATCTTTTTCATCTTAACCGAGTCTAGGATTGTAAAACTTTTTACGTGAGTCTTGGTGAGCTCTATAATTTTTTCACACTACACAAGATTGTTTGGTTAATCACTTATTATTGAATTGTTTAAGAAAACGGAATGACAGATTATTTATCTCAGATAAAATTTCAGAAAGTCATTATTATTTATCCCAGGAAAAATTAAAATTTTAAGGGACAAGATATTGTAATCTAAAGAGTGATCCCAATATGTATAGACAAGCATATCTCTGATGGATGTTCCATGTAGGAAACTAGAAATGTGTCACAGACATGCTACACATAGTTACTTGTTATATGACCTTCAGTTGTGACCTTGAACTTGGGTATCCAACAATACATTATGCATGACACTAGTATTCTTTGAGGGGAACATCTGCACCAAGCTATTTCAAAGTCCATTGGTTAATTTAGAAGATAATAAATTATGCTCTGGACAAGAATTGGTCACACACACACACTCGGATAGAGGCAACTCTATTTGCCCTTCACCATTACTTGGCCGGGGCATAACCAAAGGATTTATGTGAGAAAGTGCATTGCACTATTTCATAAAAGTTCAACGAGATGGTTTCTTTACACTTTTTTCTTACATAAGCTTTTGTTTACATTTGATTCTTTGAACACAAATTATTATTTGCAAAATTGAGACCATATACACATAGTCATGAATTAAATTATCATAAACAATCTGAGTATCGACAGTTTAATTATTCCTTTAAATCTTTTAAGAAATAATATCTTTGCAGGGACTAACAGATAATTGATTGATTGAATGGGGTTTAACGCCACAATTTAACAGTATTTCAGTCATATTGCGGCGGCTTGAGCACCTAACAATGGATTCCTGGTATTTCTCACACCAGCACTACCACTACATCCTTTCCTAGCCTCCAGCTGCTATCCCACTTAGGTTTACGATTGTCCACCCATTGGTGAGAGACAAATATCAGAAAGAATATGTGCTGCCGCCGAGGAGCGAACCCATGACATCCCATGATTGAAGATTAGGAGTCTGACGCACTACCGACTGCACTATGACAGCGGCCTCTAACAGATAAAGGCTAAATTTCGTAGTGATTTTTTTTAATCCTTTCCTGTTTAGTCCCTGGTTTTTACGTCCAGGACTCCCTATGTTTTTATACTTGAGAAAACATTGTGGAAAAAGAAGAAATTGCTTATAACAAGCAACTTCTTTTTCCACAATAATTTCTACCCTATTGAATGCTTATTTTTCAAATAACTTAAACTCAAACCTTTGAATTTGGATCAGTCTAAAAATTAAACAAAAAAGGGAATGTGTTAATATAAGCTTGAAGGTTAAGTCCATAACCATAATGTGATTAAATTGATAGAGAATAATGATTGACTGGTCTTAACCCTTGTCATGCTGTATAAATTACCTTACTGATCTGCTGTAAAATCAAAGGGCGGAAAGCACTGATGGAACTTGTTGGTCAAAAACCAATATTTCTTTTAGAAATCAATTTCATAAACAACTCTAGCAGGAAAAGTACAAACAGGAGGTGTAGACCAAGATCAGACTGCACTTATGTGCAGGCTGATCATGGTCTATACCTCCTGCAAAACCGGAATATTCTGGGTTCAGCATGACAAGGGTTAATAACAAGGAAAGTTAAGTTCAGGATCACAAATGTTTTTTCCTCATGTGTTACCTCTGTAAGAGATGGAGGTTTCTTTGCAGTACTAAGAGCGATGTTTGTATTTGACAGATCAGACATGTCTCCATAAGTAACTTCTACGATTGTCTCCTCCTTGCCATCCAGTGGTACTTCAACAATGACTTTATGGAACTGTTTACCTTGACAAAGCAACTCTGCCATTTTCAACTGAAATTCATCAAAAAGAGACTGGTCACTTTTAAATTAGAAATGCATGCTTAAATTAATCATTTTTGTGTGCATTGGTAAGCAAGATTTGAGACCTGATCCACATGAGAATCTTTATTCTAAACAAGTTTTACTTGGTTTACCCTTTCCTGTTTTTCACAATATCAGACTTGTCCAAATTCAAATGAGTAACACAACACATTTCAAGATACAATTCTAAAAGTAGTCATCCTATATAGTAGAAAATATTAAGGAAAAAGAAGAAATTACTTGTAACAAGTTTTTTCTTCTTTTTCTACAATGTTTTCAAGTAAATCTCAGGGAAGTATAAATCAGAGAGTGTACAAAAAAGGATTAAGTTCACTAATCCCTTATTTTTTGTTATACTTAAAATGACCAGTAAAAAGTTCTGAAATCCTTTGCCTGAAGACTAAAGTGTTGAATGCCTACCTAAATTTTTCAATATTCATGCTGTAGTTATTGTGTTATTGTAGTTACCAGAGAACAAAATTTTAGACTAGTCCAAATTCAAAGGAGTTAGGTACAAAAACTCAAAGCTTATGAAACTTTTGATTTTCCAACATTCTGGGTAGAAATTCAAACATTGTGGAAAATCTAAGAAATTGCTATTAATGCTCGTTGCAACCAATTTCTTCATTTTGACACCATTTTCCAAATCATTTTTTCTTGAGGGGCAGCAAAAAGCATGATTGTGTAGGAATGGCAGGGCATACTCTGGACTGGGATTTCTTTTAGCCAACCTTTTAGCCAATCTGAAAATTCTTTAGCCAATTTGGCTAAGCCGTAGCCAACTTCTCAGCCGTTGTAGAACTTTTTAAAATTTATAAAGATTTTTAAGAAAGATTTTTTCAAATTTCTATGAAATATTTTCTTAAGTTAATAATTTCTTTTTTTTTTTTTACTTTTTTTTAATTACATGTAAATTAATTCAACCCATTCCCACACAATCCTGATTTTGAGCTCCTCTTACAAAAAAAAAGTAGAAAACATTGTGGACAATGAAGAAATTGCTTGTGACACAACATGTTTTGTACCATTCTAAAATTCAACCAACTTAAATTGTTGTATGCAAATTCTATTGATTTAGACCAGTCTTGAATTTTGTCAGGTAATGGGTTTATTATAATTTCTTAATTATGTTGGAAAAAATAAAAATTGATTTTGAAATAGCCCAATTAAGGCACCACTTTTGGCTTGCATTTGGTATCTTTTACAGTAAGTCATTCTCACGATCCCAAATCTATTTTTAGTAACAAATAAACTAGATTTCCCTTTCCATTTTCTTACTCGTCAGTAGTTTGAATAAAAGAATTAAATCGGGAAATCATATTTTGAGGTTCATATTCAACACTAGTGGCCAGATTATGGGATGCATGACACAATATCAGCAATGCAGACATGCATTGGGCGACGATCTTTTACCTGTCAATCAAGGTAATAAACAAAGGTGTTGATGCGTGAAAGGGATTTTATGATGCCAATCCGATAATTACTTTACCCATCAGTCCCTTATCTTATACTAAGTTGTTTACAGTTTTATGATCTGATAACACCTTACCTCCCTTTAGCCAGCATTTTCGCCAATTCATAATTTTTTTTAGCCATTTTCACAAAATTTTAGCCATTGGCGAAAATGGCGATCGCCAGCGTGAGCCCTGAATGGGTCCTAAAACAAACATTAATGCTTTATCTAATTCATATTCCCATCTGGTTTAAATGAGTATTTTTTTGATGACAGTGGCAATCTGTAAAGAAGAGCAGTAAGTTCAATAATAATCATAAGAACAGCCTTTAAAGCATCTTACCTCAACCACTGACTTTGGATAATCAAGGATCATAACTGTAGAGTTGATAATTTCCCTTTGTAATTCTTCATTTCTCTCCAGTTCTTCTCGTACTTTTGCATACACATCACAGGTATCAACATAGTTACAGTCATGTAAGAACTTTTGGTAGAGTTCCACTATCCCAGAATCCTGTGTACAGGAGACGATCTCATAGTCTGGTTCCAGTTTCTTCCTATTTAAATCTTTGGATGCTTGGAGAACTACACTTGTTTCGACATCAAAGTCACCTCTTTCCTGTAAAGGACAATATCTATGAAAAGGGTAAAAAATTCAAGAAGATTTCCTGACTGACGTGTTTTGACGCTTTAACAGAGAACAAAATTTTAGACTGGTCCTAATTGAAAGGAGTTGCAGACAACAATTTAAAGTCCATGAATTTTCAGATTTTTCTACATAGAAAACATTGTGGAAACTGAAGAAATTGCTTGCTTACAAGGAATTTCTTAATTTTGAACAATGTTTTCCCAGGTGTTTTTAAATGGGGGGTCAAAAAGGGTCACTGGGGAATGGGTTAACATTTGATGGCAAAACATGTGTTTTAACCTAAATTAGGCTAAATTGACAACTTACCAGACAACAAATTCATTTTCATTTTCTTTATTTTCCACGTTGTTTTCCTGAACTGTTTTCTTGATGCCAGAGGGGTGTAAATAAAAGTAAGATTGTGTTGGAATAGGTTAAGGTCACTTTTTACAGACAAAAATTCAATTAACTTGCATAAAGTTTCCAACAAATTGATCTCACACCCCTGCCTTTTCTTTAAATTTGAATTTCAAGCAAATCATACTACATGTATTTGTGATATGCAATAATAGTGTACAGCTTTTCATTAAATGAAGAAAAGAAAAATGTTAAGATTACAAAACCTGTCTATTTTTCTCTGCCAAACATAACTGTATAGCTATAAGCTCGTCCATGGGTGATAGAAGCGTCATTCTGTCATTCTTTAAAAGATTGTACTTGCGACAAAGGGTCACAAAATACTGCGCATACCCATTAATGTTGGAAAGGCTAGTCAGCTGTCTTTTACTACTGAGCAAAACTGTCTGTTGTTTATCTGAAAAGATTGTTCGTAAATATACGGTTACAGCATTAATAAGCCCATTAACCAGATGACAACATTTTAGGTTGATCCAAATTGAAATAAGTTGCAGATGCCAATATTTACAGTTGAAAGAATTTTAGATTTCATTGTCATTTAATAACAAACAATTTCTTCATTTTTCACAATGTTTTCATAAGCTTTCTTATAGAGTGGCCTCAAAAAACAGTATTGCATAGGAATGGGTTGACCCATTACCACATTATCCCAGGTTATGATACACAGAAGAATGTGATAAATATTCCTAGCAATTTCTCTTTTCTATCATTGTACTTTTCATTAATATTAACCTCAATTTGAAAAGTTGACTACATGTTCTTTGATTTGGACGGTGGATCTATCTATAAATTCATCATTTTGCAATTGGTTTTAGTCATTGGGTTAAGTAGATAGCTGAAAAATATTAGAATTTGAAATTTCTGTCTTTTAGAGTAGAAAACAATTTGGAAAAAATCAAAGAATTGGTAGGAAAAACGAGAAATATGTTGTGCAGGGACAACATGTCTAGCCTGCTGATTTGTACAGAGAATGTGGTGCACAGAATGTTTTTTTTAAACTTTGACTTTGACCTTGGATGTATCACAACAAACCTTTTGCATGACACTAGCACACACCAAGTAGAACAACTATGAAAAAATATTTTCAAGTTCATCCATAAATGTAGAAGTCATGCTCTGGACAAGGTTGTTTCACCTTCAACAGTGACCTTGACTGTATCATAAGACACAAGCACTCATCAGGAAGAACAACTAAAATGTAGAAGTTATGCTCCGGAAAAGGTCAAGTTTGTTGTTTGACCTTCAACTGTGACCTTGACCCTGGAGGTATCACAACAATTATTTTGCATGATGCTAGCAATTATCAATTGCTTGTATCAAGAAATCTCTTCATTTTCCACAATGTTTTCCAAAGCCTTGTGTGTGAATGGGTTACAAAACTGCATGAACTACATTTACCTTCATTTCTCTGGCTACTTTTTACTTTCTGTAAAATTCTGTCAAGATTATGTTTCACACCCTCTGTGTCACAGCCATATAAAAAGTATACTTTTCTCTGAGTTGGTTTTATTTCATCATTATCTTGTGGAGCTACCATCTTTAACACTGCAAATTACATAATAGATCATATGGTAAATCTTAATTCATTTCCAGTATGCAAATATTTAGACAGGTCAACATTCAAAGAAGTTGCAGACAATAAAGTTTTAAATATCTCTTATTTTTATGGGCATAAAACAAAGTAAACAAGAGTACCATAGTCACAATATATGCCGCTGCCACAAAAGGGCTCATGTTTGAAGTATAAACCAGTGTTTTGACCCTCAAAGTCTGAAAATACATCCTTTTAGGACCTATAGAAATTTCTCTCTAGGCAGTTATTTTTCAAATTTCTAAGGAGTCTGGATGACCAGTTAAAAAAGAATTTTATCCCTCAATTTTTCATTGATGTATACAATTGGAAATTGTACAAATGAAGTGTTTAATTAATACTTTTACAAGAAACGGTCTGTTAGCACTAAAACCTTTAAATTCATACTTATGATTAATCTTTTGTTGTTGTTTTGACCTCTTCAATATCAGCAGGTCAGTCTAGACCTCTAGAGTTTCATGGTCATGGAGTCAATGACTCCTGAATTTAAATTTGTTGGTATCCTCTACACCTAAATATTGTGCATGTAAGGAAACTAATTTTCAGTACAAATCAAAGATTGTTTTCCATCTTATCAAATAGTTTTTATATAATTTACAGACATTTGAATTGTCTTTCAGTAAAAATTTTTCCAGCTCTATTCTGAAATTCTACAAGAAAGTTGTCCTGAAAGTTGCCTTGTCAACCCTTGAGAAATTTTGGATTGCTACTGCAGTTATCGTGCATCTTACGAAAAAGAGTGTCCACGACAACAAAGAAGAAGCGAAATTCTTGTTTCAATTTTTGCCATGTGTCTGCCCTAAACAATTAACCTTGTAGATTTATTTAATGTAAAGACAAATTTAAGTTTATTTAAAACTTAAGCTTAATCTATCCTGTGTCTCCCAATTCTGTGAAATGTGTTATGGGTTCATTTCCATCTTGATGGGTGAAAGTTAAGTGTGCAAAATGGTATAGGCGATCCTCAAAGCACCAGATGGGGCACTGAAAGTTAGACATCCTGTGAAAAAATGAGGTCACCAAAGATAACTGAGGCACCTAAGGGGGCCATTCACAATAATGAAGGTATGAACGACAATTGAGTTTTGACAATATAGGGTGTGTGTGTGTTTTTGTTTATTTATTGTCACTACCGTAGCACATGCCCATATGAGCAACGCCCCCAGAAGACGGTTACTTGTTAAGGGGATTAGTGCAAGGATACAGGACAAAACTGCTGAGAGCTCCACCTGTTTCTTTAACATGCTCGATGGATAGCATCGTCACACGGGCCTATCTATCTATCTATATATGCTGCCAAACTCCCCTTTCAGGTATTACTGGCAGGTTTAATGTCTCATCGAAAAAAAATTACTACTGTTAAAAATAAAAGTGGTGTTTACCCTATATTATTTAAAAAACGGTCAACCTTAATTGCGAATTTAAACAATATAGGGTTAACACCACTTTTATTTTTAACAGTAGTAACATACCTCGACTGTTAAACCTGGCCAGCAGATTATCATAAAAAGGGCTATGATGTCGCGGCTATCGAAACCCTAGATCCTTTTATATAAGTGTTTAGTTGAATAATTTTGAAAAATTATAGGATCAGAGGATGCACAGTCCTAATAAAACTCAGTGACTCGTGCAGGCTCTAAGAATGAATAAATACGGGGACGAATGCAAAACGAGTTTCGTTTGCTGTATGCAATTTCTCCTTACATTAACAAGCAGCTCAATAAAATTCAGTAGAATTCATCGCGTTCATTTTCTTAGCAAATTTTCACTTCAAACGTGCTTTTTTGTTTTACAAAAACCACTAATGTTACCTGTTTTTGGTCGAGTCTCCCTAAATTTCGATAACAAAAGCCCTCCTTTCAGTACTACCGGGAAATACGAAAATACCATTTGATCTATTTTTAGAAAAAGAGCCTAATCAAAGTACACCCGTACTCATTCCAACACAATGACCCCCCCCCCCCCCCCAACCAGCCCTTGAAAACATTGTTGACAATAAAGAAATTGCTTTCTCAAGCAATTTCTTCATTATCAACAATATTTACTACCTCAAAATAATCCAAAATTTCATCAGCTAAAATAGGCCTGTGCCACCTAGCTGCAACATCTTTAAATCCATAGTGTGTCAGTCTAAAGCTTTGTCGTTTGTGAATCGGTTAAAAACGTGACAAAAGGCCCCGAGAATATAGAACCTAGTACAAAAAGGTCCTATATTCAACTTGACATAAAAAACCAAGCAAGATATTCACCATGAAAGGGTTTTAACGATGTTGCACATTCACACTTATTCTCGCCGGTCAACTATACACTGGAATCATCAAGTTTTGTCCCGGAAAGGCTTAATATTCAAATCTTGTATCAGTAGAGTTCTGTATGAACTCCGGTTGTGTCGGTTAATCTTCCGCGTCATATAAACTTGCACACGCCTAGTAATGCAACGTCATAACCACCAAGAAAGTGGTGGTAAATCCTAAGCCTTACTTTGAGACCAGCACCGTAGTTTTCAGTTTCCAAAAAATAATTTTCGCCCTATTCAAAGACATATTGTTCATGCCGAGTCGAAGTAAATGCAATTCTGATTACGTATTTGTGTTTATCTCTTTAGTTAGTTTTTAAATCTAAAACGTTGAAAATCAAGATGTTGTGGATGTAATCTCCAAACTTGAAATGATTAGTGTCGATATAGCAGTTTTGTAATTTATGCCTTTGTACATTTCATATCAGAGACATAGAATAACATGTATATTTATGTCTCTGGTCAAATGAATAATGTAACCTTAAACTTACAAGAGCCATAAAGCGACTGAAGTGCTGAGCAAGGCCGAACGGTTGTATTAGCCACATTTTAAAGGGCTTTTGTTTTGTAAGGTTAATCCATTCCCACACAATGACACATCCCAAGAAAAGCAATCGGGAAAATGGAGAAATTGCTTGCGACGAATAATTTCTCCATTCTCCTCATTTTTTCTGACTAGGAAATTGAAACTTTCAACTGTCGTCTGCTACTCCTTTCTTATTTTTTTCAATCTTGCAATGGGTTAAAAGTTGCCTTGTTGGACTGAACTCTTTGGACCGGGCATTTTGATAATGGATCTTTTTGATACTGGGCCTTTACCAGTGAAATATTATACCCAGACTTAACTGACCAATCGCTGTCTCCCCCTCTACTTCGTCCGTTGGCCACGCCCATTGACTCCGGCCAACTGGAAGTTCCTCTTCGTTTTCCAGCTGCGTTATTTTGCAAAATTTATGGCCAATAGAATGTAAAAAATGTAAATCAGTTGGTTGGTGACCTCAACGTCGTAACTACAGCTTGAACAAGCTGCAGTTACGACGTTTAAGTCGCCAAACCAACAAAAAGGGTTAACAAAAAATGGCGGCAAATATCGGAGTTGTAAAGTCAGGTCCGGGCTGAGTAAATGATTTGATTTATCGGTCGCGGATGATTCATTAATTGACAGACGCGATTGGTCAAATAGTACTCGACTGTATTTATTTGAAGACTAACTGACGGATTGCTAGAAGCACCTTCTTACCTCTGACAGGAAGCTCGATTTAGACATTAAACGGTGTTATTTTGCAGAATCAATACGAATAAGCTGTAGTAACGACGTTTAAGTCGCCAAACCAACAAAAATGCTTCACATAAATGTCGGCGAATCTCGGCGAGCAACTTTCGCTTCCATTCCAAATGAATTGTTTGATTGGTTGACAGATCCGCTTTGATTGACAGCAGCGATCGGCCAATCTTCCGTACGAAATTGAAAAACAAGTCCGAAAACCGGCATCACATGATGTTTATATATAGGAGAATACGTCATCACGGGGCTTATTACTGATACACACGTTGCCACAAATACCATGAAAATCTGTTACGTCTACATACACCAGACCACGACAGGAACATAAATAAATATTACATTCAGTATTTCTTGTTCCGAGCGATGGGCATGAACCCCGGATACGCACAGCAATACGGACAGCAATTAATGTTTCAAGATTTGACCTCACCTTTGTTTTACATAGTTTCCCCTTTTCTTCTTCCAAGAAATCGATTGAAGTAAACCCCCACGGCGTTAGTAAATAATGGCCTCCACAAAGCGATGAATCTAAAATTGGTAGATAAATCGACCCGGCACAAACATACTTTAAGTATAAATCACGCTTAATTGACGGATCGCTAATGTCAATCAAAAAATTAATTGACCAATGAAATCGTTCATTTGACCACTTGGGTTAACGATTATCCACCCATTGGTTAGGGACAAACATCGGAAAGAATATGTGCCGTGTTGAAAACGAGCATTGTTATCTTAACATGTCACCTTCCATACATAGAGTTATTATTATTATCTATGAATTGCTAAGGCGAAATCTTTTTTTACTGAGATTGTCATTTTTAAAAACACGCAGAAAAAGGTTGGTATCTAAAGCGGAAAATGAAGCATAAATATGTAACAAATTGGTTTGCACTTAGCTTGAAATGCGGAAAAAGAACTCATCTGAAGTGCAAAAATTATCGACTCCTGTCAGTCTGCGTGAAATGAAAAGATAGCAAAATATTAAGTGGACATGTTTGGCAAAAAGAAACACAATGTGAGTGAACCAAAAATATTCAAAGAAAAAAATATGGAAAAAAGAATTAGCTCGATACAATTTTCCTTCGGTCATAATGTTTTCTATGCTACATGTAACGTCAAGAGCTCGTAGAGATAGCAAAGTCGTCCAAAGGAAAGGACCCTATACATAACTAAAAATAGTCGCTGGACTTTCTTGGGTTCAGTAATTCGCATATCATTTACAAATTACCTCCCATGAAACCGTCACATTACTCTCCCTTACGAGAAAACTCGTCCACAGCTGGCATGGAAGCGGATCCGCTGGTAAGGCAACTCCGGTTGTGGCAGTTGTCATCACCCCACCGCTGTTACCAACTGTAACATGCAGAGCTCGTATAGAAAAAGCAAATCTACTCAGAGAAAAGAATCATTAACCCCAAATGGGTCGAAGAAAATTTATAATTAGACACAAGTTTATCTCTCGAGGTTTCCTAATTTGCACAACACAACAAAATTCCTGGCAATTTTCCTATACAAAGGGCGTTTATATTATTACGTATTATTAGATTTAAATCGCTCAAATTTTGTGGTCTGACAGAGAAGTTTATCCCATCACCTGCTATAAATACTGCTAAATATAGAGGTTATGATAAACTTGTTGAAATCTTATAGTTTATCAACTCATTTAATCATGTGATCGACCGGAAATAATTGATTCCTTATATCTTCAATAATATTTTTTCCCCAAGTAAATTGGTGACGTAGACATGACGTAATGAATGACGAAGGCGTTCTTTATACAAAGAACTTGATAGGATGGGATTATTTAAAAAATACTTACCGAATGGACTTAGCATTTGTAGACCTATTATTTGATTGAGGAGAATATGGGAGATTGCTGTTTGAAAACTCTGTCCATCCTGTGATAAGCTGTAAGGATAGTATTGGCTTGGTGTCTGACTTTAAGCTTAAAGACATCGGTCGAACTCGTGAGAAAATCTCCGACATTTTCTAGTTGAAGAACAACATGACAGAGACAAAAATAAGCATATCTTATTCGATGCTCGAGGTAGGTCTTCTTAGTTTAAGGTTTAAGCTTTAAATGTTCTTGTTGAATCTTTTCTTATAAGGACCTTGGAAATAGGCCTAATGGAGTTCTTTCAAAGGTCCACTCACCCAACCCGTGCCCCGCGATTAAAATGACTACCTACACTGCCTATGGGGTTTTGTTGATAAACAACGATTTGAGAGCAGTCCTACTACCTCAGATTGTCTGTCCGCTTCTATATCCTAGAAAGATATTTGGACAGCGTTAAAACCCATGACTTGACGATATTTAGATTAGAGTCTAGATAAGTGTATGCATATTCCTATCAAACCTTTTTCATTTTCCCCCAATAATTTTGACCTTTTTAGATATGAATCGGATCGATTCACACTTTTGTGTTGTGGAAATACAGATCTTCACCACTACTTGGATACGATTTTCAACTTTTCTAGGATAAAGATGAACTTTTCAAAAAATTAAAGAAAAAAAATGTTAATGAAGAATATGCTGGAGCCAGTTATTATAAGTAATTATAAGTAAAGTGATACTTTTCTAATATATAATGGGTTGTCTTTAGAATCATTCCAATAGAATCATAGTATATATGTCGTGCCCATTCTTGAGAATGCCCATTCTTAAGAATGGGCAAATGGTAAAATCAAGGCTTTGCCCATTCTTAAGAAAGGGCAAAATGTCGATTTTGATACGAAAACAGGCCTATTCGTTGGTAATACTGTAAGAAATATTAATTTTGGAACATTTAATTTGTATGTGAACCGTAATACATACCATGATAAAACGTTATTATAAAAAAAAACCCAAAAACACTCCGATACGGCTTCACTACAGTCGTTCGATATAACTTCCGGTGAACCAATAATCTTTTTAAAAGGTCGTCCCATTGCAAAATAAAATATCATGATCATGTTGTTTTTGTAAGATCAATAAGATCTGATATTACGTAATCTTATTCTGAAAGCTACATCAATCTTCCATCTTAGAAAACACGAAGACGGAACGCAGTCAATCCTTAAGAAATGACGATGTCACTATGACTGTTTCTACCGTATTCTGTCAGCGTGTAAACCCGTCTTTTGACTAAAAATAAGGCATATATGACATTATTAAGTGTGTGAAGTTATTCAACGAATTGTAACCGTGACAATTACAGCTTTTACGCCTCAGTAAAAACGGTAGCACCTTGATACAGTCGTGTCCGGTGATCTTGCGCGTCCGGTGATCTTGCGCACTATGGAAGTTACCTTAGATGCGAAAGATCACCGGACAGCATCGTAAAGGAAAAAAAACTTTTAACACATTGGCGCTTTTTGACACCACTAAAAAAACAATTGGTAAACACTGTGTTAAGTGAAGAAATTGCTTGTAACAAGCAATTTCTTCATTTTCCACAATGTTTTATAACCAGGAATATGTAATATCTAAAATTTCATTGAGTTTAAATTATCATCTGCAACTTCGTTCAGTTTTTGGACCATTGTAAAATTTTCTTGTGTGGGAATGTGTTAACCAATTACCAGACAAATGATAGATAATGTTAAAACTGAAAGAATTAAGCTGCAGAAAATTTTGCAAAGTCTTCTCAAATTGGAAATAAGCACAAAATAAGGTAGGAAATATTTGGCACGAAGGCGAAATTGCTTGTTACAAGCCATTTGCTCCTTTTGCCTCAAATTTTCCTTAATCATATTTCTTCAGGGCGGTAAGTGAAATTATGTGGTAATTGGCTACAAACAAGAGTAACAATGTAATGCTAAATCACTTCCATCTCATGTCATCTATTCTACTAAAGTAACCATCCCTTTATAAAGGGGCCATTTTGGGGACTACTATAATGGACAAAAAGGGTGATTAGATGAGTAGTTACAATTACATTGCCTCTAAGACAACACAATACTTCATATATATCTAACCATGGATTCCTAGTATTTCTCACAAGCACACAATAATTACATCCTTTCCGAGCCTCCGCAAATGTTGGAAAGCACATTTGCCGCAAACCCAGGACTGAACCTGGAACACCCTAGCTGATTAGGAGTCAGACATGCTACCTAAAGCAATATTGCCACGGCCACAGAATTCAATATAAACTGAATTATCTTTGCCATATCTGGCAAATAAATCTGGGCAATGAATTCTTTGAAATAGTTCTACAGAACCATTTAAATTTTTCACTTTTTTACAATAGTCAAGGTATGTAAAATTCATTCAAATGAAAAGGTATTTACAAAATCTTCAAAATATCCATTCTATGCCATGGATATAAAACCCATGTTTTTCAACTGACCAAGGTTATATGAAGGTATCTGACAAAGAGTCATTCTGAGGGTCATTCTTGTGAAAAATCCCCATCCACAGGATTCTGTGATGATTTAAAGTTTTCAGAATATATTTCATATATGGAAATTAGCCCCACACCAGGAAAAAGCCATGCTTTTCATACAATCAAAATCATTGAAGAAATCTGTTAAAGGGTCTCCAAAGGATAATTCCTGTGAAATTTGGTTGAAATAAGTCGACTTGTATCTGAGAAATAAAAGTTTTCCCCGTCTACCATTTTTGGTAATAAGACTCCCCCATTTAACCCACATTTTTAAACTGATCAGTATTCTTTCAAATAATCTGATGAAAGTCACCAAAGGCTCATCCTTGTGAAATAAGAATGAAATCAATCAACTGCTTTGTGAGAAAAAGTTTCTTCAAAGTTTTCACCATATTTGGAAATTTGCCCTGCCCATTAACCCTTAACCATTTGCAAAGTTTTAGACCAGTGCAAATTGAAAAGAGTTGCAGCCAACAAATTGAAGAAATAGCTTGGTTCAAGCAAATTGCTTCATTTTACACAATGTTTTCTCAATTGTCTTTCTTGAGGGGTGACAGAGAGTGTCATTGTGTGGGAATGAGTTAAAGACATGATTTTCATCTGATCAAATTTGTTTGAAGGAATCTGATTCAGGGTCACACAAGGATCCGTCCTGCAAAATTTGGTTGAAATCTATCCGCTGGTTTCTGAGTGGTTTTTTTAAAACTTTCAACATACAATTTTCCACCCATTTAAGTCATGTTCTCCATCTGATCGCGATTCTTTGAAGGAATCTGATAAAATGTCACCCAAGGATCATTTCTGTGAATTTGGTTGAATTCAGTTCAGTACTCTAGTGAGAGGATTTTTACAGTAAAACTTACGGACAGAGAGATTACTGGATGCACAACAGACACTAAGCCATGTCAATAAACCCATGGCTTTTAGCCAGTTGAGCTGAAAATTGTGATCTATAGTGCAGTACCAATGAATTAGTCACTAAAGCCCCTTTTCCAGCGACAATGGATGGAATGTAATCATGATCCATAAGCATCAATCATACATTTTCAGCAGGCTTGAGCCAAAAAGAGTGATATGTTGAGAGGAACAAGGAAGTTGGCTTTTCCCCTGGTATAGGCAGAATGGAACCATGATAATTTAACCCATGACACTAACTGGAAAAACATCGTGTAAAATGAAGAAATTGCTTGTTACAAGCAATTTCTTCATTTTACACAATGTTTCCTGCCCAGAGAGATATTAAATCTAAAATTTAATAAACTTTAAATTGTTGTCTGCAACTCCTTTCAATATTGACCAGTCTTAAATTTTGCCATCTGGTAATGGGTAAATGGAGATCATCCCCATGACAATACAAACATTTTCAGCATGTTTTAGAAAGATTTATCCCAAACTGCAAGGGTAGAGCGGCAGCCTTGACATGGTCATTATTACAATTTCCCCCCTTGATATTGGATGGAATGTCAACATGAAAAATTGAAATCATCAACAGTACAGTAAAAAAAAATCCAGCATATTAGGGTAGGGTTGCACCAAAATTGATCCTGAATCCAAAGGTCATGAGTTTGAACCATAGAAAAGCTATATTCATTTTCAACATGTGTCATTGCATGTGTGATTAATTTGTCTCTCACCAATGGCCAAATGAAAAGTACTCTTCATTGACATTATATGGTAGCTCCTTGAATGTTGATGTTCTGGTATGGAAAACAACAGGAAGCCATGGTTAGATGCATCAGTTGCCCTGATATAACTGAGATACAGTTGAAAATAGCAAACAAATAAAAAAGAAAGATAGTAATTAAATAGTTGGCAAGTGAATATAAAATAAGCTATGTATACAAGCTAAATGCAAATGTATCAAATCCATGTGGAATAAAAATTCGTATTTAACCCATAACCAGATTTAAGACTGGCCCAAATTGAAATTAGTTGCAGACAAAAAATTAAAATCTGAGAAAGTTTAGATTTCTTTTAAAATTTCTGGGTAGAAAACATAATGCAAAAATGAAGAAATTGCTTGCAACAAGCAAGTTCTTCATTTTTTACAATGTTTCCCCAATTGTTTTTCTTGAGGGGCATCCAAAAGTGTTATTGTGTAGGAATAGGTTAAATGAAAAAAAAAAGCAGAAATAAGCCAAGAAGTTTCCCTCATAGCTAGCCTGTTAAGTTGGACAATCAACCAAGGGTTTTGCATGTCTCAGTAGTGGCAGGCTATAAATCTGAGAGAATTTGAGGGTTGCAGGTTCGAATCTCTACGACTGCACTGCTTGTCACATAGGTATCTATGTTTTGGGGCAAGATATTCAAAGACCAGGCCTACATTTACTGATACGGAGGAAACTTGTGAATACTCTAATTATTCTTTCCTGTTTTTTCAAAAGTTCTCACATTGTTCTCTAAGTTTAAAATTACAATGAGATTGTACAGGAAAGGGATAGGTGGACTAAGTGATGATATAACTAGAGATCTTTAAAGTGTGGCATTAATTACCATTCAAACAAACAACTGACTTCAATATAGCTGTTCTCTTCAAAGTAGTTAAATGAGTTAACTTCCAATCCATGACATACAAGTGAAAATAAAGGTACATGTAATATTAACATTGAAATGGCAAAAATCACTATTACAACAAGATCCTTTCAATGATATACTAAATCAATTGGTATGTTGTTGCTATCTCACCTGTTCCATGTCGGGATTTTACCTTGCTGTGATTTTATACTTGAGAAAAGGTTGTGAAAAGAGAAGAAATTGCTTGTAACAAGCAACTTCTTCTTTATCAACAATATTTTCTACTACATAGAATGATTTCATTTCAAACTGCATCCAACCATATTGTTGTCTGCATTATGTAGATGCATAATTAACCCAATATCAGTCAACAAAATTTTAGCCTGGCCCAAAGTGAAAGGGGTTGCAGACAAAATTTTAAAGTTCACAAAATTTTAGATTTTTTTCAACTAACTGGGTAGAAAACATTGTGCAAAATGAAGAAATCTTCATTTCATACCATGTTTTCCCAACTGTCTCTCTTGAGCGTCAGAAGGCGTCATTTTGTGGTAATGGGTTAAACCCATTGAATGTTACACTGATATATCCCAATACAACTCACAGGCAAAAACAAATGAAAGATAACAAAATTTAAATCTGTTTTACAGAGCGATGATTTTAGATTCCCCCCATCAAATCAAAGCTCAAGGCCTTATGGTTTGGCAAAAGATTTCTTTCTTTATTCCATTGCAAAGTCAGGGATCGCACAGGAAAGGGCTATTTTTCAGATTACAGTAATACTTTGAAGTATTTTGGTAGATGGTCAATAGGCATTGATACATACCAAATATCAAAGCCTTAGGCCTTGTGATTTGGGAGGAGAGGATTTTTTCTTCCGGTTGCATTGCAACCAGTGTTCTTCATTGATATGAATTCTTTGAAGTATGTTGAAAGAGCATGACCTTTGGCTGATTCTGTGAAGTTTGGTTGAACTCTGATAGTTAGTTTGGCCTATATTGACAAAAAAGTTATCATTTATAGAATTGTAGTAGGGTTCCATAAGGCAACAATTTGCATGCAAAATGTTGAAGACTTGGGACTTGTTTTAGGGAGACAATCTTTGAAGATTCCCTTTTGAATCTGTTTGTGAAGTCAAGGGAACCCGAACACAGGGTTTATATTGTACTCCCAGTAATATAATTTAGGAACTTAAGCAGAAAACTTTTGAATAAAAAATGTATAGGCTCTTTAGGACTTCTGCTTTAGGGGATGTAATTTCTAAAGAATTAATTCTTCACCAATTCTAACATAATTACACCTTTTGATGCCCCTCAAGAAAAAAGCTTTGGAAAACGTTGAGGATAATGATGAAATTAATTGTGACAAGCAGTTTTTTCAATAGCCACAATGTTTTCTACCCTAAAAGATGAAGATTTTCTAAATTGCACCCATTTTAAATTATCATCTGCAACTTCTTTCAAATTGGGCCAGTCTAAAATTTTGTTGTCTTGTAATGGGTTTATCAATCCATGTAAGATTGGAATGGACAATATAGAGCTTATGTTCAAAAACTTCGACATTGAAGTTTTTAGGCCAAGTTTCTGCATGATTAAGGCCATGATTTTTTAAAGATTTTCTAATCGCTATGAAAAAATTAAGAAACCCAAAACAAAAGGCTCATGTTCATCTACAAGTAATAATTTGAGAGAGTTAGGCACAATAATATTTAGATGATTCTGCATGAATAAACTGAAAGCTCATATGTCATTTGTTAAGGATAGAGAAGTTATCCTGTCTAGCTATTTCCTGTAAAACATGAGCTCACAACATAGGACTTATATGTTGATCCAAGACCAAAAATCAGAACTTTTTGATTGAGTACAGTAAGGTGATTCTGCATGTAAAATCTGAAAGCTCTAGATCTCATGGTTTAATCGAGAAAAGATGTTTAAAGATTTTTTTATTTTAATTTTAGGAAGCATCTAGGAAAACACAACAAAGGGCTTAAGTACATTAAAGAAATATATGGTAGCTTTTTTATAGGCTACCATGGATTGATTCTGTATACAAAATTTGCAAGGGATGAGAAGAATTTTCAAGAATTCTAGGTAAAATATGGCTCCCCACTATATAGGGCTTCCTTTGCTTTCATAGTAATAATTTAAAGTAATTGGTAGTGAATCATATTGAGTTGATAAATGCTAAATTTTAAAGCCTTTGGCCTTAGATATTTGGAGGAGAAGATTTCCAAAGATTGCCTCAATTATCTCTTTGAAAAATCCAGGGAACCCATAACATAGGGCTTACTGTGATCTTGGAATTACAATTGAGTGTTTTCGGGGGGTTTTGCGTTTGATCTTGGTATGTGACCTTGACTTTATCACATGACCTTGACCTTGAAATTAGGAGATGCATATTATGGAGATGTATCTTGAATAGGCTGGTAGTAATTGGCAATGTTAAGTTTTTTGATTAAGTTTTGCAGACAGACAGTCTCAATGACAGACAGATGGACAACGGTAAAACAATATGCCCCCTATATGCAGGGCATAAAAGTATAAAATGACCTTCAAAGCTGTTATAGATACTTAGTCCCCTTTTTACTTGATATTTGATGGAAAATAATTATTTTGTTACATTATGATTCTTTCTACCAATTTGACTAATTAACCCATGACCAGAAAATTTTGCTTTTTGGCAACCTGAGGAAATATGATCACAGAAAACTTTGATGGGAAAGGAGACATTGCTTGTAACAAGTAATGTCTCCTTTTCCCAAGATGTTTACTACTTTATTTGGCAGTTACTTTCCAATCTTAGTCCGATTTGAAATGTCAACTGTAAGTTTTTCAATTAGAACCAGTCTAAAATTTGTTGTGTGATAATGGGTTTGAGTTGCTAGGATATTTTCACCTAGCCCATTCCCACACCATTCCACTTTTTGATACCTGTCATTTATAAAGCTTTGATAAATATTGTGGACAATCAAGAAATTGCTTGTTATAAGCCATTTTCTTCATTATCTACAAAATTTTTACCCAAAAGACAAAGATTATCATAATTCAAGTCATGATGAAATTGTTGTCAGCAACTTCTTTTAACTTTGATCAGTCTAACATTTTGTTAACCTGTATGAATGGCACAGTTTCTCTTGATATTGGGTGTAATATACTCTTATATTTGATATTGGGACTTCCACATAGCTTAAAAAAAGATTGGGAATTCCCCTACAGCATAAAACACAGAGACTAAGCCAAGATTTTTTACTATATAACCACTTCCAGCAAGTTTGAGAAAGATCAAGTCAAAATTAAGCACCTGTTGCATTGTAAAGAGGAAACTGGCATTAAGAACAGTTTTCCTGTGAAATAGGACAGAATGTCATCAAAGTCCAAAGGGATCTTCCTAATGACCATTCAGAAATTTCTGTAAGTTTTGGAAAACCCACCAAAAATTGTGAAATCTAAAGTGGTATTGCTGAATTTATGCCCAACATTAAAGGATCACAAAAACTCACCATGAACATATTGTGACCAGGTGAGCTAAATGACTTATTGCTTTTGATCACCCCTTTAATGGATACAAGATATTGATTGTTTGCATGAACAGTGATGTCAATGACATTGCATTTCATTGGGTGATATGAACTTGAAATTAGAATCTAAAAACAATAGACTTTGTATGAGTGATCAAGTCAACACAGCAGATGTTAGCTTTTAGCAATTAACTCCGTGTGGAGAGCATATTTACTGACCATCTTTGTTGAGTCTGAAAGTATTAATTCTAATTAGACTGAAAAGAATTTGTATGTTCTTAATTGGCATATTCTTTAATATTTAACACTTTCCTGTACAATCCCTGTCTTATAAGTCCTTAAGATTTTATACTTGAGAAACCATTTTGGAAAAAGAAGAAATTGCCTGTAACAAGTGATATCTTCTTTTCCTACTATAGTTTCTACTCTGTGGGTTAGTTACTTTCCAAATTGCACTCTAATTTCATTGTTGTCTACAACTTCTTTGAATTTTGACAAAGTAAGTCTTACACTTTGTAAAGAGTTAAGAAAGGTTTTGTTTGAATTAGGTTTAATGCCTCTCTGAATATTCTTTCACAGTAAAGTTCAATTATTTATTGCATACAACTAGTGCTAGGCTTGAGCCCTGAAATGTCTTGCCCAAGGACAAACCCACATGACCAGTGGTGCAGCTGGGATTCAAAGCCATAATCCTTGACTTCTTGCTGATTACATTTCTGCAGACCTTACCATTTAGCCATACAAGACCCATTTGAAAAATTGTTCTTCTTCACCAAGGTTTGATGGTCCAAACTCATGGGTATGGAATTCACATGCCCATTTGTCTGACATGACAGACTTATAAATCTTCTTGGGGAAAAAGTACATTTTTCAATGCAACTTGCCGAAGGAATAGTAAATACCAGGGCATATCTGGGAATTGTACAAAACAGATCTTAACCCGTTCCCTTACAGTCACACTTTTTTATGTCCCTAAAGAAAAACAATTGGAAAACATTGTGGAAAGTGAAGAAATTGCTTGCAAAAAGAAATTTCTTCATTTTCAACAATATTTACTACCCAGTAAGTTAAAAAAAAATCTAAAATTTCATAAACTATATATTGTCTTCTGTAACTCCTTTCAATTCAGACCAGTCTAAAATTTTGCCACTTGGAAATGGGTTAAGAAAACTTGTTATATATTGGGAAATTATGGTGATTCTATAGTGAAGGGTGTAAAACATTGATGTAAGGGAAGAAAATAGCATTTTCTTCATTAACAACAACTTTTTCTCTAAATCTATGTCTTCAGCTTTTAGGAGACAAGTTTGTTTAAATTATGGAAAAGTAAAATGTCTTACTTGCCCATAGAAAAGTAGAGCAAATTTGTATTTCCACACAACTGTACAATCTATAATGATGGGTTAAAGCATGTAGTTTTAATTCCTTGTTGAAAAGATTTAAATCCATTTCATTTGGATTGATTGTATCTCACTTAATGTCTATCAGTTTTGCAACAATTATTCAGTTATTATGCAGAAACTGGTCACCTGACCTTGGCTTCTTGTCATTCTTCTCAATAGTGAATCCGGGACAAACAATAAAGGCCACCAAATGCTCATCTACTTAGGGAACTACTCATAATTACTTTAATTATACATTGGAGAGAGATACAGAAAGGACAATGTCAAAATGACTTTTGTCAAATGTCAGAAAGAGTTATAGTTTAGCTGGGGTTAGAACTCACAACTTGTGAATTTAGCAAAAAGTGTGTTACAAACTGAGCTAACTGGATTGTACAATGCATTTCAATTGGTATGTGCTCTTGAACCTATTCCCACTCAACTCCACATTTTGATGCGTTAAATAAAGACTATTGAAAACACTGTAACACATTGCCATGTATATTGCCTATTACAATATAACTTTTTGGGACTGCGGCCATAGCACAGTTAGTAGCATATGTCATTTTCCAGTTGCAAGGTCACGAATTCAATCCCGGCTTGGACGAAAATCCTTTCAGACATTTGCCTCCCACAATTGGGTAGATAATTATAAACCTAAGTCTAATGAGCAGCTGGGGGCACAGAGGATGTTGTTGTTGCACTATGAGAGAATCTAGGGGGAGGTGCTCAAGCCTCCTTGATATGACTGAAATACTTTTAAAAGTGGCTTCAAATAAAATGTAAGGGAAGTCAGTTCAATAAATATGTGTTGTTATCATTTATCTTCGGTCCAACTTCAAAATGGGATGTCATGGGTTTGATCCCTGGCGGCGGCACATATTCTTTCGGACATTTGTCTCTCACAAATGGGAGGATAATCGTAAACCTAAGTGGGATAGCAGTTGGAGGCCAGGTAAGGATGAAATGGTAGTACCGGTGTGAGAAATAACAGGAATAAATTGTTAGGTGCTCCAACTGCTGCGATATGACTGAAATACTGTTACAAGTGGCGATAAGCCCCATGCAATCAATCAATCTTTGGTCAAGTGAAGGTGTGACTTATTGAAATGCAGTTTTAATGGGTCTTATTCTTTTTATGTTTTTAACATCTGAAAGTTTTTCTTTAACATGTCAACCTTTTGGTGGAAGCGATTATCTTAGTCGGGTCCCAAAGGAGGGAGGAGGGTGCAGCTGTGATACCTGATATTGAAATAAAACAACTAATTTCAATTGATTTGGTGAATGATGTTTTATGGTTTATATAATTTTTTTTATCATTCTTTTTCATAGCAATTTGATTAAAACATAAGCTGAGCATTTTGTATTTAATACAAATAGCTCAAAACTTTCAAAATACAAAATCAAACCATTTCTATTCTGATCTATACCATTCAAAAGACTATTCAAATTCATTCATCATGTCAATATCATAATTTATCCTTAACTGCAGAACCCGGGTCCATGATTCGACTCGGGTGGATCTACACACACATTTTATACTCTACCTCCCAGGCATTAATTGACAATTCCATAATTTCCTTAATTGTAGAACCCAGGTCTTTATTTGGACCAGGGTGGACCCACATAGACATTATGCCCTATCAACCGGGCTATGGCTTAATCAAATGCTATTACAAATCGCTATATGGTGCAATAGGATGTCACTACATTAAATAGTAAAAGGCAACCGTTCTAGAATTAAGCCCATAACCATTCCTTGCATAAGAGCCCTCAACACTTTCCTGTTTGGTTTTTTTTTTTTTTTCAAAATTTTAGAATTTTCCAAATCCTAAGAAGTTTAAGATGACATCTAAAAGAGGGTGCAATTTAAAAGGAATCATCCTACAAGGTAAAAATTATTGTAGATAAAGGAGAAATGGCTTGTTACAATTTCTTCTTTTCCCTCAATGTTTTGTCAGGTATAAAATCACAGGAACGTAAAAAACTGGGATTGTACACAAAATGAAAGGGTTAAAGTATAAAACAACGATTAAAAATCAAGCGATAGGTATACAATACGTCCACCCAACATAAAAGGTACGAAATAGTTCAGGTACGACATGACGGATCATGAGTACATTGCGTTATCTATCACAAGGTGATAAATCTTGACTATTTAAAGTATTTAGAGTCCAGTTTGTAACAGAGATTTGTAAAAGTTAAAAATTAAACCTGTTTATTTATCTCGGGGTGCGAGCTGCTCCGAATGTGGTAGAGAAGTGCGACAAAATTGTGTTCTGAAGAAGTGAAAGCTCTTCGCTTTGTATATGTCAACCCGCACGGTTAAATATACCATTTATTTATTGATTGGCTAATCTATTAATTGATTGACGACTGGTTGGTCGATTCATTAATATATTGGTCAATATTGATCGAAAAATCGCTTCCGATAACAGATACAAACCGCATTGCCCATTCTTAAGAATGGACAACCATTCTTAAGAATGGGCAAAATGTGTCTGCCCGTTCTTAAGAATGGGCATATTCTCAAGATTGGGCACAACATATATTTGTCCTCGGACCAGTGGCTTAAAAAAATACCTGTCCACAGTTGAAAAGCTAAGTTCCCTCCTTACCCGATTTAATCTTTAGTTCGAAAAAAGTTACCCCGAATCAAATCTATTCCTTTCTTATGTAATAATTGGACCTAAAGGATGCCAGCGAGCAGTGACAATATATAGATGCAAAATAGTATGAATGATATAATGATGTGAAAGTTAGCAAAAGTGATTTATTAAAAATAATCCAACTACGTATGATTTTTTAGAAAATTTATCCGTTTTAAATGTGGACTATAACTTGTTTAGATTGTGCCAGTCGTGAATTAAACTGTAAGGAAAAGATCTCACAAATCTGTAGATCTTCCTACAAGCGTAAGCCGTTACAATCGATGGTCCCGCCACTTGCTCCCTTGGTCCCGACCATTGACTCCAACAGAAAGTACCATTTCGGCTTTAGAAAACGCAAAATCTATGACTACAATAATAGAACAAAAAAGTAAAATGGTTGGTTGGCGACCTAAACGTCGTAACTACAGCTTGTATACGTTGTAGTTGCGACGTTTTAGTCGACAAACCAACAAAAATGTTCCACAAAAAGTTCGAAGCTTAATTCCGAGCCGAATTAATGATTTGATTGTTCGATTGTTTCTTTGATTGACAGTCGTAATTTGTCAATTAAGGTTAGGCTTCTCAGTTGCTGAAAATCAAAATACCCCTTCGGCCGACCGCTGCTTTGATTTATAAAAAATACTACGTCGAGCCACCAGCTATTTAAATGCAGGTGTGTGTATTTCCGTTTATTTATCGTCGCTACCGTAGCACATGCCCATATGAGCGACGCCCCCAGAAGACGGTTAGTTGTTACGGGGGATAGTGCAAGGATACAGGACGAAACTACTGAGAGCCCCGCCTGGTTCTTTAACGTGCTCGATGGATAGCATCGTCACACGGGGCCTCGGTTTTAACGTCTCATCCGAAAGACGATTAGTTTGTTAGTAGATATGGTCAGCCCAGGGCTCGAACCCGTGATCTTGAGGTTTGAAGTCAAGTGCTCTACCAACTGAGCTAATCGGGCTGACTTAAATGCAGGTATCCAAGCGAAACCTTTAAATACTTTAAAATCCTTTAATTTCAGAGCAAACCTTTAAAACCCTTTACATTTCTCCTGAAAACCTTTAGAAACGCCAAAATGGCCCGTAATTTTCACTTAAAGCCTTTATATTTGCTCTGACTGGTTGCCGTGCCAGCTCAAAGCAAGTAATGGATTTTGTTCTGCATTTTCCCTTGTTTTATGTGTTAAGCAGAAAAAAAGGTATATACATAAAGTATGTATTATATTGCATAATTCAAACAATACATTGTATATAACTTAAAATGACTTTGTGTTACTGTAAGTTTAAAATAAAGAAAAAAAAATGATAACTTCGACAGAATAGCCTTTATTTACTCTTTATTATTATTTTTTTATATTCTACTCTTAAAGGCCATTATTTTCATACATTTGAGCATGGCATTTGTACATAGCTAGTGGCAGAACAAAAAGGATGAATGTATAATCGAAGAACATGTATCCTTAAATCAAAATCAGTTCGAATTGTGTATTATTGTCATGATGTCATAATGAAATGATTCAAGAAAAGGATTAAAGTGAATCGCAAGACCACCATATTTGATTAGCTCTATTTTAAACTATCGACTATTAGTTCGTCCATGTCATATGCATGTCTAGAATTATGTGGTGTTGAAAAAGCTACACGATTTGAAGATTACAGGCTGTCTACAGGCATTATTTATTTAAGAATGTCATGTTTTTTAATAACCCATTCCCACACAAGCTCTCTTTTTTACGACCCACAAGAAAAAAAAAAAAAAAAAAAAAAAAAACTATAGAAAACATTGTGGAGAATAGAGAAATTGCTTGTATCAAACAATTTCTTTATTATCCACAGTGATTTCTTTTCAAAAAGAGGAAATATTGATGTATAATAATAAAAGAAAAAAGAAAAATAAATTCAATCAATTGGAAATTGTCTTCTGGTGCTTCTCTGAATTTGGACCAGTCTAACATTTTGTTGGATGGGAATGGGTTAACGGCTGAAAATAACGTAGGACCAGTCGTTGCCTATATTTATACACAAATGACGTCACTTATGTGAGGAAATTTTGCAATTTAACCTTTCCTTCCCCCGCAATTAATCAATCGTGGCTGTCAATCAAATATTCAGTCTACTAATCAAATCACTCACTAAGGCTAGAAGTGAGTTTTAAACTCCAATATTAGTCGTTGTGAAGTTTTTGTTGTTGGTTTGGTGACTTAAACGTCGGAACTACAGCTTATTCAAGGTGTAGTCGCGACATTTAGGTTGCCAACCAACCATTCCACTTTTTAGTTACATGCTTCTGACCATAAAATTTGCAAATTAACGCATTTAGATATCGAAGCGGAACTTCCTGTATGGGTCGATGGGCGGGGGCCGACGGAATATGTAGGCGGGGCAAGCGATATGTCAATTTTAACACAACAACTATAATTACTGTCCTTGATACTACTGTCAAGAAAATTGACCACCCGCGATGGACAACGGTTATGGTGATTTAATTCACTGACAGGCATAGATCGATCGATTTATCAAATAGTGCATTCCCGTGATAAAAACGTACAATAACGGCTTTCATGAATACATCGCAAAAACAAAGTTATATTAATAATATTCATAATTATGATGAAAATGATGATGAAAAGAAAAATCCTTAAATGTCCTGATCCAAGGGTTCCAGATTCGGCAATCCTTGGTCGATCTACGAGAAGTACCGGAGAATTACGAAATCATCCGTTTTGAGATGAATTATGTAACGGTTCGTATCAACAAATCTTAACCCAAAACGTATCTAGTAAGATGGCAAATAAAAATTTCAAAATCATTAATTGATTTCATTCGAAAATACTAATAATAATAATAAATTAAAATCTAAAATTGAAAAAAACTTCAACTTCCGCCCACGGCTTACCTGACGTCGTAACCAAGTAACGTAACGTCGTAACAGCCATTGTTATACTACGAAAAGCCACGCTTTTTACTCGCTTTATATTTGATTAATTTTCTCAAGAAAATACAGATTACAATGATTATAGACGGCGCAAATGAAATATTTAAAGTGCTTGAAGTTCGGAAAGCATCACAGTGAGTCAATATTTATATCTATAGCTGTACTATTTCTTGAAATGAAAAACTTCGCACCCATCTCAACATATGTCATTATTTTCACGTATCTTATGAAACAATATCAAGGATAAGTAGAAACTTTTTGATTAATCCATCTACAGCAGGGTTTGACACTTACTGAATTTTGCCACAGGCCTGTAGGACCAGTTGGCTCCTATACATACAGGTCTTCATCTGTGATCGAAGGTCCACAAGATCTACCACTTAATGTAAATTAAAAAGGCATGGATTGTAAAGTTTATATTGTATAGTGCATATAATTGAAAGGAGATTTTAGCTAGGAAATAGTTTGGGGTAAGACTAAATTGTTTGTTACAAGTAATTTCTTCTTTTTCCCACACTGTTTTCCCCAATCAAATATCCGTGATTCGTGAAACCAATGATCAATTGGGTAAGGTAAAAAAGGATTTTATGTCAAGAAAAACTTCATATCCAAAGTAGACCCGAAGCATGGAAGTTTTACATTCCATCAAAGGCCAGGGGCCCGGGGACTGGTTGATCTTCCTTGCTACTGGTAAAATTAGCGGCAAAGCACGTACTGTGCTCAGTAACTTTAAGGGTTTTGAAAGGCGACTGCATCTTCTTTCATTTTGGACAAGACATGCTTTTGTGGAAATGTATTTGATGATTCCTGAACTTTTATCATGCACGGTTATTCATTTTGTGGTAAATTTAAATCACAAACCGATGGGTCAGCGCAAAACATTTGTGATTGATTATATGTTTATATATATGCAACTGTTTCGAAAACTGTTTCGCGCTGAACCATCGAAACGTAATCACAGATCTTAGCCCTAATATCTCATTTCAACATTTTGGTTATTATCATTTATTGGTCGAAAATGCTCAAAATAACATTAAGTTCGTGCGTGATATAACCGACATTTTTTATGTTTACTAAGTAAAGACCAAGATCAGTCTGAAAACGCGCGCAGGCCAAAATAGGGTCTTGTGACTTGAGGATAGCTGTTGACTACAGGCGAAATTTCCTTTCTTCGGTTCACTTTTTTCTCTTTATACATCAAATGGTTGAACAAAAAGTATGAACGTTTAATGGAGGAAATTACCTCTAAATAATTCAATTTAAGTTTCGACTATAGATTAAAGCGTTTTGATTGGCTGATTTTTTTTTATCATACTTCCACGAATAAAATTTTGAGCACGCAGTTGTTTTATATGCTTGTGCACAAAGCACATCCATAATTGTACTCAAAACTAGTAAAATAAAAGCCTTTCTTTATTTGATGGCATAAATTTATATATATAAAAAAAGGAGAGAACATTGTTTGTTTTTTATTGAGATATGAACCTATATACTTAACCACTTCGCGCATTCATACACAGGGGTCGACACTAACTTTGCTTCAATGGGATCCAACGGGAATCCCCAGTTATTACTTTAGGGTTCCCTCCAGATAATCAGGGATCCCTTCTTGATATACATTAACTCATTCACACGCAATTATGTCCTTCTGAGCCCAACTTGATAAAAAAAAAAATGGAAAACAATGGGGAAAATGAAGAAATTGCTTGTTACAAGCAATTTCTTCATTATCCACAATGTTTTTTACAAAATCAAGCGACCAAAAAATCAAGAGCATTAGTTGATACATTAACATCTGTTGTACTGAAAAATATTGAAGAATCCTGAAGGAATCCCTACCATGAGATAGCTTAGGTCCCTTCCAATTTTCAGGGATCCTCAGGATCCCGGGACACTGCTAGTGTCGATCCCTGCATACAGTATGTTTAAGTTTTTAGGATCATACATCAATTTAAAACATCTCTTCGTTTCTTTAATGAAGTACGGATACTGTAATATTTTCATCAAATATAAAATGATCATAAGAAAATGGTAAAAGTAGTATGTTCCAAAAACAATTAAGTATGAATGACCATCTTATTCTTGGTATGTCTAATTTTAAACAGTTTACTATTAAATCGTTCACAATTTGCTGGTCTAGAATAACATTCTGCGTTGAGAAAGGCTATGGTAAATCTACAAGCATTAAAATACCCGTACGGATACCCACTAACATGTCACAAAGTATGTAATTTTCTGCCGTCCCTGTGAGAAGATTATGCAATTTCACTCCTTCCGATCCCCGCATTTAAGCATAATCATGAATTCCGCCCTTGATAACACTCTCTAGAAAACTGACCACCCGCGCTGGATAACGGCTATATTAGTTTATTTGCTGACAAGCATCGGTGGATCAATTAATCAAATCGTTCATTCCCGTGACGAAAACACATAATAACGGATTTCAAAACACTCTATTAGGATATTTTGTTAGATCAATAGTAATCCAAGTCCCGATCCAAGGGTTCAAGATTCGGCAATCATCTGATTATACAACAGGGTTGAAACGAATTATCATTCGTTATACATCGGGCGATCTTCGAAGTCTCCGATGTCGCTACGGAATCGGCCGAGTCGTTACGAATGACGAATTATGTTACGTTTCGTTTTAATATTTCTCAACCCATAACGTATCTAGTCAGATAGTTAATCGAATTGTCAAAAAAGTTATTGATTTCATTCGGAAAAAATAAATAACCGAATAAATCTAAAATAATAATAAAAAAAATTAAAACAACAACAACAAAAAAAGCCAAAACATCTACTTCCGCCCACGGTTTAGGTGACGTCGTAACGTAGTAACGTAACGTCGTAACAGCCATTGTTATACTTAAAAAAGCCACGCTTTTTGTTCGCTTCATCATTTGATTAATTCTTCAAGAAAATACGGATTAGAATGATTATAGACGGCGCAATTGAAATTTTCAAAGTGCTTGAAGTTCGGAACGCATCACAGTGAGTCAATATTTACATCTATAGCTGTACATATTCTCATTGTATTTCTGGAAAATGGAAAACTTAACATCCTTCTCAACAAAAGTCATTATTTCAGGTATCTAATGAAACAATATCAAGGATAAGCAGAAACTATTTTGTTGACATTGTGTAGTGAATGTGATTGAAAAGCAAATGTTGGTTAGGAAACTGCATGGAATAAGAAGAAATTGCCAGTTACAATTACCTCAATTTCCCCTATTTAACCCATTCCCACTTGACAAAATTTAGACTGGTCTAAATTGAAAGAAGATGCAGACGACAATTTCAAGTTGATGGAATTTTAAATTTTTTCACCTTTTTGGATAGAAAACATTGTGGATAATACAAGAAATTTCTTCATTTTCCACAATGTTTTCCAAGGCTTTTTTCTTGAAGGGCGTAAAAAGGAGGGATTGAGTTGGAATGGGTTAAATATCCGTAATTTGTGAAAACCAATGCTCAACATGGTAAAGGTCAAAAAGTGGTGATTTTTTTATAAGGAAAACTACAGACCCAAAGAGTACCCGAAGCATAGAATTCTCTACATTCTCCCAGTTTTGGGCACCTGGACTCTTCTTCCATGCGAACATTAGCGGCAACGAACTGTGCTCGTGCACTTTATTGTTATGTCTTTTAAAAGGTGTAAGGCTTTTGAAAGGCGCCTGCTTCTTATGTAGAATCAGACTGAACTTACTGGTTGTGAATGTATTTGATAGTTCCTGAACCTATTACGGTTATTCATTTTCGGCATATTCAAAACACAAACGTGATCAGACCGAAGATCATAGCGGGTTGTTAGCGAGATTCATTTAAGCTAGAACTTAAAGAAGACCTGAGCCGATTTCTGAATGGAAAAAAGTTTACTTTATATCGTTTACTCCTTGAAACCAATTATCATATCCTGCACATTTTAACTATCATAACTTGTATTCTGTTGAAACGATTTCCCTCTTATTGTTAACACAATCGGAACACCTCGTTCAATTCTACGAATCAAACCTCGGATGTATATAAGGCGGAGCATTATGTAACAAAATGGTGCATTTTGCTAGCCGGAAACAGTGTAAGAAAACGTAGCGCGTAATCTCGATAAACCCGGATGGTATAGCAGTCTAAAATCGCTGAAAAAATTAAATTTCTTTGTGTTGTTTTATGTTCTGCCCTATTTTGCTCTGATATTAATTTTCCTTTGAAGAACAGAACTTTATGAGATACAGTTATCGCAGTTACTTTGCATAACGGAAACCGCCATTTTGGAAGTTTGTCACGTGAATTTTGAAATAGTCCGACGATGTACATCCGAGGTTTGATTCGTAGAATTGAACGAGGAGTTCCGATTGATTGTTAACAGTTCACTGAAGAAACAAAAATCATTTACACAAAAATAGTTCCTGAACCTATTACGGGTATTCATTTTCGGTATATTTAAACGTTAAACACAAACGTGATCAGACCGAAAATCATAGCGGGTTGTTAGCGAGATTCATTTAAGCTAGAACTTAACGAAGACCTGAGCCGATTTCTAAATGGCAAAAAAAGTTACTATCGCTTTCTCCTTGAAACCCACATACCTATCTTGCATATTTTAACTACCATAACTTGTATTCTGTGGAAACGATTTTCCTCTTATTGTTTACAGTTCAAATCTACCATTTACACAAAAATATGATCTATGGTTGACAAAAAGAAAAGCGGTCGTAATTTAGATATAGCCTAAAGAAAGAAATGTTGAGTATGGAAAAAAGCTGGAGAATGACTCTTTACCCACTTTCACGCAAACACTCGTCTACCTATTTTGTCTTTACGAGGCAAAATGGATGCAAATTCGTTCATGGAAAATGATTAAGATTTACTTCCCCGTCACTGTATAAAAATACCGCGAGATCACAGTATCTACAGCTGTAATCGATTTACATCCATCATTTGGCTTTAGCTAAATAATAATGATCAATCAAAATACGATCAACATGTGATAAAATATGTGACCAGGCGAAAAATAAAGAGTGAAAAGTATCGACTTCACCCGTTACGTAACGGGACGTTTTGAGAGTTGTCAAAATTCTAACAGATTGCAGATGACAATATAATCGTCACAGTGTTCAAAACGAATACAGAGACCATTCGTTGTATCCTTTTCAAATTCACATATGAGCCAAGTAAAGATCCAGATAAGCCTATGATCAGAGACTTCGCAATGCGTTCTATAGATCCCCGTTCAATATCGAAGTAGAAATGCGTGTCGGAGTCTGTGGGTGTGACCAACGGAGTCGGAGTTAGGGACCAGCATTCGTCAATTCTTTTTACTTTGATTACTTTTTTCAGAAAGAACACACAAATATTATTTCGTTTACCTCCCTCGCAGACTAACAAGGATCGATACTTCCAACGCTGCTATTCTTATATTGTTCCTTTTGCGATCGAGGGTCACACTTGTTTTTCATTCTTTTCTTTCTCTTCAGTCTGATGACAGATGTTCCATTCTGGACCAAACAATTCTCCCTTCTTGCCAATGCCAACTTCGAGCATGTTCGGGGAATACAGAAAGTCATCAGTAACCAGAGCAAATATGTAGAAACATTAAAGAAAAATGGACTTCAAGGAAAAGGTAAGAAACCAATTCGTTTATTAACCTATTACCAGATGACAAAATTTTAGACTGGTCCAAATCCAAAGAGTAAAAATTTAGTTGATGATTTTTTTCCATCTTTTGAGGTAGAAAACATTGTGAATAATGACGAGCAATCCCTTCATTTTACACTATGTTGTCGAAAGCTTTCTTTCTTTGGGGCGCCAAACAGCTTGATTGTGTGGGAATGGTCATTATACATTAAGATCAATCAATTAACTCATTAACAGAGGAGAAAAATCTAGACCGCCAATGATTAGTTGAGTGTAAGGAGTTAAATGTTCCTCTAAAAGCATTCAAGTTTTATGGCGGTGGCTGAAGTACCTAACCATTTCTTCCCGTCATTTCTCGCACCAGTACAAGCCGTTACAACATTTGATCCGAGCCATCAGCTTCTCATTCCACTAATCATTCGCCCATTGGTGAGAGACAAATGCCCCATGTCGCGAAGACTTTTATCAAATGTCATATGGAATGTTTGCTGAGCCGGGGTTTGAACTAAGGATCCCTGAATTAAAACTATAGCGAGTTTCGCTCGCGTTGTTCTTTAAGACGACTGACTTTATAATGATAATGATAATAATAATGATACCAATGATATTGTAATGATCATAATGATGCTTATAATAGATTAGAATTTTGATTAATGTTGATAATGGTAATGAGAACCTAACAGCTTAATAATAGTATCGTGTAACATAATACTGATAATAATCACGATGATGATAATGGCAGAAATGATTGTGATATACGAAAGTGAATCTTAGTGTGCTTATGCAAATCGAGCTAGAAATTCAGAAAATTAAACCTTTCCCACAAAATCCCCGATTTCTACGTCCCTCTGATATCATACCTGAGAAAACATCGTGAAAAAGAAGAAACTGCTTGTTAGAATCAATTTCTTCTTTTTCCACAATATTTTCTAGGCTGGCTATTTTCTTAAAACTATTTTTTACTTTAAACGTCTTCTGCTACCCTTTGAATTTTGACGACTGTTAAATTGAAAAAACAGTAATGAGTTAAACAACCTTTCTCAAATTTCAGAAGAAAAGAGGTTTTACCGAGAGATTGTCTCCCTCAATGATATACTTGGTCAACAGTTAGACAAACTGAAAACGGATGCAAACGAGTACATGGACATCGAAAGAGCACTGAGAACGTAAGTAGATATATGTATACTTCCATTTGCCACTTAAAGTACATGTTTATGTTTCCAGAATTTATTAATTGAATGGGGTTTAACGCAACTTTTAAAAGTTTTTCAGTCATACCGCAGCGACTGGGGCACCTAACAATGGATTCCTGGTATATCTCGCACCAGTACTACCACTACATCCTTTCCTAGCCTCCAGCTGCTATCCCACTTAGGTATACGATTATCCACCACTAGTGACAGACAAATGTCGGAAAGAATATGTGCCGCCACTTGGGATCGAACCAATGACACCCCATGATTGGAGATTGGGAGTCTGATGCGCTACCAGCTGCGCTATGACAGCTGTTTCTAGAATGTTTGACGCAGCATATAAGATTTATGTAAAATTCAAATATTGAACAAGTAAATGCGATTTTATAACCATCGGTCGTTCTGAAGAAGAAACAGACGACTGGACATTGTTTGAGATTTAGAGTCTTCTGTTTGTTGTTCTTGTTTAACCCTTTCCTGGTTTGCAAAATTTTACAGTTGTCTAAGTTCAAAGGTCTTGCAGAGGAATTTTAATTTGGATTTATCTTTAAAATAATTATGCAATAGGGTAGAAAATATTGTGTAAATAGGAGAAATTGCTCGTTACAAGCAATTTTTTCTTTTTCTACAATATTTTCTCAGTCGTAATTCAAATGAACGTAAACATCAGGGAATGAACAGGAATGGATTAAACTTTATTTGAAAGAGAAAAGAAACCCTGTATATGACAAAAAAGGTTTGTGAATATTCATAACTATTATAATAATTCAAATAGTAAATATGTCTACATAACGATTAATAGTAATAATAATAAAGACATTAATATTAATGAAGATCGTGGACAATTAAAAAGACCAACTTGTTAAGGACAATAATTTTGTTAAGTCTTATAAAATTACTTTCCACATAAAATGAAAAATGATTATAATACTCTACATTCCTTTCCAGTTTTGAAGATAAATTCAACAGTGCTGTATGCAAACTGGACATGAAATACAAGGCAGCCAGAGAAAAACTGATTGACCAACATAAAACTGTGGAAACACAGAAAAGGGTAAGGTTGATGATTATTCGAGTTTTCATACAAAAATTTCCAGTGGTTGCCTTACGAATTGCACGTTGAAAACGAAAAAATGACCAGTCACTCGAGAGGGAAACAGTGCCCTGTGTCGTCTCCTCTGTTGTCATCGTCTTTGGTATTACAAAAGATTATCTTTTGAAACTTGGAATATAATTATGTTCACCATTAAAAGAGCAACTCATGCTATCAAGATGTAACTCTGAATACATTCTGTAAGAATAAACTTCATCTTTTTAACATAGAAATTTATCCACAATCCAGCACCCAACAGTGTCAGGTACACGTAGGCGGTGCTCTTGTATAAGCAACGCATATATAATTTTCATAACTATATCTTTAATATATCAAGGGAACTCTATTTGCATAATGCAAATGTAATATCATGGTGCATACATACTTTTTTGTGAAAAAAGTAAAAAACTAATTTTAAAAATAGTTCTACGATAAACAAGTGTTTAATTCAGTATGCATAAAAGCCAATACGATTGAAATTGGAAAAAGAGTATTGACTTTCTTAGGGGATTCGATGCATAAAATATTCTCTGCGAACATCAACTCTTTTGGTCTTGCCATGATTTATATCTAAAATATGTATGATAAAACAGTAATTCAGTACAAATAAGATTCAGTTACCTTTTGAAATACAGAATTTAAGTCTATGGATCTGTTCTCTAAAAATTGGAAAACGATAGGCATGATTCTCGACGAACATCAGCTCTGTCTACGGTATTATTTTAAATTTAATATCGTATGATATACATTATGCATATCTTATGAATCTAAGTTAATAGAGTAGGATTTGACGAGCATTAAATGTAAAAGATAATTCCAGGTAATGCGGTTTTAGCGACAATAAATGTGGGATTCTCTGTGTTCACCCCTCATATTCACCAAACAATCGTTTTGAACATAATTTATCTGTTTTGTATTATATACTTAATTAATCTTTAGGCCGAGAGTCTTTGAAAACCCTAATTCGTTTTTAAGAAAAAAATCTTCAATTTAGGACATATACACTATAATGGGAGGCAGCATATAGTTCTCTGCGTACACTGCCTTTTTGCACGCTCAGATTTATATGAGACTTACATTTTCGAACTCAGCACACCGTTTTACACACTATATTTCTAAATTTTCCATATCTTTTAGGAATACCACAAACTTGCCTTCAGTATAGAAAAGACAGAAATTAAAGCTAAGATGAGTTATCAAGCTGATGTTTTATACGAAACAAAAAAGAAACTAGATGAACTACAGACGAAAACAACAGCACAGATAGATAAATATACAAAACAACTAGACAAGTGGGAGACAAAAATGGAAAATCTACGAAAGGTATGTCAACTGATCATTTGTACTCTAATATCGTAAAAACACTATCAAATCAACTAGAGGGCTATCATAAAATATGTCGGAAGTGAAATTATTCGATCCTGACCAGTTCTGGCTTGCCGGCAAATCCAAGTTTGTTACCGGTTGGCCTAGTACCGGTTACTTTTTTAGACTGGTCCTAATTGAAAGAAGTTCAGGATGACAATTAAGAGTTCACGAAACTTAATTATCTTTTTTTTTGTCTTACGGGAAACAAAACATGAACAGTGAAGAATTGCTTATTTTCCCAAGATTTTTTTCTTTGTGGTTGTATAAAAAGGCGGGTTTGCAGGGGTCGGCACTAACTTTGATTCAGTGGAACCCCACAGGAATCCCTACCTATTACTTCTCCAGATAATCAGGAATCCATCCTTGATATACATTAACACATTCACTGGCAATTCTGACCTTATAAGCCCAACTTAAAAAAAAGCTTCAGAAAACATTGTGGAGAATGAAGAAATTGCTTGTTACAAGCAATTTCTTCATTATCCACAATGTTTTCTACAAAAACAAACAAAAAAATCAGGAGCATTAATTGATACATTAAGATCTATTGAACTGGAGAAATATTGAAGGATCCTGACGGAATCCCTAGCCTGAGATTGGTGGGGTCCCTTCCAAAATTTAGGGGTCATCGGGATCCCGGGACATTGTTAGTGTTTGAGTTGGATGGTATATTTATCACATTATCCTGTACACGAATATCTAACAAATCGTCATTGAGCGAGAAAAAAGTAAATCTGTATTTATGACATTTTGCTCGCTCAACGACGAATTATGATGCAGGTGATAGGTGTATTTTAATATGTGCGGTAGTACACATTTCTCATTTTTTTCAAATTATTGAACAAGATTTGTTTTTTTCAGTATTTCAAAAGTAGTATCTTCCTCCCAAAGTGAAATATCTTAACACCAAAACCCAAAGACCTATCGTTCTATTAAAGCTAATTCTTTCTTTTTTCAGATGTCCATTGATTACGAGGAGGCATTTCAAACAAGAGAAGAAGATCGTGCCAAAGTTATTCTTGCTGGATTACAAAACAGCGTAGACTTAACAATAGCGGGGAACTACTCTAAACGGTATTGAGAACTTTATGAAATTTACCCATTTCCACACAATCCTGCTTTCTACGCCCCACCGAGAAAAGTTTACGAAACATCGTGGAAAGCGAGTAAATTGCTCGTGACAAGCAATTCTTTTATTATCTACCATGTTTTCTACCCCCCCCCCAGAAAAAAAAAAAAAAAAAACTCAACAAAGATCTTTGAAATTCTATCTACTGAAAATTGTCATCTGCATTTAATTTGAACCAATCTAAAATTGTGTTATCCTGTAATGGGCTAATACCATTATATAATTTGAAACCTTGCAAGATTTATTTTATTTGTCTGTAATTTGAAATTATAGTAACTCTCTGGTATTCATGAAAACATTATATTCAGTTATAGGTGCCTACATTGACAATCTGTTACAAGAACAATCTTATTTTGAATTTCGAAAGACAGAATTTTCATTTTAAGTGAACAGTAAAATTTCCATGCTATATATCATTTTGAAATGCTTGTCATAATCTGGTTTTAAAAATATTTTCGTCGAAAAGATTCGTTGAGTAGATAATGGAAGCCATGCATTCATTTAATAAAGAAAATCCATGCTTTCGGTGTCACAGTTTGCAAGTGCATTAAAGTCTTTTTATTGTCAAATAAGCACGCAGATGCTATTATATAGACACGATAGTTTAACTTTTTTTTTTTAGAGAAAGTGGTTTTAGTCAAATAAACCCGAAGAAGTTTGTTAGAGATAGATTGGTACAAAGAGAAACTGTCAACGTTCCCACTTTCCAGGTATAACATGATACCTATTTATTAACCCATTCCTACACAATGCCGCTTTTTGACTTACCCAAAGAAAGCTTTCGAAAACGTAGTGGGAAATGAAGAAATTAATTGATATTAGCAATTTCTTCATTATCGATAGTGTTTTCTACCCCCACCCCCTTAAAAAAGGTGACCAAAAACATACATTTTTAAAATTTACTCAACTTAAACTTGACGTCTGCAGCAGCTTTAAATTTGGACCGGTAGTGTCACTAGAGGTAATGTTTCTCAAAAGTTTTCATTTCTCGTTGAAAATAATTTGTATAACAATCTAACTTGATTTTGGACAGGTGTTAAGTATAAAATATAATAGATGGTGTACTGCATAATTGTTAACCGTCCCACCAAAACCCACTATTTGACGCACCTAAGAAAAGAAGCTTTGGAAAGCTGTGGAAAACGTTGCGGAGAATGAAGAAATTGCTTGTGACAAGCAGTTTCTTCATTCACCACAATCTTTCTTCCACTAAAGACAAAGATTAGTTTAACCTACTAAAATTGTCGTCTGCAACTTATTTTGATGTCGTCTGGTAATAGGTTAATGGGCAAGTCTGTGGCTTAGGTATATAAACGGGAGGAAACTGGAAACTTCAATAAGAAACTTAACAAGATGCACAATTTGGGCAAAAAGAAATTCGTATATATTGTATATTCATGAATAAAGAAATGCATGTTATGATTCAGGTGTACGTCGGAGAGTCTAACAAGGATGACATGTACGAAACTGCCAGGGCCGAAATAGAAGCAAAACAGAATGGTACATCATGGACTGAAGCTAAATATGGTAAATATATCAAAATTTAATATTTGTGTTACACCTCATACATTCTTCAATGACTAGAACGATTTGAAAAATCAAAGCACTCAAAGAATTGAAGTTCCAAACATTTTTGTTTTCTTCTTACTTTTTTCTTTTGATTATTCTTCTTTAAGAATATATGAAATCAATAGGTCAAATATAACATAATCCCGTAAGATGCTGTAGAATATCTTTTTTCTTCTATGATTGTTTTTATAATCATTCTTTATTTTGTCTATGTTGTTGTTTTCTGAATTCAAATAGAATCAGAAATCTTTAACAACATTAAATACTCTTGAAGAGGACATGCTACACGAAAAAATAATGCTTTAAACTTTTGGGGTTCAACGACAAAAAGAGTTTACACCAAGCTACTATTCAATGCCTTTTGACCCATTCCCACATAGTGACACTTTTGGACGCCCCTCAAGAAAAACAATTTACATTTCATTTTACACAATACTTTTATTCGAAAAATTGAATAAAATCTAAGATTTCATAAACTTCAAATTGTTATCTGCAACTTCTTTCGACTTGAATCAGTCTAAAAAAGTTGGTGTCTGGTGATGATTAAATGCTTATAACTAATATAGCTACAATAAATTAATGTTTTCCCTCGAACAAAGTTCTAAGACATCGTAATACTCTTTTATAGCTGATGACGAAGAAGACGACACAAAACTTCGTGATACCAACAAGAAACTATCAGAGCTGAACAAAGCAACTATGTTTGTAGTAGTGAAAGCATATGAGAAACAACAAATCAATCAACTACATCTCAAAATAGGTAATTAGGTGTACTATAGGTGTACAAGTTATAGTGAATTATCAAAAGTAATTTTAATTTAACCTCTAATCACTCACTATAACTTGTACATAATATGTATAGACTAAAATGACATTTGGGTACTCACTATAACTTGGACACAACCTGTAGAGACAAAATTGCCCTTTGATCACTTGCTATAACTTGTACATCTATAGTAAAACCGTGAACCGTGAATGTCACTAGGTTAAACAATATTCAAGGTCTCAAAGCACGTGGTTTATGTCCACTTGTCACCGGAAAAAATATTAGAATGCAGTGAAGCATAGAGATCTGTCATTTGGTAATGCATGTGTAGAACTAAATGTTTTTCCAGAGATTGCATCGTGTTTCATTAGCTTATTGCCTTCTTTACAAAATATTGTACTATAACCATTTCGGGGCTTGAAATTAAATAATGTAAAACTGTTTTGTAAAAAGTTCTCAAAAACAGATGTCATTGATAAATAACTAAAGGTCCCTTAAATGTAACTTGCAAAAAATTGCTAGCGCTAATAAAATGTACAAGCAAAATCAAATTCCCACTAGCATTTTGCTAGTTTGCTAGTGCTAATTTAGAGCCCTGCATTTTATTTAGTTTTCTAAGAACAAAAGAATTTTCCAATAAATAGTATTTATATGTACTTGTACGTTTGTTGGATGAGAATATGATTTCATAGTAATATTTGGTTATCTTTCTGCAGGTGAGCACGTGACCCAGTTACTCCCTGCCAATGACGACGGCATGGCCTATGGTCAAGTGATTCATGGTCTTCTGCACAAAAAGAAGAAGGGGTTCTATCCAGTAAGTCACGTGGTACAGCTTCAGAACGAGACAGAAACCAAAGGTGACGAAGCAAAGAAGCAAAAATCCAAGAAACGTCCGAAGCAAGACAAAGGCCAGGTCAAGAGTATCATTGTTGATGCCGACAGAGAAAGTCTTGTAGAGAGAATTGTCGAGATGGACAACATCAAGAAAACTGCAAGAGGCGGCAGACATGAAGATGGGGACGAAAAGGGATGTGGACAAACAAACAGAGTGGAGAGTGATGCAAGAAGGAGGAGAAGAGAGAGGAAAAGGGCGAATGATGTTGTTGTCGAATTGTTATAAGACTCTCTAACTGGTTAATCTAAAGCTCACTTTTTCATGTTTTAATCATATTTCTGTGATTGAAGAAATGTTATTTCTTCTTGGTATGATCAAATTTTTGATAATTCATGATGCATTTTATAGAGACGTACAGACGAAAAGAATTTAAAGAAAAAGTTAATATGACGATTAGTATTGTTGTCTTTACTTGGCCACCCTTCATTTGAGTCAGAAACATCGCTGAATCAGAGGTTATCTAGACAATCTGATAAGATCAGATCCAACATTTAGCCTTTTTGATCTATAAGAAATGAAGCATTTTTCTAAAAAAAACGTAACAAAATCCAATGTCGTTGGAACTCATTAAATGTGTGTCAATGAGACGAGGCTAATGCGTCCCAATAGCATAAGATTAAGCGAGAAGTCTGTTATAATTTCTTTATGCAATCGAATCAATCCTTCACATCTTTCCCAATAAAATGTATTAAAAGACCATTCTTTTAGTCGACTACATTTTGGTCACAGGGTTCACAGCGTTGTTGGAAATGCCATATACAGGTCTATGTCAAAAAATCATCATAGTCAATACCATCTCGTGGGTTAATTGCGATGCTCTTTTAACCCGTGTCATGCTGAACCCGGAATATTCCGGTTTTAGCAAAAGGTGTAGTAAAGATCAGCCTGCACATAAGTGCAGTCTGATCTTGGTCTACACCTCATGCTTGTATTTTTCCTTCCAGAGCTGTTTATAAGATTTGTTTGATAAAGAAATATTGATTTTTTAATAACAAGTTCTATCAGTGCTTTCAGCCCTTTGATTTTACAGCAATTCAGTAAGGTAATTTAGACAGCATGACAAAGGTTTAGTGTATATACATTGTTTAGACACTTAGAACAGTGTCGCAATTAACCCCTAATCTAATGTCCCAACAGGCTGACTAGGGTCGATATATTTCGCTTTTTCAAGATGTACCGCTTTTCGTAAGGAGGGTCCGTCATATCCGATATATGCATATGTTATTTGAACTTATATTTCACTACAATACGAAAATGTTGCCTACAACTGTTTTCAATTTTGACCAGTTTATAAGTTTCACTTCGTTATTGACGGATTGCCGACCCCGCCCACTTACTCAGCTGCTTACGCCCACTGGCTCTGAAAGGAAGGTCAATTTCTTTATTATAGGGTGTTGTTTTGGAAAAATATCGCCAGTAGCATGTAAAAAAATGTTGGACGACGACCTAAACGTCGTAACCACAGCTTGAATAACCTGTAGTTACGACATTTAAGACGTCAATACTAAGAGAAACTGCATCACACAAATATCGACCAATGTTGGAGTTAAGAGTTTTCCTCTGGTCCAAATAATTTGTTTGATTGTTCGTTCGATTCTTTGATTGACATCTCGATCGGCCAATTTATAACTTTTTGACAGGCTCCAAGATCTTGATTTGCGTCATAAGACAATATTGTAAGGGCATTGACGGGGTAATAAGAGGCAAACACACGACCTTGTCTCCAAACGTCAAACATTAACGTCAGCATATTACGTATCTGATTAAATTTTCAACTGTCTTGAGTGTTATGTTATGTCCTTGAGTGTTGTAAAGCGACCAAGTTCAGCTTCTAATTAATTTAAGTCTTCTCGAATATTTATTGGAAATTAATATATGATGACGGGTATATGGGAAGACCTGCGTTCTGTAGCTTAAGTTTTACGGGCCTAGCTTTTGATTAGTTTCCGGGGTCCAATTTTACAAAGAAAGAAAAGTTGTGTAAACATTGTCGAACAAAGCTGATCATTTTAACCCTTTCCTGTACAATCCCTTATTTTCACGTCCCTGTGAATTCATGCTTGAGAAAACATTGTCTATTAACCTGTAAGTTCGTTACTTTTCAAATTTCACGCACTTTTGATTGTTGTCTGCAACTTCTTTCAAATTATACTGGTCTAAAATTTCGAAAAATGGGAAAGGGTTTATACATCCGCTTTGTAACGGCGATAGGCATATACAATTACTTCGGTTCGTGTGTGTTTGGATGGATGGTGGGTAAGTGTGCAAAGTCACAACCGAAGGTCGTGTGGCAAGCGATTATACGGGGACAGCCGTGTCTGTGGGATATTTCGCTGTTGTTTTGTTTGGGTTTTTTTTGCCCCCTTACCCTTTCTCCTAACCCTTTCTTGTACAATCACTTGTTTTTACGTCCCTGTGATTTTATACTGGTGAAAATATTGTGGGAAAAGAAGAAATTGCTTATAACAAGCAATTTCTTCTTTTTCCACAATATTTTCTACCGTACTGAATGGTTAGTTTTCAAATTAAATCCACTTTTAATTTTCGTCTGCACAGCCTTTGAATTTTGACAGGTCTAAAATTTTGAAAAACGGGAAAGGGTTAAATGAATGTGGATAAGTTAGTTCAACAATTAATTCTCTATAGCTCTCGTAGGGACTAAATAAAACAAAATATTTTTGAAATTTGTTTTATATTTTCTGTTCGGCAAAGCTTTTCGTGGCAGGACTATGACCTTTCTGAAATTATCGAAAGAGGGGTTTGTAAACAAATTCAACGAGATTTCGGGGTTCCCTTTTGTCGGGAATTTTGTTCTTACGAGAGCCAAAAGGGGGCAAATTGAAACATCAAAGCATTGCTCAGTAGTTAGACTTGCCGAGACTTAATTATGGCAGGAGTCTCGAGCTGCTGCGCGGAAATGATATGGTGACAGTTGAGCTCACCGTTCAAGATCGCTCGTTTACCGTTCCTTTTACACGCCAAACCTAACAGCTTCATTTAAATCGCTCAAAGCATTCAACGATTCCACTACCTGGTCTTGATTTGAAAGTATAGATGTACAGATTTGAGTGAGAGATCAAAGATCAGATTTACATTGAGAATGATAGGCGGTAGCGGTTTCTAAAGACTCACACGTTCTTGTGGATCTGTAAATGGTAGTTAAGTAGTTTGTTGACGACGTTAACGCCGTATCTACTGCTTAATCATTTCCCGTTCAAATACGAGATTTTACGTTCCTGAGATTTTTTACTCAAGAAAACATTGTGGAAAAAGAAGAAATTGCTTATAACAAGCAATTTCTCCTTTTTCCACAATATTTTCTACCACATAGGATGGTTTCATTTCAAATGGCATCCAGTTTTCATTGTTGCTGCAACCTCTTTCAATTTGGACTTGTCTAAAATTTCCAAAAACGGGAAAGGGTTAAATAAGCTGTAGATACGACGTTTTAGTCGCCAAACCAACAAAAATGCTAATGTCGGATTTAAACGTTCACTATCAGATTAAATGAACGATTTGATTGGCCAATCGAATATATGTCTGACAGTGGTGGTAAATCAATTATCAAGATTAATTGTCAAAAATAGAGATAGTACCCAGCACAGTTTAATTACGGCTTTTATGTGAATTAACAGTCGAAATTGGCAAAGAGACAAAAAGTTTAGGCGTTCGTTCGTCTTGGCGGCTCCCGTAGACTGACCAGGGTCTACGCGTGGAGCACCCTCGAGATTGTCTCTTTGACGCAATATGTCACATGTACCGTCAACAAACTGAACATCCTCAGCAGACCTGACAGGACTAGAAACACTAGGCTTAATCCACCCTTACATGAAAAAAATTTAGACTGGTCCAAAATGAAAGAAGATGCAGCTGGTAATTTTAGGTTGATGAAGTTCTAAATTTATGTGTCTTTTGGAAAAGAAAAAATAGTGGACATTGAAGAAATTGCTTGAACCAAGCAATTTCTTCTATGCCCACAATTTTTTCTTCAGAGTTTTTTTTCCTTGGGGCGTAAAAAGGAGGGAAAGGGATAGACTATGTTTCTTTAATCTATTACGAATTCATCCCCTTACTGAATCAAGGAAATAAGGAGCTTCGGAAAATAATGACAGACTAGGAAATATTGCTGACAACAAGCATTTTTCCTCCTCTCACAGTGTTTTATACCATATATTGCAAAAGCATTTCAAAATAGACACACTTTCAATTATTGTTTGTAAATGCTCTGAATTTTGACCAGTCTAAAATTTTGTTGCCTGGTTGTAGGTCCATTATTGAAAAGGCAGTAGAAAAGTAAACTTATTGTTGATAAGGGTAAAGCGAATCAAACTTCAAAGAAATAGTTCTTTAATTATAACTCTATAGCGAATAATATTTCCTTCAAGATCTCAGAGAAAATAGCATCATTAAAAAAACACTATTCAAACATCAATCATTTAGATTTTTCTACAGTCAGCTTTTGTACAATTACACGTCAACTATAACGATAAAGACAAATTCATAAGAAAACTTTAGGCTGACAAGATTTGACCAATCGCGGCTGTCAGTCAAGGAAAAAACCGACCAGTCAAATAATTCATTCAGTCCGAACCTGAGCTTATCAACTCCAACATGGCAGCCATTTTGGTGTACCTTTATTGTTGGTTTGGCGACTTAAACGTCGTAACTACAGCTTATTCAAGCTGTAGTTACGACGTTGAAGTCACCAAACCAACCATTTTATTTTTTTGTTACATGCAACTGGTCATAAATTTTGCAAACTAACACTGTTAAAAATCGAACCTGAGTGGCCTATAGGTAGTCAGTGGGCGGGCCCAGCGATTGGTCAATTGACCCGCTACGAGAAAAGAGAACAACTCTGAATGGCGATTGGTGTCGACTCTAATCAGCTTACACATGAGATCATCTTTCCCCCCCTGTATTTCTAGATAATTATTTACCAAAATGTTGTATGGTTATTTCATTGTAAAATTCGTAAAAGACAAAACTAATGCACTGACATGGAGATGCTTGTATTTTGAACTTTTCCACCAAGGCCTTCGGCTTCGGGAAACATTCCCGAATGTCATCCCTGCCTCTATTTCAGGGACGTGAAAACATCTTGGTTGCGAATGTTCGAGAGCGACTCTATAAGCTTAAAGCTTTCGTCGCAATCGAACTAAAATAAATTAGTATAAACCAAGTACTTCACAGTAACAAAAATAGTATTCTGGAATTATTAGTTAAGAACATTGTCAAAATTCTAGAAACAAACAAACAACAACAAAATCAGACAGCACTGTAATTGGTCGTCACTGAATGATTAAGCAAAGATGTTATTGGCGTTGCGGAAGTTTGGGCAAGCTAGAGTGTTTTAAAAGATTGACAAACCGCCGTTGTCAACCAAAAGAAATCGATAGACAAGTCGAGTTATCAATTTAATTTGGAAGTGAACTTTGAACTCCGATATTTTCCGACTCATAAGTTATCAATTTTTGTTGGTTTCAAGAATAAATTGATCCTACACTGAAACAAACATTTATCCTCATGAAAAAAAAAAAAAAAAAAAATTAAAAAATATATCTCAAGCTGAAACAATAAGCATCCAAAAAGTGTTCATATTCTATGTTACATTTATACTTCAGCGCTCTCTCTCTCTCTCTCTCTCTCTCTCTCGTGTCTTTCTCTCCCTCCCTCTCTTTCTTTCTCTCTCCAATCTTATTCTCTCTCTCTCTCTCTCTCTCTCGAGCGCTCTTTTTAGTTATACTTTCGCTGATCTCCCCGTGTCGGTGTGTCGCTGTGTGTATATATATGTGTCTGTCTGTCTGTCGGTTTCTTCCAATCTCTATCTATCCCTGTCTCGCGCGCGTGTTGGCGCTGTCTCTCTTTCTCCACTTCTGTCTATCTTTCCTCCGTTTCTCAGTTTTTCTGTCTGTCTCTGTCTTAAGAAATTTGCATGTATGTCACCACTTTTGCCTGTTTCAAGATACATGCAGCTCCATTTTTGAAGAACATATATGATTTTTAATTTAGCGAAAAAACTCTAACAAGGGAAGTTTTCCTGGATATTCCGAGAAAAAGCACAAACAGACCAATTCCCATACAGTGACGCTTTTTTACGCCCATCGCTTGTAATAAGCAATATTTTTTCATTTTCCACAATGTTTTCTATCCAGAAGGTTGAAAAAATCTAAGTTTTCATAAGCTTTAAATTGTCGTCTGTACTCCTTTGAATTTGGACCAGTCTAAATTTTTGTCGTCTGATAATGGGTTAAAGTCTTGTAATTCTCTACAAAACCTTTCGCGCAAGGATGTTTCTTAGATTCAATATTCCATTCTTCAATAAGCTGTCTGTATTAATACAGCTCGAATTATTCATTAAAGGTTAAAACTGAAATGTTTTAAAATTGGAATTGCCACTGTATACAATGAGATTTATTTCCTCGCAGTATAAGAATATGTATGAAACCTCTCTCTCTCTGTGTCTCTCTCTCTCCCTCTCTCTATCTCTCTCAATCTCTCGCTCTCTCCATCTCTATCTCCCCCTTCTCTCTCTCATTTCTGTTTATTAATGGCTTCTTTTCCTTAAGCTCATGAATCTTATTTTATTCAATTATACTGTATTCGGTTTGGCCTATACGACCAGGGTACGAGGACTATAAGACGTTTTCGTTCTCAAGCTTCGCGTTACGATCTCAAGTACATTTTCTGAACTAGTGTTACGGTCATCACGCGAAAATGAAACGCAATTTTGGAAATGGCTACTTATTAACCCTTTCCTGTGGTTTTCACGTCCTTGAAATTTTATACTTGAGAAAATATTGAGACAAAAGAAGATTTTTCTTGTAACAAGCAATTTCTTCTTTTTTCGCGATATTTTCTACCACATGGCAGGGTTTCGTTTTAAACTCCACTCACTTTTCATTGTCATTTGCAACATCTTTCAAATAAGACCAGTCTAAAATTTTGAAACGGGAAAGGGTTAAACTTATTGTAAAGTTAGAGTTTTAACAAAATTTTAATTCAAGGTCACAGCTCAAGGTAAAATTCTAAGTTCAGCTTGTCTGAAGCATACTTCCCACATTTTATTGTGGGTTTCAACATGACTTTGTATAATTGTTCTCCATCATAAGTTAAAAATTTATTTGAAATATGTGTTCAAGTAAATGCAGTGTCAAGGTCTCGGCTCAAGTTCAAATTATTTTACGAACCATAACTTCTGCAATAAAGATATATTACAATATAATTTGGGAGCATTGTTCTCCATCATGAGTAGATGTGCGATTTGAAACGATGGATCAGGTTGATCGAAGGTCAAGGTTACATCGCAAGACTTGAGGTTGACTCCTACAATTTTGAGGTCAAATATTTGTGAGCTGGATACCAGTTGTCCTTTGACAATCATTTTAGTTTGTTTTTTTGTTGTTGTTGATCTGAATTAACCAATCGCGGATGACAATAGTAAATCAATCGACCAATTAAATCATTAACTTAGAACGGAGGAGAACATGGCCTACATTTTTGTGAAGCATTTTTGTTGGTTTGGCGACTTAAACGTCGTAACAACAGATGTTCTAAGCTATAGTTATGACGTTTGGATCTACAACCAAACATTTTACTTTTTTGATTCATGCTATCGACCGAAAATTTTACAAAATAAACTACCATTAAATAACAAAGTGATACTTCCTGTCGAAGTCAATGGGGGATCTTTAATTCTTTAAATTTGCTGTAAAGTTAGGAATGACAGAAAATGCATCGATTTATTCTTCTTCCTAAACGTTTTCAAAATCGGCTAAGATGTTAAGTTGAAATGGGTCAAGGGATAACGGTAATCTACCCGTTCCATCAATAACTTGTGAACAGAGAACCGATCTATATTTAATCTCTGATCGATTCTGTGGTTCTTAGGTTTTCACAGTAGCTGTTTTTTCATTATCAAATATAAATAATTAACTCTCTCCCGTGGTCCTGCGGAGTTATATGTCAAATGTCACGAAAAACTGGACCTGTCTACAACCACGTTTTTCTAGCGGAAAAGACATTTATTAATGCGCTTTGATTTTTTCTTTCTTTTTAAAATTTCGAAAGTTCTTCCTCCCATGGTATCATTAACCCCAGGCTAGTAATCTTAACTAATTACCAGACGTCAAAATTTTAGACTTGTCCAAATTCAAAGAAGTTACTGAAAACATTTTTACTGGTAAAATTTAATAGATTTTTGTTCTCTTTTGGTAGCAAAACATCGTGGATAATGAAGAAATTGCTTGTTACAAGTAATTTTTTCTTTTTCAATAACGTTTTTTTCTTAGGGCGTCAAAAGGCGTAAATGTTTTGGAATGGGTTAAACCTCATATCCAAAGACATAACCATTTGACCAACGGGCGAAATCGGGATTCGAACTTAGACATGGCTTAGACTCTTCAATGTGCGTGATTTTTTTAAATTGAGGTTTAATGCCGATTTGTCAACAGTCATTTTCTTAATGCACTAAAAATCTATGTCTCGCTCACCGCAAGTGGCTCGATAAAAGCAAGGCAAAATCAACCGAAAAAATTAAATTAATTTATTTACATATTCACATTTAGTTCAGCGGAATTCCATCGAAAAGTATTCGCAATTGTTGGATCGCGTTTGTCTATCCAGAAATAATCATTTATTGAGAACGGAATTGAACTTAAGACTCCGATATTTTAAAGCAGTTTTGAGTGGTTTGGTTACTAAAACGCCGTAATTACAGATGATTCAAGCTGCAGTTACAACGTTAGAGCATTTTTTTTAACAGATCATGGATGAAATTATTGGCTTTCAATTTCCTACTTACAAGCTTTAAGGCTTTCAGATTATCGAAAGACGGGGGTTAAGCTGTTTTGTAATGACCGCTCATAACTTTAAGAAAAAGAAAGAACAGAAAAAAAATATAACGCTTCGTAACGTCAAAAAAAGCCCCCCCCCCCCAAAAAAAAAGTACAACCCGAGTCGAACTGGAATTCGTGAGGTGCATACGTTATAGATTGATTTTACCGTATATTGTATTATATGTACAAGTTTCAAAGTTTCAACAAATGTTAATATACCTCTGTCCAATAGGCTTCGCTTACAATTAATCCACTCCTTCAATATATTGACGTAACGTGGACAGGTGATCTGGTGGAAACAGGTTCGAGCCTGAGCGTCGTCGAGAGTGCGTTTATTGACAGGACACTTAATAGCAAGTCCCATTCTATGTGAAATTGGGTAGAAGTGGGTTTATGCCACTGTCTCTATCTCGGGAACGTGTAAATGAGACACCTGGTTTGAGTGTCCTAATGCGACTCTAGTAAATAAAAATCCTTCCTCGCAATCGAACTGAAATGAATTATTATAAATTACACGCAGAGTAAATTAACGACAATATTTTTTCGAAAAAAAGTATCAATGGAGCTGTATCTAAACTTGCTCATACATAAGTGATTCGCTTCATAAGAATCAAAATCAGGATCGAAATGAATACATAAATACTATAGTCTTCGCGAGTAAAGTAATTTGTCGGATCGCCGCTGTAGATCAAAATAAGCCATGGGCAAACCAAATCATTGGTGAACTTTGAACTCCAACAATTATGTTAACCCTTTCCTAATTTGCAAAATTTTATACCTTTCCGAATTCAAAGGCTTTGCAGACGAAAATTCAAAGTCAATTTTATTTGAAAAATAACCATTCAGTAGGATAGAAAATATTGCGGAAAAAGAAGAAGTCGCTTGTTACAAGCAATTTCTTCTTTTCGAGCAATGTTTTCTCAATTATAAAATCACAGGGACGTAAAAACATGGGAATGTAAAGGAGAGGGTTAGGCATTTTTGTAGGTTTGACAACGAATCTACAGCTTATTCAGCTGTTGTTACGTGTCGTGTATAACTAAACAGGTTCTAGTTTTCAGATATCACTAAGGGTTTAAGTACATATACTTAAAGTAACCGGTTGGGCTACAAGGCACCTTCCATTTGTTCCGCACAACTTAAATAATTGAATATGTGATTGGATCCAGCAGAGGTCAACTAGAAGCCACATTCCTATATGTTGATATCTTCATTGATTTTGACAATCGCATAATAGCTAAAAGTTTATACCCTCATCAACCAGCGAGGTCCACGTAGTCATGCCAGGTCTGATACTTCCCTCTCTTCCCAGGAGGTCTCTAATCGCCTGGAGGGCCACATATGTACTTTTGAACAGTTGCTGCTTCTTATCCTGTATGATTGACCAGTCGCGGTTCTCAAAGCATCAATCGACGAACGAAATTACTTATTTAGACCAGATAGGAACTTTGAATTGAATTGAATTTATTAGGGTTTAACGCCGCTTTTAACAGTATTTCAGTCATATCACGGCGGCTGGAGCACCTAACAATCGATTCCTGGTATTTCTCACACCAGTACTACCACTACATCTTTTCCTAGCCTCCAGCTGCTATCCATTTAGGTTTACGATTATCCACCCATTGGTGAGAGACAAATAGGAACTTTGAATTCCAACACTGGCCGGCTTTCATGTAAAGCAGGTTCGTTAGTTTGGCGTATTCAAGCTGAAAGAGTAACTACAACTCATTGAAACTGTGATGTCGAAGTTTAGATATTCAACCAACCAATTTAATTTCCTGCTACATGATTCTTGCTAAATAATTTGAACGATAACACCGTTTGATATCGAGGCTGAAATTCAAGTTCGAGCCAGTTGGCGTGGCCAGCGGCGTCATTGGGAGGGGGGGTGTTATAGATCAATCAATTAGCCAATCACTATTCCGTTAATTACCATTCGACATGACGTCTCTTATTCTATCCTACAGAAATCGTCAAATGCTGCGAAAAAAATATCCCTTTGTCCTCCATTAGGTATAAGCTTTAATCAATGTGATAACATCATAACCTCTAACTTGTCGTCGTTAGGCGTGCAAAATGTCGTGAGTGCAGCATGAATAAAGCTGTATTTAAGACATTTTGCTCGCCAAATGACGGCATGTATTTTTCAAATCCATATTTGTTGCAAATGCTTGTTTCAAGATGTCAAATATGGTCACAATTGACAAATCGCTGGCCCCGCCCACTCGCTCCGTTGGCCCCGCCAATAGACTCCAACAGGAAGTCCTACTTCCATTTTAAACGCCATTATTTTACACAATTTATGGCCAGAAGCATGTAACAAAAAAGTAAAGTAGATAGATAGATAGATAATCTTTTATCTGTGTCTTTTGAGGTAGAAAACATTATGGATAATGAAGAAATTGCTTGAAACAAACAGGTTCTTCATTTCAACAATGTTTTCTAAAGTTTATTTTCGTGGGGACTTATAAAGGGTCATTGTGAGGGAATGGGTTTAATACGTCTACCTTATTCCCATACCAGATATATAGAGAGATCCACGGAATCGGTATTTTGAATTATCCGATCAACTGGCAAATATCATTGACGATATGTCGCTGTACTGAAAATCGTGGGACTTTCCAATAGACTTGCGAGAAGTTTGACGTCTAGAAGTGTCAAAGAAAAGTTCCGTATTCAAAAACTGTGGAATTTCAGACATGTTATATATTTGGTGTAATTGAATTTGTCATTTTCAAGACTTTGTGGGAGATCACGAATTCGAAGGCTGGAATGATTTTTTGCGATGTATACAAACTAAGAGATTATACGTTAGCCCTTTTTTGTAAAAGGTGTTTTTTGATATATCGTTAATGTTTTGATTGAGTGGGGTTAATAGAATGACTCGCAAATAAGTCTGAAAAATGGAATCTGACCAAGAGAGACGTGTAATTAGAAGATTAAACTCTTGAATTTTATCAAAAGTAAACAGACAAAGAACGACGACTTTACTAAATACTATCGGTTTATTTGTCTTAAATTTTAGAAAATGCCTTTACGTTGTATTGTTTGGCAAGAAATAACAAGTGTTTTATCGAGGATAATTACTTTATTTTTTGATAAAGAACAACTTAAGTTTATATCGTTAATTTGAATTCTGCTTTTTAAACAGACACCGCTTGTAAGTAAAATGCTCAAATCACTCGTTAATATATGACTTTTATCCTTTATACCCAAGACCCAGATATACTAAGTGCTCAATCATTATGCAGATTTAAAATGGGGAGTAAGAATGCAAAAATGGAACCACCTTACCTAGACAAGAAATCACTAGAAAAATTACAAACAATGGTTCAAGGACAATTCTCCGAGGAGGAGATTCAGACTTGGTACCAAGCCTACAGAGGTAGTCGACATTCCGGCAACGGCCAGCTCACAAAGGAAGAATTTAAAGAGGTGTACAACAAACTCTTTCGTGGCGACGCCACGGAGTTCGCCGAGCATGTGTTTCGAACCTTCGACCTGAACAATGACGGCCAGGTGGATTTCAGTGAATTTCTGCTTGGACTTTGTGCGACTGGTAACTCGGACATTGAGTCAAAAATCTCCTGGGCGTTTAAAGTCTACGATATCGACGGAGATGGGAATATATCATGGGTAGAAATGAAAAAGATTGTACAGGTAGGTATTCACTGTTGTATTTGTACACTGTAAATCAAATCGTCGTTGTCGTTCTAAAACGTCGTAACTACAGCTTGAATCAAGCTGTAGCTACGACGTTTTAGAACGACAGCGACGATATATATTGACGATGGGCGACCAAAATATAGCAAACACAGCTTCAATAAAGCTGTATTTACAATGTTTGAGTCATCAACTGCCGATATGTCATATATGAGAAAAGTTATGTCACAAGAGAGATGAATTCCGTCAAACATGTCACAGGGTGAATATTAGGCGGAATGTATCTCTCGTTGTGATATGCCTAAGTGAACTTAATCACAAATATGGTCCAATCATTAAAATATTCTATTTCCTTAATAACATCAGTACAACGAAAAAACATTAAAGAGTATTATCCGAATCCGCCAGATCTCTGTTTGTAGCAAGCTACCAGATAATCCAGCGGTAACAAATTTCGGCTGTCAATCAAGATGTCGACTGACCAATCAAATCATTATTCAATCCGGGACAGTAAAGTTTATTATACATATGTTAAACTAGTCATCAAAAATATCGTAAATAAAGCTAATTAAAGATGCATTTGCACCTTTAAGGTAGCAGACCAGTAATTCTCATAAATGACGTTTAAAGAATAAATCGACAAATCATTTCATTTATTTAGTTTATACTAATTTATTTTAGTTCGATTGCGACGAAAGCTTTTAGCTTATAGAGTCGCTTTCGAACACACAAACCAGATGTTTTCACGTCCCTGAAAGAGAGGCAGTGGCTTATTCCCACTGCTACCCACTTCTACAGCTGGGTAGACTGAGGCTGGCTATTAATTACTGATTGCCCATGAACACACCTCGGTGACGGTGAGGCTCGGACCCATGACCTTCAGATCACAAGTCAAGTACCTATACCACTCGGCCAACGACCATTTATTTACACCGGAAGTGAACTGTGAACTCATACATTGACCGACATTTATGTGAATCATTATTGGTGGTTTGCGGCAAAAGCGCCTTAACTATAGCTTAATCAAGCAGTTGTTACGACGTTTAAGTCGATATCCAACCCTTTTTCAGAATATACTACTGGCCATGAATTTTCGAAATTAAGTTATTTATTTAAGAGATGAAGAGAATATTTTTTGTTTTCGTGGAGGTATGAACCGAAAAACCTAATCACACTGTATGAATACGAGAATCGGGTTCATACATAAGTGTGATTAGATTTTACGGTTCATACCTCCATGAAAACAAAAAATATTCTATTCATTTCTTATGATTTAATAGCATCGAGCGAAAAGAGCAAAAACTTCACTAATTTTGATACTTTTTTGTGCGGAATTATACAAAATTACTGCGTGCTCAAAATTTTGTTCATGGAGTTATGAATAATTTTTTCGACCAGTCAGTACGCCCGATTATTATAGACGAAACTGAAAATTAAATTATATAGAAGTGGAATTTCCTGTTTGTGCTTACTGGGCGTGGCCACTGTCAATTATCCGAACTCGTACTAAAAAAATAATGAAATTTGGTAACCCCGACAATTTGTCTTGTCGGGGATTTTTTACTGATATCCATTGAATTTGAGGCTTGTAATGTCGGCTAAGTTATAACTGAAAAATCGCTGGCGCCGCCCAATTACTCATTTTACCACGCCCACTTACACCTACAGGAAGTCCCGTTTCGATTTTAAACGGCGTTATTTCCAAAAACTATGGTCAGTAGCATACAAAAAAAGTAGAATCGTTTGTTGGCGACCTAAACGTCGTAGCTACAGCTTATTCAAGCTTTGTTAGGACGTTTAACTCGCCAAACAATAAAATTTCAATTACGGACTGAATGAATAATTTGATTGGTCGATATATTCCTTGGTTGACAGCCGTGATTGGTCAACTGGCTCCAAAAGCCACGCGTCGTATACCCTCACCCATAGACACTTGAAGATTGTGATTGATTGCACTGGGTTTAACATCACCATCAATTTTTCAGATATATCGCGGCTAGTTCACCTAAACATGGCTTCCTGTCTTTTCTCACACCAGTGCAACCGCAACATTCGGTCCGATCCATAAGCTGCACATCCGACTAAGGAGCACTGCTAATCATTTGCCCAAATGCTGCATGTCCCGATGATTAGATCAAATGTTTGAAAGAATGTCGTCCGAGCCGGGGTTCCAACTCACGATCCCAAAGGCTGACAGCACCATGTAGACTGGTTCATTTTGAAAGGAGTTGTAGACGAAATTTTAAAGATTAAGTGATGTTTAGACTTTTTCAACTTTCTGGGTAGAAAATGTGTAAAATGAAGAAACTGCTTGTTGCAAGAAAATTCTTTATTTTACACAATGTTTTCACAATTGTTTTCTAGAGGAGTGCCAAAAAGCGTCACTGTGTGGGAATGGGAGGTTTTCATTTTAAAACGGTTTGTAGCAAAAATAGTAGCCGCTGTTGATTATGTTTCCAGGTGAATATATGGGCAGTCACCATAAATATTTTGAACAATGAAAGACCGAATATTGAAAGCTGTCCCTTGGAATCGAACTCGGGACCTTTCGATCGCGAACAAATGAAAAAAAAAAATGATTAGGGACTTAAGGATTGTTAATGTGGCATTGATGGCAAAACAGTCGCTGAAGTTTACAAAATGTTACAAAGGTTTGCAAATGCATCTTTGTGTAAAGCAGCTAACACAGTCTTGAAGTTTACCAACGAATCAACATAAGAGCACATTCAATCTTTCAGATGTCTTTTTGTACTAAGCAATTGAAGAATAGTCAAGACCAAGGGCTCACACTTGATAATGTCTCGAGGCAGTTATTGGGAAAAAAACATAATGCTAACACACGGCAAGTCTTATCTAGGTGTCATCGTACGAACTTCTGGCCACCCTTGGGAATTCAATATTGGACGGTAGACAATTGTGACTAATAACAATATTGGGCTATGGACAAATTGGTACATTTCGTGGAAAATCAATGATCCGCTACCACACTTCAACGTGACGACCGACCATCTGAAGTTCTGTATCCCAACGGGTTACGGTGTACTGCTCATATTAGTCAAAATGTTTTGGTTATATATCTATATATATAAATTATATACTTTCTGTCACGTTATCAATACAGTTAACTCGCCCGTGCTTGACCCGAAAATTGTAACTGCAACTTAAATAAAGCTGTAGTTACGTTATTTGAGGCTGCCACCGATGATTTGTCACCGAAAAGAAAACATTGATTGATTTATTGACTGATTGATTGAATCGCGTGTATCGCCTGTTCAGTATTTCAGTCATATCGCGGCTGCTGGAATACCTATTCATTGATTCCCGGTATTTTTTTACACCAATACTAACACGACATCCTTTCCGAGACTTCAGCTGCTCATCCAATTTAGGTTTCCGATTATCCGCCCATTGGTGGGAAACAAATGGCGAAAAGTATCGAACCCGAGACCAAATGTTTCCTACGCAATAGTCCTACGCGATACCAAACGTACTATGGCCAGGAAAAGAAAATGGATGATTTCCTGCACCAAATGCAAAGAATTTGAAATCTTAAGCCAAATATCATCAGGAAATGTCTTTCTGTCGTTGCTATTAACGTCGGGAATTTCATGTCGTCATTATCGCCTGTTCTCCTGCAGAGTTTACGTTCGGTAGACCAAACTTAACGAATACAGGGTAAAATCTATCTAAAACAGCGAGTTTGTCATTTTGATTTTTTTATTTAACCCATTCCAACTCAATCCCTCCTTTTTACGCCCCTCAATAAAATAGCTTTGTAAAACATTGTGGAAAATGAAGAAATTGCTTGTTACAAGCAATTTCTTCACTATCCACAATGTTTTCTATCCAAAAAGATGAAAACATTTAAAATTCCATCAACTTGAAATTGACATCTGCAGATTCTTTCGATTTGGACCAGTCTAAAATTTGGTTGTGTGGGAATGGGTTAAACATCAGTTAAATTTTACGGATCTCTGGCCCCGCCCACTGACTCCGACATAAAGGCCAGTAATAAGAATATATATATTAGACGCAACTTGAAAGTAAAATGGTTGGCTGACTACCTAAACGTCGTAACTACAGCTTAAATAAGTGGCCACTTCAACAATAATAATTGATACCAATTTCTGAGTTGAAAAGCTAATTCTGGTCTAAAACTGATTTGATTGGTCGATTGATGCTTTTTACAACCGCGACCTGTTAACTCATAAAATCTTAAAATATGGCGACAAAAATAAATCCGCCAAGACTTGTTTTCGCGGATAAAATATTAAAAAAGTCTCATAGGATTTATTTTCAAAGGGAAGTGTCAAATAGATTATCTCGGTATCGAAATAAAGTTTTGCAGTGTCGCTCGCTTTAGATCGATGTTTACGCGTGGATATGAGACTATGTGAGGCGAAAGATCATTTGAAACGTATGAGAAAATCATTGATTTCACTAAGTGTGCCAATTATTTAAACCTCAATATTGGTACTGGCTTCGACGGAAGCCATTAAGCTTACATACTCAAATCGATCTGGAATTGATGGCAAGACGGTGCAATGCAATTGGTTATTATTTGATTATCAGGATTTGCATCATTATTAATGGATTCCAGCTGTCAATCAAGAGTCGATCGACCAATTAAATCATTCATTTAAACTTGAAATGAAACTTGAACTTCGATTTATAAGTTGAGCATTTTTGTTTGTTTTGGCGACTTAAACGTCGTAACAACAGTTAATTCAATTTTTAGTTACTAGTTATGAAGTTTAAGTGTGTAGTTATTTTACTTTTTGTTACACGTCACTTACCATTAATTTTGTAAAATGATCATTTGTACCATTATCTTCGGAATGTGCCATCAGATTGACCTCTGCTGGTTCCAATCTCTTGTTGCAAATAATCGTCCGTTTTCATCAAATAAGTGTGAAGTTACTAAGTGTTAAATAAAGCACTCCCACACATTGACGCTTTTGACGCACCCTAGAAATAAAAAGCTTTGGAAACATTGTGGACAAGCAATTTCTGTATTTTTTCATAATATTTTCAACCCAAAAAGTATAAAAGAAGAAAAAATCCAACATTTCACATCAACTTAAATTCATCCTCCGCAACGTCTTGAATTTCGACCAGTCTAAAATTTTGCCGTCTGGTAATACAGTTAGCGGTTTTAATTACAAACGTTGTTTTTCCTGATTAAATTTTAATACCATATTATTGGATAATTCTTGGTTTTATGTAACTGAGAATTACAAATAGTGTTTCAATGTATTTTTGCAATTGAAATGCCCTGTAATTTAATAACGGATACTAATTAAACAAGGCAGCGTCAAAATATGATAGCATACAAGCTAGAAATACATAATCACGCGACGAGTCATGAAAAAAGAACCACTATGACAGAATCAAAGATAAATAAGAAGAGAAAGAAAGAAAAGGGAAGTAGTAAATAAAGAAAGAAAGGACAGACCATCCAAACGAACGAAAAAAGCAAAGACAGAAAAGGTTGATTAATTTATTGGGGTTCAACGCAACTTTTAACAGTATTTCAGTCATATCAAGGCGGCTGAAGCACCTAGCAATGGGTTCCTGGTATTTCTCACACCAGTACTACCACTACATCCTTTTCTAGCCTTCAGCTGCTATCCCACTTGGTGGCAGACAAATGTCGGAATGGATATGAGCCGCCGCCGGGTATCGAGCCCATGACATCCCATGATTGAAGATTAGTATTCTGACACGCTACCGACTGCGCTATGACGGCGGCCAAGGAAATAAACAACCAATGAATAATAATGAAAGAATCAACGAACAATTAAAATTACAGATAGAAATCGGATTGAGCAATGGTACTCAAAAGTGTACGCATTTAGTACAATACTTTCACACATATAATTTACGAAAAAAAACCCAAACAAAGACCTTCAACCCATCAGACTGTGCAGCCGGCGTAGTCTGTCAATGTTCGGTATTTGCTTCCCCTCTTCTCCCCCTTTCCCCTCTGCTCCCGCTTTCCCCTTTGCTCCCGCTATCCCCCTTTCCTTCCTCTTTTCCCTTTGCTCCGTCTTTGACCTCTGCTCGCCCCCTTGCTCCCTCTTTCATCTCTGCTCCCTCCCCCCTATGCCCCCTCTTTCCCCTATGCTCTCTCTTTCATCTCTGCTTCTTTTCTCCCATTAGCCCTTCTTTTCATCTGCTCCCCCTATCCCCTTTGCTCTCTATTTACCTTTCGCATCAACTCACTCAACTTACTCATCAAGTACATCTCGTTAGTTGTCACAATACAACTTCTTATTTACACTGTATTTGCATTTGGCACAACCAGGTCCTGTATGTTAGAGGACAGTAGAAACAATGCTTTACACAGCAGTCTTGTAGGAGAATGAAAGTTCAAAGATTTTAGGACTACCTTGGATTGAGTGTATTCTCTCCACTAGAAAGTGCCATCAGGCCGATGTCTTGATAATCTCTTTGACTAATATAGCTTGAAACGTTTTTCCCAAAATAAACTGGAACTGATCTCGTGGTCGTTTTGGTATGGACCTGAGCCTGACCGCTGTCTGCTGCGTCCTTAATCTGTGAGGCCTGGAAAGGAATTTATGAGTTGGGATGATATTGCTTTACTGTACGATTGAAGGTTGGTGTATAAAGGAAAACAAAACAAAAAATCACAGCATGTTAAGCTTCCCTGGGTGTTTCTATCTATTTTAGTATGGAGTTTATGATGTGACGTGAAATATTTTATGCCGTTAGTAAACTGACGCTTTAACATACATTATGACATTATATTTTCGGTAACGAAAATGCATTACAATAGGTTCGACTTCATTTGCATGATTATTAATCCATTACCACAGGGCAAAAATTTTGACTGGTTCAAACTGACAAAATTTGCAGACAGCAATTTAAAGGTTGTGATTTTTTTTTTCAACATTCTAGATAGAAAACATTGTGACTCAACGTTTTCACAATTATTTTCGGTTTAAATTGATATTTACTGGTAGCGCGATGAAAATTGAGTTTCAAACTTTGTAGTATAATAAATCCAATATACGGTTTCTTGTAAGGATATATGACGATTAACCCCCGGCTCGAGAAGACGATGCGGCTCGTGTGGCAGCATTTTCTCAGACTGTAACAAATCGTAATATAGCCTGGAAGTACCACCGTCCTGCTTGATTGATTGAATGGGGTTTTTACGCCGCTTTTAACAGTATTTCAGTCATATCGCGGCGCCTGAAGCTCCTACCAATGGATTCCTGGTATTTCTCACACCAGTACTACCACAACATCCTTTCCTAACCTCCAGCTGCTATCCCACTTAGGTTTACGATTATCCACCCATTCGTGAAAGACAAATGTCGGAAAGAATATGTGCCGCCGCCGGGGATCGAACCCATGACACCGCATGATTGAAAATTAGGAGCCACCGTCTTGCTATTTTAAAAATAGGCAAAAGTATTGCATTGGTAAAGACGACATGTATATGCTTATAGTTTAATTTTTAGTTTCGTCTATCTAAAACGGGCGTTCTGATTGGTCGAAAAAAAATTCATATCCCCATGAACAAAATTTTGAGCACGCACCTATTTTGCAGGCTTTCGCACAAATAGTCCCATAAAAAACGTATCACAAAAAGGGTTTTTTTTTCGGTCGATGCTATTGAATTATAAGAAATGAAGAGAATATATTTTTGTTTTCATTCACATGTCACATTCGCGCATTCATACTGTCTGATTAGATTTTTCGGTTCTTACCTATATGAAAACAATACATATGTCATAAGACATTTGAGAAGATATCTCCGATCAGCAAAAGGAAGTATGCATATCGCCGTTGGGCGACTAAAATCTCGCAATTCCAGCTTTGTTCCAGCTGTAGTTACGTAATTTCCGTAATCCATCGGCTACATTCATAATTGGACGATAGTACTTGATCAGAGCAAGGTTAGTTGTGTCCTTACAAACTTAATTTGGAACTGACTTCGTGCATAGCTGTGTTAGATTGAAATAAAATGAGGATAAAAAATTAATCAGATTAAGCGGACTAAAATATCATAGCTGTGGAACCCGAAAGTATCAAATATTATTTTCTCATGCAATCACGATTTCCCCAAATCATACTTTTTCATTTCTATTTATTGGAGAGGCAGTAAAATCTTTAAAACAGAATTTCTCCGATTCATATCTCTTGTTTGTTTGTATTTTGGATGGGGTTTAACGCCACTTTTAACAACTTTTCAGTCATATCGCGGCGGCTGGATCAATTTAGAATTGGTTCCTGGTATATCTCGCACCAGTATTGCCATTACATCCTTTTCTAGCCTCCAGCTGCTATCCCTCTTAGGTTAACGAGTATCCGCTCATTGGTGAGAAACTAAAGTCGAAAAGGATAAGCACCACCGCTGGGGATCGAACCCAGGACTACGCATAATTAAAGATTGGGAATCTGATGCGTTACTCACTGCGCTATGACGGCGGCGGAATCATATCGTACGTCTACGGCAGTTTTGCTCCGGATTTCGTATCGTGTGGTTATCATACTATTTTGTTCAGCCCATTACCAGACGACTTAATTTGAAACTGGCCCGAATGAAAAAAGTTGCATACGACAGTTTCAAGTTGACACATCTCTTTCCTTTCTGGGTTAGAAAACATAGTTAGAATTCAGTAAATTTCTTGTTACATGATTGCATTCTCTTAATTTTCCAACAATGTTTTCTATGCTATTTTCTTAAGGGGCGTAAAAAGATTGGTTGCTTTGGAATGGGTTAATTTTGTTTGAAAAGGGCTTAAGGCCACTTTCAACAGTATTTCATTTACGTAGCGGCTGGGGCACCTAACCATGGATTCCTGGTATTTCTCACACCCATACTACCACTGCACCCTTCCTGAGCAAGCAGCTGTTCGTCCCAATTAGGTTTATGATTATCTGTCCATTGGTGAAGGGGGAGGTATGAAGCTGTCTCTTCATGTAGTGTCAATAGGTTTTAAGTTTGATATCTCAAAATGCGTCCTGGCGTGACATTTCCAAACAGAACATATGATCGGCAAGTAAAGACTCAGAGCAGCCTGTGCATCCGAACAGTCTGATCAGAGCCTTCACTCTGTGCTCTATAGATAGATACTGTTTCAAAGTTACTTAAGACGTCAATCAAATTTTCTACACGGATTTTGTGGCTTGCCAGGGACTTCCATGATTGAGTTTCACCCTCATGTGAAATAGTTGGAAATATCACGCTAAGACTAAAATATTCTCTCCAACTCTTAACACATTATACACACAATTACGCTTTCTAACGCGCTGAAGAAATACAACCAAGGAAAAAATTGTGGGAAAAGGAGAAATTGCTTGTCACAAGCAATTTCTCCTTTTCTAACAATGCTTTCTTGCCTATTTGCCGTATATGGCACTCATTTTCAAATTTTATCACGAATTGAAATCTTTTCTCAAACTTCTTCCAACTTGGACCAGAAAAAAATATCGACAATAAGCTAAATACAATTGAATACTAAATCATCTCCTAGGAGAAGACAAATTATGTTTGTTGTCTGGTTATGGGTTAAATGATAACCGGAATTTAGTTTCATCAGAGGTTAGGCAGTTATTAATAATTCAACTGCTTCCAACAAACTGCACATCTGACACGAATTCAACACTTGTTGCAATTAGCAGTAAATCTCTCCATTGTATTGAACATTGTATGCAGCTATTGCATTAATGTCGAAGGATTGAGTTACTTGCATCACTCCGTTGCACGAAGCATTTGACCCTTGTCATGCTGAACCCGGAATATTCCAGTTTTGGCAGGAGGTAAAGAAAAAGATCAGCCTGCACATATGTGCAGTCTGATCTTAGTCTACACATCCTATCTGTCCTCTTTGAGCAAAATTGCTCACAAGATAAATTTTCAAAAGAATTATCAACCCACAATGCTTGCATCCAGTACTATCAGCCCTTTGATTATAATGCAATTCTGTGAATGATTTTATTCAGCAGGACAAGGGTTAAAATGAAGCAAAAACTAAATACAAAATTGTCCTACATTATTTTTTTCTGAATAAAAAGACGTCCCGAAAAGCATCTTCATACACTTTAGACACAATATCGTCATTTGTTTAACAATAGTGATAAGAATTATATCTTTATTTTACGAAGGTTTCTTGTTATGATGACATTATTCACTTAACCTTTTCCTGTTTTACAAAATTTTAGTAAAAAACAGGGATTATACGGGAAATGGTTAAATCAAAGTGATTTGCTTATTTTCAATGAGGCATTCAAACAAAATTCGATTCCACAACGATAGTTTCACACTCTCTGGCTTTTTTGCTCTCTCTCATCCCCCCTCTCTCTCTCCCATTCTCTCTCTCCCTCCCCCTCTCTCTCTCTCTCTCTCTCTCTCTCTCTCTCTCTCTCTCTCTCTCTCTCTCTCTCTCTCTGTTTCTCGCACCCTCTCTCTGTTTTTCCCTCAACCTCTCTGTCTCTCGCACTCTCACTCTCTCTCTCACTTAAATTCTCACTCACCCACTCTCTCTTCCTCTCTCTCTCTCTCTATGTTTCCTTTCTGTCTTTCTTTGAACATGGCATTATTTCAAATACATACACAAACAACTGACATTTGAAATTAAATTAAGTAAAAGTATTAAGGTTCTGTGAAATAAGGTAATTTTTCATTTTTGTTTGAAATAACTAATATTGATGATAGATCTTATGTCTATACGGATCGAATCCAGGATACCACTAATGGTACTTTTCATGTAGTTGCCACAAAAGATACTAACGTTACATATCATTTAAATGTAGAAAGACTTATCTCTTACTGGGGGGGGGAGTGGGGTCCATGACGCATTTGAATTCAATTTCGTTTTTTTTAAATCTCAAGGAAAACGCTTTGGAAAACATTGTTGGAAATGAAGAAATTGCTTGTAACAGGTCATTTCTTCATTTCCCACGGTGTTTTCTGCCCAGAAAGACTTTCATCGGCTTGAAATTGTCATCTGCAAATTCTTTCAAATTGGACCGTTCTAAAATTTTGTTGAAGCTGCTTTTTATACAAACTTTTGTTGATATCTTCAGGATCGCTACATGAAACGGCACTCATTAAATTGAATTGGGTTTCAGAGTCTTCCCGTACCACCAGCTTCTTGCCTTACTTAGGCGCATTAGCTATCATTCACCCAATGGTTGTCAAAGCAAATGCTCGTGTCGCGATGACTTAGGTCAATGGCCAGAATGAATGCTGGCATAGCCGGGTTCAAGGCACGACCAAAGACTTGAGAGCACCGACTGAATTTACCGGGCTCGGCGACACTCAGTCAAGGAAGTATGTCTCAGAGGATACCGGACATTAGTTTTTTTATTGCTGAAGACATAACAAGTAAATTGTTGATTTACTACCCAAATGTCTAACTATGACTAGAACAAGCTGTAGTTACGACATTCAGGTCACCAAGCGTCCTAACAGTTTGACGAAAGTGTCGAGAGAAAACGTGGAGGTTCCTGACAGAAGCATTGATCCTATTTAACAATCGATTTTTTGACTGACATATGTGATTGGTCAAGTGGGTTACCCAACCCACGTCGGAGGGGTATTATGGATTACATTGAATTTGATCAAGCCCCACTGCATGATTTTGTATAGATAGACCTTACGGAATGTTAGAAAATGTTTCAGATATGAAAATAAACCCTCATAAACATATAGTCATTGTTCAGTTTTCATTCTCCTAAGAAGTCATTTCTAGTTACTTTCAGTGTAAAAATAATCTGATAAAATGTTCACAAATTGTTAGAGAGCTATATCTCATTGTCTCAGCGACCGGTAAAAGTTACATATTTATAGAATTATTAGTAGGAGTTCAAAATCAATGAATTTCACAAACAGGATACCAAATATGGCACATGAAATAGAATATTTTAACGGCAGTGATATCATAATAGGGTTTGCAAGATTATTGCTTGGGACATACAGTAAGAAAACTTTGCTACCCTGTTAACCTACTCCCCAAAAATAAGGTCCCACGTTTTTTTTTTCTTTTTTCGAAAACATTGTGGAAATTGAAGAAATTGCTTGTTATAAGCAATTTCTTCGTTTTCCACAATGTTTTCTATCCCAAAATAACAGAGATTTTTAAAATTCCACCAACAAAAATTGTCTTCTTGAATTTCTTTAGTTTTGGACCAGTCTAAAATTTTGTCGACCGGAAATTAGTTAGATATCATAGAATAGCCTGGCCACCATACTAATAGTGTGTTTGTCGGTACTTTTGATAAACTGTTTTTTAGTCGCCTGATCACGTAAACAATTTTCGTCTTGTTATCGGATCCATTTATAGGAATGTTTCGAGCTATTTACAATTTTCCCTTTTTTGACATAAAAAGTTGGGGTACTGAAACATATTTAAATAGGTCCTCTGCAACACCCCTCTTTAAAGTTTTTCTAATAAATATTTTCTATGGACTAGTCGATTCTCATATTGTCTATATTGTTTTCTTTTTGCTTAACCGATCGTTTTTCTGTTTCTAATCTCAACAAGTCAGTACATCAGAAACTCAATAATTTCAAGCTACTTTTAACGATAGCTCAAAGTCAGCTTTTGCATTTATGTAAGTGTAAGGCTTCATGGAAACTTTTGACATGTTAAGCACACAATACAATAGACGGGTCTTGGCTTAGCATACCACTCGGTTATACATTCAATATGTTTCGTGAGAAATAAATGATTATCAGCAAAATGAACTTTTATAATCCAATACCCGGTCACCCCTGCCCTGCACTGGGTTATTTGAAACGCAGTACGTCCGGATTAGTTAGCGAGCGTTTGAATGAGACTGATCAATAAAGCCATTCGATCATTCATTTGAGGATAATTTTGCGACTAATTTTTCCTGGCATTGAGATAGCCCTACTCACTAACATTACTGTATCTATGGAGTTTAACACTAGTTTCAACGATATTTCGGTTATACCTTGCGGAACTTGCCATGACTTTGTTTCAAAGAATGAATGAAAAAAGTCATTAAGGCATGTTTCCTAGCTAATGATGTATATGTAATATGTCCATTATTTGGCATCTTCTGTTCAAAAACAAAACGTCGTTACTCAACAGAGAAAGAATATAACTTTTGTGCGATGTTATATACGTTACGATGGCACAAACATAACGTAGTATTTAGCATGTTCCCCTTTAACTCCACTAGCTTGGTAAAGTCTTTATGCAGAACTTAAACTATGAATTCATCTGAAAGTTTTGTAATTTCTAAGTTTTACAATCCATGTCCCTAAAATCAACTTTACATTATGACGTATGTCGGGAGAATGAAATTAATCGTTCGAATATTTTGATAACATAGGGGTGATATTACAGAAGCGTAATAACAATGTAAACTAGCCGATGTCGGTTTATGGTACCGCATTTCGCTAACGTGAAATTACGTCATAATGGATTTAATGACGTCAATTTACAGTTGGCGTCATATACTTCGCTGATTAATTTAGATCCACAAATTTCATTGATTTATCGCAAAAAGTAATGTCATATTATTAATAGAATTACAATACCGAGTTCACGGAATACCGCATTTATAAAACTCGAGAATGACTCGACAAAGCCTAGTCCCTTTTTTCAAATCTGTTAACAGGTGACTTAGTTGATATTTTTTGTCAACTAGGTTTCGTTATTTGATGGAATATTTAAGTCGCAAGACCTTGTACGGTGTATATGCACTTAAGGACTTTTGATGCTGGTTCGTTACATAAACACTACTTTTTGTTAACACGGTTATTGAATTTCTTTCCGTAATTTAATTTTCTAAATATTATGGCGTCTTCCCAAAAGGTTTGACGAGAAGATTCAAAGTTTTAATGACCGATAAGAGGCACATTTTAGGAACATTTTGAAGAGATTTTAGCAAAGAAACTAGATATATCAGTACTTACTTTAAAAAATAAAAGATTTGTTCATATAAATAATCATTTTTAAAGGTGGATATTTGCGAATCTGAATGTCAAGAAATTAATGCTTGAGAAAGCATTGTGAGAATAGAAGAAACTTTTAACAAGCAATTTCTCCTTTATTTACAATATTTTCTAACCTTTTAACTCCTCTTTTTCCAATTTTGGGTCAGTTTTCCGTCTTTAACTTCTTTCAATTTGGACTAGTGTCTTGCAATGTACCCAAGGGAGATTATTTACCTTCACTCATTTATTCAGCAAGCAATTTGTCACAACAGTTTCTCCACTTAGTTTCCAATTTTAGCACAGGCTTTGAAATGTCGTCTGCAACTTCTTTAAATTTGGACCCGCCTAAAAATTTGTCGTCTGGAAATGGTTTAAGACCTCATGATGTCACAAGATTCTTCAGGTTTCAAGTACATGTTTGAACTGGTTTGGTCATAAATTGTTTGATTATTCAAATAGTTCAATTGACGGGTCTCCCTTTGAAACCCGGTATTGGTATGAAGCAATTATGTTAGTTTGGCGACTTAAATTTCGCAATTATGGCTTATTCAATCTGTAGTTACGACGTTATGTCGCCACCTCAGAATTTAAAATTCTTACGTCTTTGCTACGTGTTACTAGCCCTAAATGTTGCAAAATAAGACTGTTTAATATCAAAGTAGAATTTCCTGTAGGAGTCAGTGGACGTAGCCAGCGATCCGTCCATTGCCATGGCGTAGGTTTCGGTTTGTGCTCAGTACATCCAAAAGTTTTAACCAATTACTTCGGTGTGGTATAGACAATGACCAGTCTACTCTTGGCCTATGCTGCATTGCTATACTGGAATTTTGTAGCATTAGCCTAAGGAAACTTATGTATCGTCGTTGTCATTCTAAAGCATCGTAACTACAGCTTGATTCAAGCTGAAGTTACGACGTTTTAGAACGACAACGATGATATATAGTCCATATCCCAGTAAAGATTCTCATGAAAAGGGAGACCTAAAGGATTTCTTATTTATTGTTTCAGTCTGTGTGTAACATGTCACCTGACTCTGTGATAAACCAATTAGAAGAAGAGCTCATTCGTCAAGCCAACCCCATGGGAATAGATGATTCCGCCCCTTTTTCTAACGAGAGACTCTTCAATTCAGGAGGCCACGAAAGTCCGGACAAGGCAGCAGAAATAGCGGACAAAATTTTCCAGCTTCTTGATCAAAATGGAGACGGCCTTATCTCTTTGGAGGAGTTTATCGAAGGAGCTTTAAAAATTCCAGTGGTGATAAATTTACTAGAACGACACCCGGACGACTGAATTTTTTGCATTTATTTTCTATATATAGTCACAAGGTGTGTATATTTGACCAATCGCTGGCCCCATCCACTTATTACGTTTGCCACGCCCGTCGATCCCGACATGAGGTCCCGCTTCGATTTTAAACGGTGTTAATTTGCAAAATTTATAGCCAGTAGCATGCAACAAAAAAGTAGAAAGTTGGTTTGCGACCTAAATTTCGTACTTATAGCTTGAATAGGCTATAGTTACGACGTTTTATTCGCCATTCTAACAAAAAGGTTTACAAAAATGGCGGCCAATGTTGGAGGTCAGAACTCATTTCTTAGTCTAAATGAATTATCTAATTGGTTGACAGGTTATTTGATTGACAGCCGCGATTGGTCATATATTTGAGATTATACGAGATTTAATGAACAGTGTGGAATATTCTTTTGAGTTTTATTGCATAATGTAATAACTGAAAATTTATTCACAGTGGAAGAGCCGCATATTTGTCTTCGAGAAGTTCCAGAAGTCTCGTATTTGTTATTCCATGGCACAGTCGAGAAGCAGGGCTACAGATAAAATATAAAATTATTAAAATTATCATTTCTCTTCAAAGCGATATGTTGTGGGTAATTACCGGACTCTTCTCATTGAGACACATTCCAAATATTACCTATAATTATTAATGATTCAATTAATGATAAAGGATTTTGCTTTAAAAAAATCCTCTTTATCTGAAGCTCTGTAGGACCTTCATATTTGCTGATTGATTGATTGATTGAATGGGGTTTAACGCAACTTTTAACAGTATTTCAGTCATATCGCTGAGGCTGGAGCACCTAGCAATGGATTCCTGGTATTTCTCAAACTAGTACCACAACTACATCCTTTCCTAGCCTTCAGCTGCTATCCCACTTAAGTTTAAGATTATCCACCCATTTGTGAGAGACAAATGTCGAAAAGGATATGTGCCGCCACCGGATCGTATTTGTTATTTGATATCAACGTTCTAGGTGCCTTTTTAGATATCAACGTTCAAGATGCCTCATGCCGCCGTCATAGCGCAGTTGGTAGCGCGTCGGACTGTCATTCTAGAGGTCCCGGGTTCGATTCCCGACGGCAGAACTCATCCTTTCCGACTATTTGTCTCTCACCAATGGGTGGATAATCGTAGACCTATGTGGGATAGCAGCTGGAGGCTAGGAAAGGATGTAATGGTAGTACTGGTGTGAGAAATACCAGGAATCCATTGTTAGGTGCTCCAGCCGCCGCAATATGACTGAGAGATTATTAAAAACGGCGTAAAACCCCATACAAACAAACAAACAAATCAAGATGCCTCATGACTAATATTCAAAAGCGACGTCAACACTAAGATAAATTTATTACAAATTGCTTGAATGTTAATACAGTTTTTAACAGTCTAGTATCTGGTGACTATCCCCTCCTATCATTGCGCTATATCGTCAAGATACAACTGTTCGAAATATGTGATTTAATCTCCTATTGATACTTCCGATAACGTTTTTTTTTTTCTTAAGCTTAAAACGATAGCTAAAAATCGAGCATAAATTGTGCATTATCGAATTAACGGATTGCTGACCACGCCCACTGAGCTCTGACAGAAAATTTCGACTTAGATATCAAATGGCGTTATTTGTATTATGTAAATGTATGATTTAATTAGTTAATCTATTTTTTATTGACAGCCGCAATCTGTCAATTGATTTACGTGATATAACGGCTGTAATGACGGCGCAATCATATTATCCTATTCACATAATTGGTATGTGCCAGCTTTGAGCACTAAGTATGTACAACGTAATGACGTTATACACGTGGTTATCACTTTTTTTTTTTTTTTTTTTTTTGAAGCCTAAATCTATTTTACATAAATTGACTAAATTTTCACTCCTGAAACGTCACCTGACTTATTGTCTGTGACAAAAATCCATTACCGCTTTCATATCAGTGACGAATATAATATCACATGTCGGTCAAGCATCACATAAAAACAAAACGTCTGGCGAGAAACCTTAACAATGAACAGTGATGGTTAGCCACCATATACTAAACAATTGAAGGTCTTCTACAGCTGACTTATCAAACCACAGTTATATCAAGGGATGCAAATCATTCAAAAAAGTTCTCGAGTCACTCTAGGTGTGTTTCAAAGTGATAATTTTGTAAGAAGTGTGTACGTTAAAATATGTTATAACAATTCGAAATCGACTTTTTGTGTTGCTTTCTTTTAATTTGACTGTCGTTTCAAGGCATAGGCTACTGTCATACAGAAATTTGGATCGCCATCCATTTAAAAGGATATATGATTTACATTGGCGGATCGCTACTGCCAATCAAACTATAGATTGACCAAACAAATAATACATAAAGACCATGAAACTGAACTTTTAACACTGACATTAGCTCATATTTATGTTAAGCATTTTTGTTGATTTGGTGACTTAAAAGTCGAGCTATTGTTGGTTCTGAAATTGCTGGTTTCAGTTTAAGACCGTTTTTTCTTTCATGAAGTGAAAAACAAAAGCTTTATTTATTCGAATCCACGAGTAAAATATATGCTTTTGGTTTTCAAGAAATTGATGATATATCGATCTTGAACGAAAAACTAACGATCAATCTATTTCTTTAACTCAAAAATACACACATTATATATATTATTCGGACTAAATCTCTAAATGCGGATAACGTGATTCACATGGCAACCTAATGACGTCAACACAGCTGTGGTCCCGCTGGTATTGCGTCCAGTAGTGAAAAACAAACGAAAGCGGGGCTAAATATACAAAAACACAGAGTTTAAAATCTTGAAAATTTCGCTGTTTTGTCGGTGAAATTATCAAGTGATAATCGATCAGGAAATCTCCACAATTCACCCGGAAGAATTAAATATACGATGATCGGCTATAGAAATAATTGGATCGTTATTGTCAATAAAAAATTCGATCGACAAATCAAAACATAAATTTAGCATGGAAATGAATTTAAACTCAACACGGAGTTTGACCGATACTTCAAATGGCGTTACCTCGCACAATTCATGTGGAGAATTAGCGGAAAGGTACGTGCATTCGTAAATTACTTGATATAGTCATAAATTGTCGGTTTGACCCCTTGTCGTGGCAAATATCCTTTCCAACATTTGTCCCCCACCAATGGGGGGGATAATCGTGACTCTAATTGCGACTCTAATTGGGGTTAGCACCTGGAGGCTCCGAAAGCATATAGTGTCAGTACTAGTGTCTGAAATAAAAGGAACCCATGGTTAGGTGATATGACCAAAGTATTGTTAAAAGTGGCGCTAAACCCCGTTCAAACAAACACACAGACAGAGATTATCGTTTTTCGCAATTATTCTAATACTGGTTTGCCTCCGTTACCTTCATTTCAAAACTCTGGGAGTTCTGTAAAGATATGGGAGATAATTCTGATTCACATCGAAGAGCTTAATATACTATTCTCCCTTACCGGCTAGAATTTGAATTGAAAACAATAAAATATAATGGCTATTCGCCATCGAAAACGAGGCTTAGAAAATGCATTCTAAGATTAAACGTAACCATACTTTGGCTTTTTACGTAGAAATAGCCATGTTTACAGCGTCAGTTATCGATCAAAATGTCCGAAATACAGATTTATTCAAAATACTAGTCGCCCTAAAACAATTATATTTGGAGCCGTTATCGCCACCTTCGTCTGAAGTGCGTAAGAACTATCATTTAGTTTAATCTCTCTTATATGTATTGTTATAGGTATTGGACTAAAGCTCGGAATATATGCTCATGGTCAAAGGAACAATCTATATAATACTCTCTCTCTTTCTCCCCCTCTCTCTCTCTCATTTTCTCTCTCCCCCCTTCTCTTCTCTCCTCTCTCTCCCCCTCTCTCCCCCCTCCCCCTCTCTCTCTCTTTCTTTCTCTCTCTTTCTTTCTCTCTCTCTCTCTCTCTCTCTCTCTCTCTCTCTCTCTCTCTCTCTCTCTCTCTCTCTCTCTCTCTCTCTCTCTCTCTCTCTCTCTCTCACTTAAGGCGACAGTTTAGATCGGAAGTGACCTTTTAACTCTGACATTAGCCGACATTATTATGAACCATTATTATTTGGTTTGGCGTCTTAAACCTGTGGTTACAACGATTAAGTCTCCAACCAACTATTCTACATTTTTGTTTCATATTACTGGCCATAAATGTTGCGAAATAACGTCGTTTAATATTGAAGAGGGGTTTAATGTTGGAGTCGGTAGGCGTGACCAGCGGAGTCAGAGGGCGGGGCCAGCGATCCGTCAATTATAAGCGAATTTCTTAATCGTAACGTTAGCCGCTTTATACTTCGATAAAAACTAAGAATATCATCTGTAAAATTCTTAGATTTCGTAGAAATTTGGGAATATCATAAATTTCGAATCAACGCGATGCTGTTTATTACGTCGTTTCATATCTCTCATTTATTTACTTCCTTGTTGGTCAATATTTACTTATATGTGATCTTATCTACAATATTTGACCCCTTACCCCGATACCAGAAGACAAAATCTTACACTGGTCCAAATTGACAGAAGTATCAGATGACATTTCAAAGTTGACTAAGAGTGAAAATAAGATTAAAACAATCGTGAGAGAAGGAGAAATTGCTTAGTACAAGTAATTTCTCAAATTCTCCCAAAGATTTACGTAAAACGTTTTTTCATGCGGAAGTATCAAACTAAGGCACATTTTGAAATGAAAAATAAGATAAGCAAAGTATTAAGACAGTGTAACTAAAATCCATTTGTAATTTCTAATAAACATAACTAGAATCATATCAAACATAAATAATTAATCCTCAAAAAATAAAATTCATAAATAAATAAAATAAAATAAAAAATAAGACTCGGGCCTGGTAAAAAAGCGCGGACTTCTCATCCTAACCATATCAAAACAATTCTCCCGTAGACGCTTTTCCTAATCTAGAATGACCATGCTAACTTACTGTATAATAATTTTTTCAGAGGGCGATCTCTAGTTTACCTCTGATGGTTCTTATCTATTTCTCTAGTATTCGTTTGACGTGACAATCGATGGGTGGGGTCTCTTTTCGCATAACTGGTAACATTAGTTCTACCCATTCCCGGACAATCTCCCCCGAGAAAAGAAGTTTTGTGGAAAATTTGCAAAAATGGAGAAATTACTTGTTACAAGCAATTTCATCAATATCCACAATGTTTTCTACCCCAAAAATTGAGAAAAAAAATCAAAATTTCATCAAATAAAATTTGTTTTCTGCGATTTCTTCAAATTTAAACCAGTCTAAATTTTGTCGTCTGGTAACATGTTTTGAGGATTTTGTTCAGGCTTCTTGGAAGACAAATTTTGTGCTTATCTAATATTGTCTTAGACACTGCGAAAATGAAGGTAATCATACGCTTGGTGTAAAATCAAAGTGCTGAAAGCACTGTTAGCTAGGAAAGCATGGTTGAATTTAAAAAACTTCTCCTTGTTGGGTAGAAAACATTAGGGACATTGAAGAAATTGCTTGTACAAGCAATTTCTACATTGTCCACAATGTTTTCTAAGGTTTTTTTTTTTCAAAATGCTTAAAAAGCGGAATTGACTGGGAATGGGTTAAATAGCGAGCGTTTGACACAGTTTGCTACAATTTGTATAGAGTTTGCAATATTTCTAAAATACATTAAGAACTACTTTTAATGGCGTAGGTATTTAACGGATTTAGTGGTTAAGCCTCCAGTGGTAGTTTGCACTCGTTGAACTTTGAGACGACCTCAAAATTTCGTCTGTTAACTTAACCCATTCCAACTCAACAAAATTTTAGACTGGTCCAAATCGAAAGAAGCTGCAGACGATATTTTCAAGTTGGTGGAATTTTAATTTTCTTTGTCTTTTTGGATAGAAAACATTGTGGATAATGAAGAAATTGCTTGATACAAGCAATTTCTTCATTTTCCACAATGTTTTCCGAAGCTTTTTTCTTGGGGGCGTAAAAAGGAGGGCTTGTGTGGGAATGGGTTAAGCTATCAAAGCTGACGCTTTGCTAGCTAAAATTGATACAGAAAATATTTCAAGACAGCCTGAAAACGTCTTCATAACTGTTGCCTTGCTCTCTTGCTTTGGAATTTTGTTTAATTAAGTTAAGGAGAACTATCAGTTTTGCCGATTATATTACCGAACCTTTCGTTTTTTGAGATAAATTTGTTCTGAAAATCGTCGTTGTCGTTCTAAAACGTCGTAACTACAGCTTAATTCATGCTGTAGTTACGTCGTTTTAGAACGACGACGACGAAATAGCACCATTAAATTTCAGGGCCTAATATGAGTGACCCTTTAACCCTTTCCTGTATAATCCCTGGTTTTTACGTCCCTGCGTTTTCATACTTAAGAAAACATTGTGGAAAAAGAAGCAATCGCTTGTTACAAGTAATTTCTTCTTTTTCCACAATGTTTTGTACCCTAGTGATTGATTATTTTTCAAATAAAATCATCTTTAGATTGTCGTCTTCAAAACCTTAGAATTTCAGACAGGTCGAAATTTCTGTAATACAGTAAAGGGTTAAAAGATATGTGTTTTGTTTATTTGAAATCAAAGTCTTAAGTACAATATGTACATAAGGAATGTTCTCTAGAATTAACACAGCTTTTTAGCCTGTTAGGCTTGTTTTTGTTAAAAACATTAAAAGTTGGATGTCAACAACCTGTCGACTATAGCCTCGCTATCGTTTTTATGCTTTGAAGAGTTGGCCAATTTCCAAACAAGAGGAATATGATGGACCTATTTCGTTTCCCTAAACATGATGGCTCAAAGCTTTATGACATTTACAAAATATCAAAGCTCTTCGCCTAATTATTTTGAAAAAGAAGATTTTTAAAGAATTCCCCCTAATCCAAGGTATATATTTGATCCAACAATATAACGCTAAATTCCAGAGTTAAACAAGTATTTTGGTATAGGGTCAATGGGCATTGGTACATGCTAAATATCAACGAATTAGGCCTTATGGTTTAGGAGGAGAAGATTTTCAACGATATTGTTCTTTATCCCTATCTAAAACCAGGGATTGCCCAGAAAAACGGCTAATTTTCAGAGTACGATAGTTCTTTGAAATACTTTAGTAGAGGATCAATAGATGATGATATATTTTAAATATCAAAGCTCTAGGCCTTATGGTTTGGAGAAGACAATTTTCAAAGATTTCCTTCTTTATTCCTAATCAGGAATCGCACAGAAAAGGGCTAATTTTAAGAGTACGGCAATTTTTTGAAGCATTTTTGGTAGGGGGTTCAATAGATTATGATTTATACCAAATATCAAAGTTCTATGCCTTGTGGTTTGGGAGAAGACGATTTTCAAAAATTACCTTCTTTATTCCAATGTAAAATCAGGGATCATACAGAAAGGACTCGTTTATAGGGTACGGTACTGCTTTGAAGTGTTTTGGTAGAGTGTGAAGAGATGATGGCACCTACCAAATATCAAAGCTATAACCCGTATTGTTTTGGAAAAAGAATATTTTTAAAAAAAATTTACTCGGTTGTCATGGCAACCAAAGTTCCAAAGTTCTTCATGGATTTCAATTCTTTGAAGTATTTTGAAAGTACATGACATAAGGATCAATTTTGTGAAGTGTGATTTAAATTCCATTATTAGTTTAGGAGGGGAGGTTGTTTTTGTATTTTTCAATTCATTTTTTGTGCTTGTTACAAGCAATTCTATCATTATGCAAAATGTTTTGAAGTATTTTTCTAGAGGGGCGTAAAATGGAGGTATTGTGTGAGAATGGCTTAAGCCTGCACACGAAGATCACCCTGAAACGACACTACCGTCTTTACTTGTCTGGGATAGTAAGCCTCCTCTTTAACAATCTATTTTCAAAGTTATCTAAAGGGGACTAATTGGGTGAAAGTTGCTGTACGAATTTGTGCGACAATTATAGACTCATTTGTAACTTACAAAGTAATCCTCATTTTATTTCAGAATAGTTTTAACCCATTCCCATGAAATGACACTTTTTGACGCTCCTCTAAGAAAAATAAAGCCTTGGAAAACGTATAGAAAATGAAGAAATTGCTTGTCATTAGCATCAGCTAAAATTTGTCGTCTGCAATATTCATGAATTTGGACAAGCTTCGCTAGATATCGTCGTTGGGCGAGCTCGATTAAAGCTGTATTTACGCCATTTCGCTCGCCAAAAAACAATATATACTGCTTATTTCGGCCAAGGATCCTCACTACCTTTTATAGTGGACAAAGATAGTAAGCTATTTGCAAACTTTTTTCTATTTTTTCGTTTGTTTTGTTTTTATTACTTGAATGAAAACAATTTTAAATAGATACAGATCTATTATAAAGATTATGTATTCTTTCAAACGCGTGTATGAAACATAAAAATCAGATTTTATTTCAACCTTCTTCATGAGCTTTTCAAGCAATTTCTTCATTTTCCACAGTGTTTTTAACCAATAACTAAAGTTCCATCAACTTGAAATTGTCGTTTGCAACTTCTTTCAATTTGGACCAGTCTAACATTTCGTCACGTGGGAATGGGTTAAATGAATATTGTACCACATACTTTTATCAAATAAATGATCTCTTATGACAATATAAAGCCAAATTAATCGGTTGGTTTGTATTCCTGAGCATTTACTTTCAGGATTTAAAGTATTGTGACTGCGACCATAGCGGAGTTGGTAGCGCGTCGGATACCTAAACATTTGGTTCCGGGCTCGATCTCCGGTCGCTGCAAATATCCTTTCCAGCATTTGTCTCCTACCAATGGGATGTATAGGTAGTATTGGTGTGGAACCCATGGTTATGCGCTCCAGTTGCCGCGACATGACTGAAATACTATTAAAAGTCACGTTAAACCCCATGCAAAGAAATAAATCAAGAGTACTGTAACCGGATTAATTAAAAAGAAAAAAAGTTATTATTCTGTTATTAGCCTTTTCATAGAAATGGAATTGAAATGAAAAATAGTTTTGTGATTAGAACTTTTCCTTACAGTCAAAGCAAAGGAAGTTTTTTTGTGATCTCGTTCACACCAATTAATAACCGGTATAATGGAGTTACCAGTGGTCACAAGTTGTACATTTTTACAGTGCAAGCGATTCTTATTCGATCTTAGTATCAGTTAACACTAAGTATATTGTTCAGAGACAGAAAACAAGTTAATCTTTTCTTCCGAATGTTTAATAGGGTACGTAAAATGTATTTAGGAATACTGTATACTTTTCACAAAATTTCGGAAATAGTATTTCAGTAATTTCCAACGGATATAACAGAGTGTGTGAACACCTTGAATAGCATATTCAACGATTTCGTACTTATCAGTTTATAAATGATAAAAAAAAGAGACAAATGCGACCGGAATATGAGTATTGGGGACAAAGCCGATGTTTTTAACCCATTCCCACACAGCAAAATTTTAGACTAGTCCAAATTGAAAGAAGCTGCAGACGACAATTTCAAGTTGATGGAATTTTAATTTTTTTGTCTTTTGGAGTTAGAAAACAATGTGAAAAATGGAGAAATTGCTTGATACAAGCAATTTCTTCATTTTCCACAATGTTTTCTAAAGCTTTTTTCTTGAGGGGCGTAAAAAGGAGGGCTTGTGCGGGAATGGGTTAAACACCCATTTTTTACTCCAAATATATATGCATTTCATACATGTATCTTGAATTAGTGAAACAATCTCAAAATGGAGCTGAATGGCATGTTGTTTCCTTTTTTTGTATTTTGAACAATGAAAATAAAGACCTCTTGAAGTTTATTTCAGATACAGTGCTCAGTTTGGTGAAGATCTGTGTTATCAATGCACGTGTCATGATTAAAGTCTCGGTAGCATTATTTCAACTTATACTTTTCTGACTAAAATTCTGTCAATGCAATATCCCCAACGAACTAGATTTCAATATGAAACTGTAGTAGCAACGAACTAGATATCAATATGAAACTGTAGTAGCAACGAACTAGATAGCAATATGAAACTGTAGTAGCAACGAACTAGATAGCAATATGAAACTGTAGTAGCAACGAACTAGATAGCAATATGAAACTGTAGTAGCAACGAACTAGATATCAATATAAAACTGTAGTAGCAACGAACTAGATGTCAATATGAAACTGTAGTAGCAACGAACTAGATAGCAATATGAAACTGTAGTAGCAACGAACTAGATGTCAATATGAAACTGTAGTAGCAACGAACTAGATAGCAATATGAGACTGTAGTAGCAACGAACAAGATGTCAATATGAAACTGCAGTAGCAACGAACTAAATATCAATATGAAACTGTAGTAACAACGAACTAGATATCAATATGAAACTGTAGTAGCAACGAACTAGATAGCAATATGAAACTGTAGTAGCAACGAACTAGATAGCAATATGAAACTGTAGTAGCAACGAACTAGATAGCAATGTGAAACTGTAGTAGCAACGAACTAGATAGCAATATGAAACTGTAGTTGCAACGAACTAGATAGCAATATGAAACTGTAGTAGCAACGAACCAGATAGCAATATTACACTGTAGTAGAAACGAACTTGATATCAATATGAAACTGTAGTAGCAAAGAACTAGATATCAATATAAAACTGTAGTAGCAACGAACTAGATATCAATATGAAACTGTAGTAGCAACGAACTAGATATCAATATGAAACTGTAGTAGCAACGAACTAGATATCAATATGAAACTGTAGTAGCAACGAACTAGATAGCAATATGAAACTGTAGTAGCAACGACCTAGATAGCAATATGAAACTGTAGTAGCAACGAACTAGATATCAATATGAAACTGTAGTAGCAACGAACTAGATAGCAATATGAAACTGTAGTAGCAACAAACTAGATATCAATATAAAACTGTAGTAGCAACGAACAAGATATCAATATGAAACTGTAGTAGCAACGAACTAGATAGCAATATGAAACTGTAGTAGCAACGAACTAGATAGCAATATGAAACTGTAGTAGCAACGAACTAGATAGCAATATGAAACTGTAGTAGCAACGAACTAGATATCAATATGAAACTGTAGTAGCAACGAACTAGATAGCAATATGAAACTGTAGTAGCAACGAACTAGATAGCAATATGAAACTGTAGTAGCAACGAACTAGATATCAATATGAAACTGTAGTAGCAACGAACTAGATAGCAATATGAAACTGTAGTAGCAACGAACTAGATAGCAATGTGAAACTGTAGTAGCAAGGAACTAGATAGCAATATGAAACTGTAGTAGCAACGAACTAGATAGCAATATGAAACTGTAGTAGCAACGAACTAGATAGCAATATGAAACTGTAGTAGCAACGAACTAGATATCAATATGAAACTGTAGTAGCAACGACCTAGATAGCAATATGAAACTGTAGTAGCAACGAACTAGATATCAATATGAAACTGTAGTAGCAACGAACTAGATAGCAATATGAAACTGTAGTAGCAACGAACTAGATATCAATATGAAACTGTAGTAGCAACGAACTAGATATCAATATGAAACTGTAGTAGCAACGAACTAGATATCAATATGAAACTATAGTAGCACTAAGATTTTATTTGGGAGAAGTGGATTGTAAAAGAACAATAACTCGAAAATGCTTTAATTTCCATTTGATATTTTTGTATATATACATTTTTTTAGCATATAAAAGAAAGTGTGATACTTAGCTGTTTTCAAAATTCCTTTTACTTTTTAAGACAAGCGTTCGTTGGGGTGTGGTCGCTCGTTTATATATGCAATATGAAGAGAGATGAAACGGCGCGTAAAATTGTCAACACCTTTGTCGCAAATAACCAGAAGTTGCTATCACAAGGACCATTTTATTCTATATTAATTATGTTTGAACAGAGAGTCAGCTACGACTAGGGCGTGAAATTTTACTTTCTTACTATCAGGGTTGTGATAACGTACTTAAAAAATCGGACTGAATATAGAAAAAGGCATTTGTTGTAAAAAAGCTCTCATATGACCTTAATCGGTAAAAGAAACTGTAACGTTGAATAATATCTTTCTACGAAGTATTAATTAATTGATATACTTCATTCTTGCATTTTAGTGAATTCGTGTTTTGTTATCTTTTTTATTATCATTAGTGTTATTTGTTTGATATTTTTTCTTTTTTTATTTGGGGGGTATCAAAGAAAAGCACTCGGTACATACACATCAACAAAAATAACAAATGAAAAATTATTTTTCTTTTTATGAACATTTTTTGTACTTCCCCAATGTCATCAATAACGCCTCGATACAAGTGCGCATGCGTAAGACAGATATCCAAATATAAGCGGCTTGTGCAAATTGTTTTATCAATAACTGATCAAAAACATCTTAACACTGTCAGATAGCGGAAAAATCGTATCGCGTTTACATTCGATTAGAGAAACTATGTGAAACGATAACAAAATAGACAAAATCATGGGAGTCACAGGCACGAAAGGAAAGATTTTTCTAGGATTCAATTTTCTATTTTGGGTAAGTAATATTTTTTTTTTCTCATAATACACATACATAGGCTACTTAATACAAAACTTTGGTGATTCGTATGCAAACTTGCAAAAGCTGTAACCTATTAACGACCTTTTTTTAAAACCATTTCGTCGTTGGGCGTTATAAAATGTCCTAACTACAGCTTGAATAAAGCTGTAGTTACGACATTTTGCACGCTCAACGGCGAATTGATAGTATCCAATGACCATTTGGTGTTTAATTTAAATAATACAATTCAAAATCTCAAGTACACTTTGTCTCAAAAAGAATAATCCAGAAGATTCCAAACTCTAATAGCCTAATTCTTTTACCCATTTTTCGACAATATCTAAAAAATGGTGAATCAAAACGTTTTATTCTTTTATATATATTCATATATAGCATGAAACATGAAACACACATTTCACGCGTTCTATGACCGAATGAAGTGTTCTGGTCGAATTGTTAATTACATTAGTTAATAAAAACTCCTATGGAACTTACAGCCATTTGTTAATGACGAACGGCCTAAGCAGTGTAAGTGCTAAAGCGGCTCTTGCACAGATTTTGAAAGAAGAATATTGGCTCTCAATTTTCAAATTTAATGTAATGTTTTCAGACATTTACTAGAAGGTGGTTAAACCGTTTTTGTAATGAAAATGACTGTTCATAACTTTAAAAGGAGAGAAAAGAAGCAAACAATTTTCGCGAAACGAGACGAAAAAAAAATCAACAAAGTACAACCCGAAGGGAACCGGAATTCATCGGGTAAATACGTTGTCTGTCGATTGCATCGATAATTGCCTTGTTTAGAGTTTCCATGACGTTACAATTACGTCACTTGCGTCTGCTAGCAATACAGTTGTAATCGACATTACCCGAAAGACTAGCGACCGCCACGGACAAGTTCCGACGTTTCAAAGTACTGCATAGGGAATTTATCACATCAAATTAAATTTCTAGTGAATATAGTTTGATTGAAATGAAGAATGAACATGATATTACTAACTATTGGAAAAGCAGATAACTTTCCTGTATCGAAATTTCATGAAAATCTGTCCAAAAACCGCTTTAAAGGTGTTTTAAAAGACGAAGAAAGTATTGAATATCTTCATTGACCCATTCCATAACTTTAATTTAAACAGAGGTGTGATGTGGTCTATCACCACAATCCCACAAAAATAAAAACATTTCAGAGATGAAGAGAATATATATTTTTTGTTTTGTTTTGTTTTGTTTTCATGGAGGTATAAACCGAAAAATTAATCACACAGTATGAATGCTCGAAGCGGATTCATACATAAGTGTGATTAGGTTTTTCGGTCCATACCTCCGTGAAAACAACACATATTCTCTTGATTTCTTACCATTTAATAACATCGAGCGAAAAAACCAAAAACGTTACAAATTTCGATACTTTTTTGTATGGAACTATTTTGTGTGGAAGCATACAAAATGGCTGCGTGCTCAAAAGTTTGTTCATGGAGGTATTTTTTTTCGACCGATCAGAAAACGCGTTTTTGATAGACGAAACTAAAAATTAAATCATATCTTCATATCTTATACATGCAATTTAATATCATCATAAGTTTTCGCCATAAGGTGATAAAAGATTAAAATGCTTTGCTAGTTTAAGACATCTAGGCAAGAATACAAAATTGTCCCGTCTCAATTTTTCATAAGAGCTCGAAACAAATGTTTCAGCCAAAAAAAAAAAAAATACTCGAATTTTGGTTGACCCTACTGAAATAGAATTATTCTGTAGGCTATTAGCCACGCACATGTCAACGTATAGTTAACCCTTGCCTGTTCAATACCAGGTTTTTACGTCCCTGTAATTTTATAACTAACAAGAGGCCCATGAGGGCCTGAGACGCTCTACTGGTTATCAAGTTTTCCGTTAAAGAAATCTGATATTTAAGGAAGTTAATTGCTCAAAGAAGAATGCATAAAGAAAAAAAGGGGCTTTATCCCCTTTATCATTTTAAGCAACAATCCTCAAGGCCCCTTTTCCCATGTTTCATGACGGATCCACTCCATTTCCAAAAGAAAGTTACCTTATGACCCTACAATCATTCTGTGAATATTTCATCAGAATCTGACAATAATTGTGGACTTAATCACATAAACAGGATTGTTTTGAATGAAAATCAATAAGGCCCCTTTTCCTGTGATTTCTGATGGATCAATTTCATTCCAAAAGGAAGTTTCCTTACAACTCGACAATTGTCCTGTGAAATTTAAAAGACAACTTGATAATGATTGTGATCTTCATCACATACACAAGAATGTTTTGAATGATAATCTGTAAGGCCCCTTTTCCTGTGTTTCAAATGCCACAATTATTCCATGCATCTTTGAAGAAAATCCAATAAAACTGTTGACTTTATTGTGTTAACAAAGATATTAATTCAAGTTCTCATAGGGCCCCTTTTCCCGTGATATTTTACTGTTGGTTTTATCATTCTATGAAAGTTAAAAGTGAATCCGATGAAATATTGGAAATTCATTATGTTTACTAGAATATTCTTTTTACATGATACTTGATGGATTGTACCCAGTTCTGAAAAGAACCATCTAAGTATTTGTACAATCATTGTGTGAAATTTTGAAGTGAATCAGGTGAAATCAAGGGACATCATTGTGTTAACCAGAATAGTTTAGAGAGTTTTTCATAAGGCCCCTTTTTATGTGACCCTTGCTATAGTCAGATCCACTGTCAAAATCAACAATTGGAATGATGGTACAATCAATCTGTTTAATCTGTGGAATTTATTGTGTTAATGAGTTTATGGTGAAATATTCATAGGGCCCCTTTTCTCATGATACTTTACAGAACAAACCAAATTTCAAAAGGAACAATTCTAATGAAGGTAGAATCATTCTTTAAAAGTTAAAGAGAATCAATGAAAACAGTGGACTGAATTGTGTCAAGAATTTTTGTAACTAAATTTTCATAAGGCCCCTTTTTCTGTGAAACTTAACAAATCAGACCCAATGTACAAAGGAACAATCCTAATGATAGTTTGAAGAAAATGATAAAGACTGAGGACTTTATTGTTATATTGATGTTTTGTAATAAAATTTTTATAAGGTCCCTTTTCTTGTGTCACTTAACCAATCAGACCTAATTTACAAAGGAACAATCCAAATGATGGTACAATCATTCTATTAAAGTTTGAAGAGATTCTGATAAAGACTGAGGGCATTGTTGTGTTTATGAGGATTTGGTAATAATTTTTCATACAGCCCCTTTTCCTATGATACTAGACAGATCAGGCCCAATTTGGAAAGAAACAATCCTTATGATGGTACAAACATTCTGTGAAAGTTTGAACAGAATCTGATGAAAACTGCAGACTTTATCTTTGTGTCAAATTTTTAAAATAAAATTTTCTTAAGGCACCTTTACCTGTGATACTTGAAGGATCAGGTCTCATGTCAGCATCAACAATCGTGATTATTGTGCAATGATTCTGTGAAGGTTTGAATAAAATCCAATGAAAGCTCTGGACTTGGTTACAAGGATTATAGATAAATTCTCTAAAGGCCCCTTTCCCATGATACTAGACAGATCACGCCTAATTTGAAAAGAAAGAATCCTTATGGTGGAATAATCATTCTGTGAAAGTTTTAACAGAATCTGATGAAAACTGTTGACTTTATTGTGGTACAATGATTTTAAAATTAAATTTCATAATGCTCCTTTTCCTGTGATACTTGACGGATCAGGTCAAATGCAAACATCAACAATCATTATTATTGTACAATTATTCTGTGAATGTTTGAAGAAAATCCGATGAAAGCTCTGGACTTGGTAACAAGGATTTATAAATGAAATTTTCATAAGGCCCCTTTTCCTGTGCTTCTTGACAGTTCAAACCCTGTTATGAAAAGAATGATAGTTATGACCTTCCAATCATTCTGTGAAAGTTTCAACAAAATCTGATCAAAGCTGTGGGCTTTATTGTGTTAACAGGGTTTTATTAATTGAATTTTCATACAGCCCCTTTTCCCATGTTACTTGATGGATCTGAACCCATTCCAAAGGGAACTCTTCTTACAAAAGTATAATTATTGTGTTTGAGTATAAAGACAACCCCATCTCATCTGTGGACTTACAAGCATTAATTAAGATTTTTTTAATTGAATTTTCCTAAGGCCCCTTTTCCTATGTTTCTCAATGGATCAGACCCAATTTGAAAGGAACAATCCTTATGATGGTACAATCATTATGTGAAAGTTTTAAGTCAATCAGGTGAAATCTAGGGCCATTACATGTTAACTAAGATTTTTTTATTAAATTTTCATAGGGCCCCTTTCCCCATGAAACTTGATGGATCAAACCTACTTCCGAAAGGAACAATCCATTTAATGTAATAATCATTCGGGGAATGTTTGAAGAGAATTTTTTGAAAACTATGGACTCTATTGTGTTTTCGAGGGCTTTTTCAATCCAGTTTTAATCGGGCCCCTTTTTCCCGTGGTCCTTGACTGATTATACCAAATTTTGAAAGGAACAATTCTTATGATGGTACAATCATTCTGTGAAAGTTTGAAGTCAATCAGATGAGAACTGTGGACTCTAGAGTGTTAACAAAGATCTTTGAATTAAATTTTAATAAGGCCCCTTTTCCTATGTTTCTTGAGGAATCATATCCGATTCCAAAAGGTACAATCCTTATGATGGTACAATCATTCTGTGAAAGTTTGTAGAGAATCCGTTGTAAATTGTTGGCTCTAGATTATTAATGAGAATTTTTTATTAAACATTTCATAAGGCCCCTTTTTCCTGTGTTTCTTGAAGGATCATACCAAATTTCAAAAGGAATAATCCTTATGATAGTACAATCATTCTGTGAAAGTTTGAAGGGAATCAGATGAAAACTATTGACTCCAGAGTGTTAACAAGAATTTTTTAATTAAATTTTCATAAGGCCCCTTTTCCCCTGTTTCATAACAGATCAGACCCATTTTCGACCCTTATGTTGGTACAATCATTCTGAGAAAGTTTGAAGAGAATCCAAGGAAAACTGTGGACTCTATCGCGTAAACGAGGATTTTTATTTGAATTTTAATGAATTTTCATAAGGCCCCTTTTTGCCATGTTTCTTGACGGATCATACCAATTTTCGAAAGGAACGGTCCTTGTGTTGGTACAATCATTCTGTGAAAGTTTGAAGAGAATCTGATGAGAACTGTGGACTCTATCGCGTAAACGAGGATTTTTTAATTAAATTTTCATAAGGCCCCTTTTCCCATGTTTCTTTACGGATCATACCCATTTTCGAAAGGAACGATCCTTATGTTGGTACAATCATTCTGAGAAAGTTTGAAGAGAATCCGATGAGAACTGTGGACTTTATTGCGTAAACGAGGATTTTTAATTGAATTTTAATTAAATTTTCATAAGGCCCCTTTTCCCGTGTTTCTTGACGGATCATACCCATTTTCGAAAGGAACGATTCTTATGTTGGTACAATCATTCTGAGAAAGTTTGAAGAGAATCCAATGAAAACTGTGGACTTTATCGCGTAAACGAGGATTTTTAATTGAATTTTTAATGAATTTTCATAAGGCCCCTTTTCCCGTGTTTCTTGACGGATCATACCCATTTTCGAAAGGAACGATCCTTATGTTGGTACAATCATTCTGTGAAAGTTTGAAGAGGATCCGATGAGAACTGTGGACTCTATCGCGTAAACGAGGATTTTTTTATTAAATTTTCATAAGGCCCCTTTTCCCGTGTTTCTTGAAGGATCATACCCATTTTCGAAAGGAACGATTCTTATGTTGGTACAATCATTCTGAGAAAGTTTGAAGAGAATCCAATGAAAACTGTGGACTTTATCGCGTAAACGAGGATTTTTAATTGAATTTTTAATTAAATTTTCATAAGGCCCCTTTTCCCGTGTTTCTTGACGGATCATTCCCATTTTCGGAAGGAACGATCTTTATGATGGTACAATCATTCTGTGAAAGTTTGAAGAGAATCCGATGAAAACTGTGGACTTTATCGCGTAAACAAGATAAAGTTTAACGGAAGGACGACGGACGACGGACGGACGGACGCACGGACGCACGGACGCCGGACGGGAAAAAGCCATCGCTATAGCTCTAGTGGCCTTCGGCCAGTAGAGCTAAACACTAGATTATGGAAAAAGAGGAAACTGCTTGTAACAAGCAATTTCTTCTTTTTCCACAATATTTTATTCCCTGTTGAATGGTTATTTTTCAAAATTAAATCCACTTTTCGACAACAAAACCCTTGAATTTGGACAGAACGAAAATTTTGCAAAACAGGAAAGGGTAAAATGTGTACATAAATTCAATTATTCTTGTAAGCCTATTTAGTGTCCACATTTTTAGTAATGCACATTTAAAAAGATTAGCAAGCTCTCATATTTTCTATATTATCTGTGTATTTTTATCTCATCTTTAACCCATTCCAACTCAATCCCTCCTTTTTACGCCCCTCAATAAAACAGCTTTGGAAAACATTGTGGAAAATGAAGAAATTGCATGTTACAAGCAATTTCTTCATTATCCACAATGTTTTCTATCGCAAAAGATGAAAACATTTAAAATTCCATTAACTTGGAATTGGCGTCAGCAGATTCTTTCAATTTGGACCAGTCTAAAATTTGGTTGTGTGGGAATGGGTTAATTCATGGCATCATTATTGTCATAAGTATCACTATCATAATAGTATTATTTTGAGAAAGCCCAACCTTGGTCAACTGACGGATCACCGCTGCAAATCAAATTATCGATTGACCTATCAAACCGTTTATTTTAAACGGAATTGCTATGTTGGACTCTGTCCGACATATGTTTCAAACATGTTAGTTATTGGGCACCTAGAAATAAAGACGTCAATCAATCTCGTATAATTAAAGAAGCCATTTACATCTATGATAAAATATAAAACGACAGACCTGATAATTGTGTTGTAAATCAAACTATTTCAGCTGCCATCAGTTCAATTCGTTGTTATGCTTAAATTTTAGGGAAAATATAATATTAGCTTAAAGCATCGCTACAAACATTTTGCTACATTTGACGAAGAAGAAAAGGTTGTTAGCAAAAGCTTTGTTCTGCGACTTGCCTACATTAAATGTGAGAAGGGACGGTCTGTGAATTTCGTTTTACAAGCAGTTCACATCCTTACACATGTCCCAGTCATTTAGACTTGGTTCTTCATCTATGAAAACTATAGCAAGGTAGATGTACCATGGTACCTTCGGAAAATCTGCCAAAAAGGGATGTAATCAAACAGAGCAGTTACTCAAGGGTCGTTGATCTTCGAACTTCCTAGAGATAGGAGAGGTTGTTAATAAAAAGGAGAAAGGTTATTAATAAAAACGAAGGCTCTTCAATTGTGTTATCGCCAGTAAATAAAGCTGTAGTTACGACATGTTGGTTGCAAAACGACGATATTCATTTTTGAAAAGGCATTAATGCTGAATATTTATATTACTTTCAGAAATTCTCAAATGCCCGTGTATGCAAAAATTCTAAAGTCGCTTTGAAATTTCCGTTTATTCTGACACTAGTCGGGTCTTTTCGCAGCTCTCTGATGGCCCTTTTTCGCGTGGTAGATCACAAATATCACCAACAGGAAACCCCAACTGTGTCGCAGCAGTACAATAACAATTAATGTCAATCAAAATTGATGTCCAATTGGGTGTTGATTAATTTTCGCACAAACAAAGGCTCAGCGGAATTAATAAACTACACGCTTTGTTCTTACAGAGAGAGGATTTTTCCTACCAGTCTTGATCAGCTTTTCGTACAATTTACAAAATTTGTTTGTTTGAATGGGGTTTTACGCCACTTTCAACAATCTTTCAGTTATATCACGGCGGATGGAGCACCTAACAATGGAATCCTGGTATTTCTCACACCAGTACTACCATTACATCCTTTCCTAGCCTCCAGCTGCTATCCCACATATAGGTCTACGATTATCGACCAATTAGTGAGAGACAAATGGGCGGAAAGGATGAGTGCCGCCGTCGGGGTCCAAACCCGGGACCTCTAGATTGACAGTCCGACGCGCTACCAACTGCGCTATGACGGCGGCTCAAATTTACAAAATAGATTTCGGAATACATATATTGCTTAAATTAAGGAAGCACACCTTTTCGTAATTCTATAATGAATACAATTGAAAGAACATTCATCATCCGCACTAAACGGCAGGGCTTGACAATGTGATTTAAGACCAGATTACACTTTCCTGAGTAAATTTACCACAATAATCAATAAAATTAAAGAGTTTATTAAATTTCAAATTGATTTAAATGTATTATCTTTATTAGTCTTTTTATATAGAAAACATTTTGGATAATAATGAAATTGATTGATAAAAGCAATTTCTTTATTTTCCAAAATGTTTTCGAAAGGTTTTTAAGGGGGGCTGTGTTTGAATAGGTTAACGAGTATGTGTCCGTACAGTTTAGACCACCTTACATCGTAGTTTGATCTCTGTTTACTCTTCTGTAGTCTGTGAATAGCTTATTGAACTTTGTTTCCTGGCATCTGAATATTTTAAGCAGAATAGAGCTAAATTGATTCGAACAAGTTAGGCGAGTTTATGGACGCTTTTTTTTGAATGAGTTATAGTACTGGTAAAAAGGCGTAATTTGTCAAGACCGTCCTCATGAAATTATGAAGCGAACTTTTCGTGGAGTATCGTAGCATTTTTAACCGGCTTAGCGAGATCAGTTTCTAATGTCCAGTTACAGTGCTTCGAGTTTTCATTTAATCCATTACATGACGACAAAATTTAAGACTGGTCCAAATTGAAAAGAGCTGCAGACGACATTTTGTAGTTGATGAAATTGTAGGCTAACCGATTATCTCAGAACCCGTAATTCTACGCGCTTTTAATATAGTTGTAGATAACACTTTGAGAAAAGGAGACACTGCTTATTTCAAGTAATTTCTTCTTTTCTCTTATTTTTTTTCTTTCTTACCCAGCTCATATTCGCAGAATTGTTAAATTGCCGTCTGCAATTTCAATAATTTTGGACTAGTGTTAAAGTTTATTCTCTGTCAAAGGGTTTAAATAACTGATACAGATACTATGAACAATATATGGCCGATATTAGGTCTAAATATTTGCTTTCTTTTCAACACGAGCCCGCTTTGTTTACAAGATTGTTGATATAGGTCGTAGGTGTCTTGTTAATTCAAAGGCTAAACAAATATGGAGTGCAAACAACAAAACAAGATTGTTTCCCTGCTTACTTTGGTTAAAGAATAATAAAAACGTAACATACAAATTTGGTGTGCACACGAAGGACAATCTTTTCCCTTGACTGGCGAGCCTGTCCTAATCTAACGATACAAGTCGGAGAGCAGCGCAGATGGGACAGGTTCACCAGTCTATCTTTTCCCCTGCTTACTCTCGTAAAATTATAATAAAATGTAACATGCGTGACTAACAAATCCGTGCTTTTATTTTAAGTGTCAGCATTATTTATACATATTCTATTTTGTATTCATCTATTCATTCATTCATTCATAGTGAATTCATTCTTTTGTTCCTTATGACTTCATTCATTTATTCATTCATTTCTTTCCTTCTTTATTTTTCGTTCATTCATTCTTCATTCATCTTCTTATCTATGCATTTATATATTCGTTCATGAATCTATTTTTCAATGCATCAATTAATCGTTCATTCCTTTATTTAATTATTTTCTTATTAATGCATTTTTAAGAAAAGTTGTTCAGAACATCGTCGTTTTTGTTTTTTATCAAAGTAATGATGGGTAAATAGACTTTTTCTCGGTGATTTTTTGCCTTGTGATTATTATAGGCATATTCTTGACGGATATTCTTAATTCTGTTATCCGAAAAACTGGTGATAAATATCAGAGTACGCAGTTTGTGTTGTTCTACATCAAAGGAACCAACAAAGAGTTGCTCTCTACAAACACCGATACTTTGTTTTACTTGTTCCCTCATCACTACATCTTCAATATACAAAACAATGAATGAAGTTTAAGGTCTATAGAGGTCAACAAATGTTGTTGAAGCTTCTCCGGCGTCATAAAAAATGTGTAATTCATATAAGAACAAAGAAGGCCAATACTTCCGTTGGGTCTGGCCTACATCGATACATTGAGCTCATTTTATTCAATTTCAGCTTTTGGGGCTTGGTACACTTGGTTATGGTATATGGATACTGATTACTTCAAACAACACTAACCATTTTCTATCGGGGACTTTGGTAAGATTTTCTTCTTTTTCTTTTTTCATAACTCTAATATTTTCTGAGGAAAACAGTCGTCAAGAATATCCTTGTTTAACACATTACCAAATGATTAAATTTTAGACCACATCTTATTGCAGACGACAACTTCAAGTTAAAAGAATTCTTAACATCAAAGTTGGATAGATAAACCAAAACTGAGATGCCTTCTCCTACTATTAAGAAAACAAATGCAAACAAATAAAAACAAGAGCACCGCCTACTGGTGCCTACGCTCGGCTGTTTGGTGCTGGATAGTGGACAAAATGCATTTTGAGTTATCGCCCTTGATAGTATTGGTTGCTCTTTTGTTAGTGAACAAGTGTAGCAAGCTTCAAGTGAATGCCTTTAGTAGAACCAGAGATATCACAAAATGTCAAAGTTTTCGCACGACGACGATGACGACAACAACAACAACGACGACGACACAAAGGCTATAGCAATACATCGGCTTTTCTCAGAAACAGCCGAGCTAAACATCCAAGAAGTTGTAATGGTATCGGTATCTACTAGAACTTGTAAATAAGCTTCGACATTTTGTAACTCATATTCTGATATTTCTTATAATGTCATATTTTAACTCTTATTATTCTCGGACAGAAAAAATTGTACCTTGGTTTTAAAAACGCAATAATAAGGATAAAAGAACTGACAGTTCTTTTTGAAATCAATTCAAAACATTTCTTTTGACAATCAAGTTGACTATTAACGTCAAATGTTGCATTGCCGTAATTTAATGTGAAGCATTTGTTGGACCTTTGTTATTCTACTATTTTCTCCAGTTTCTGCACCCAATGTTCATGTTATTTACCATTGCGTTTTTCAGGTTTTCACATATTCTTTTCTTGGCATCGGGCTTTTAGTAGGAATAATAGGTAAGCTGCACTTTTGGTCTAAAATTAAATATTCTCTAATAAGCGTTTTATGATCATTTTCTAGTATGACTAGTCAAACATTGTGCCTCACTCTGGGATGCATGTTGGTGAGGCTTCACTAACTGACCAACCACGGATGTCAATCAAAGAACTAATCGACCAATCAAATGATTCATGTGGACCGAGAAGGAAGTTTGAACTCCAATATTGGCCGCATGTCATGTGAAGCATTTCTGACTCATAGTTATTCTACCTTAATATACATTAATTCTTGAACAACTTATCCTGATTACCGTAAAACCCGGTCTGACCGTATAGCCTTTCCGATTACATTCGAAAATTGGGAGAGCGGTATGTCCCTTTTCGCGTGACGGATAGAAACTGAAAATTTGAAGGATCAAATATTTTTTTAAAAAGAATAAACCATTCACACTATATCAGTTTAAAGGTCCTTGGTTAGAAAAGTCTACTTTAATGGTCAAGATAGTCTAGCTATTTGCATATAACATCGTTACACGTTATTCAAGGCAATAAATCACCAAGTTGTAGCAAGGAGAAAAAGATTCTCAAGTGGTTCTTATCAAACAGTTCAATATAAATGGTATGTAACTTTATACCTACTGAATACTGCTTGTTTTATTTTATCTTGAGTCAAATAGGGCCAAGTTTGACATTTAGTTTTATCAGTTATCAGGAACCCAACCAACGTTCTGGGTGATTTGTAAGTGAAAAAACATGAATTCGCCGTGGATGGTTCTGGTATCAGAGTTGTTACTTATGCATTTGAGAAATCAAACTTTTTTTTAATTTCCTTTTTCTATCGAATCTCGACGAAAAATTCCAGACATAAAAGTTATATTGTAATTTCACACTTAAAATAATGTGGATAAAAATGAAAGTTATAATCTAACCTATAGGTATACATATACAGGAGATCTGTTAACCCATTACCAGACGGCAAAATTTTAGACTGGTCCAAACTGAAAGGAGTTGCAGCAGACAATATAAAGTTTATAATTTTTTTAGATTATTTCAACTTTCTGGATAGAAAACATTATGTAAAATGAAGAAATTGCTTGTTACAAGGAATTTCTTCATTTCACAATGTTTTTGAATTGTTTCTTGTTTCTTTTTGTTTTTTTTTGTTTTGTTTTGTTTTTTTTTTTGATGTGTCCAAAAGTCCCATTGTTTAGGAATGGGTTAAGAGATGAAGAGAATATTTTTTGTGTTCATGGAGGTATGAAACGAAAAAACAAATCACACTGTATGAATACCACCATGAACACAAACAACATTCTGATCATTTCTAATAGTTTAATCACACCAAGCAAAAAGTATCAAATATTTTACAATTTTGATACATTTTCTATGGAACTATTTTGTGCTCAAAATTTTGTTCGTGGAGGTATGATTTTTTTTCGGCCAACCAGAACGCTCGTTTTTGATAAAACTAGATTAAGTTATTGTGTGATAAAACATTAAGATTCAAGTTAAAAGAAAACAAGGAATCTTTGATTATTCTAGACGCAAGTTCATTCATTCCATCCCTCAGTATAAATAACCGACCCCCTTAACCAATTACCACACAATGACACTTTTGACACCCCTCAAGAAAAAATGTGGGAAATGAAGAAATCGCTTGCAAATAATCGTGTGCAACTCCTTTCAGTTTGGACCAGTCTAAACTTGTCATCTGGTAATAGGGTTGGGATTTGGGTACTCTTTTTAATTCTGTCTTAAAAGATCACGCGGATTGTCATGATTTAGCTTTGTTTAATTTCAGGGTTGCTAGGCTGTATCGGAGGATGCGCGGAGAGCACGTGCTGTTTGAAAGTGGTAAGAAATAATTAGATAATGCTAATAAGCAATAAGCTTCGCGTATTCATACAGTGTGATTAGGTTTTTCGGTTCATACCTCCATGAAAACAATAAATATTCTCTTCATCTCTTAAAAAGACGGAAACATTTTACACTAGTCAAAAATGAAAAGAATTGCAGAAAGTTTATGAAATTTTAATTTTTTCAACCCTCTTGGTTGAAAATATTGTGCAAAATGGGGAAATTGCTTGTTCCTAGCAAATTCTTCATTTTTCACAATGTTTCCCCACTTGTTTTTCTTGATGGGAATAAAAAAACGTCATTGTGTGGGAATGGGTTAACACGATCCCGCAAGTGACAAGTAACTCAAGGAAATAAGTTGGAAGGGTTAAGATAGGAACGGTCCATCAAAAATACCACGACATCAATAACATATATGCCCAAATCTCGATTCGTTATAAACGCAGCACGCAATTGAAAAATGAATTGAAGACATTTCAGATAGATTCTATAGAAATGATTACTTGGACCAACTATGTGTTTAGCTCACTTAAAGTCGCTGGAGACTAGGAAAGGGTGTAATGGTCGTACTGGTGAGACATATACCAGAAATCCATTGTTAGGTGCACCAGCCGCCGAAATATGACTAAAAATTGTAAAAAGCGGCGTTAAACCCCATTCAAACAAACATTTCACTTAAAACCATAATTGAATTGGAAATTACCTTCCATGTTTAAATATCTACATTGTCTGATATGTCTGATTAAACCATTTCCAGACGATAAAACTGTTAAATGTTCCAAACCAGTTTCAGAAAGATAGTTTTGAAGTTGATAGTTTTCTAAATACTTCTGCTTTTCTTAGAAGAAAAAATAAAATAACTGAAGAAATTGATAGTAACAACCAAATCATTCATTTATCACATTGGCTGCCTGAATTCCTCTCTATAAGGTCTTTATTAGCAGATTTGCTACAGTGCACAACAAAATTATGGAAAGCAGCTGCAGACAACGAATTCAAGTTGATAGAGTCTTAATTTTTCGTCTTTTTGGAAAGAAATCATTGTGGATAATGAAGATACAAACAATTTTTTCATTTTCCACAATGTTTTCCAAGACCCTTCCTAGATGGCCGTTATAAGGAGGGGATGTGCGGGAATGGGTTAAAAGATCAGCTTTAGCTTAGTTCACCATTTCTTTGCATTCTCCAGGTTGACCTACTAATCCATTTCAAGTACATGTCACTAGGCATCGACATATCAATCTCCCTATTCTAGTTTCATCGAGGCGGAGATGATCAAGTGTCATTTGCCTTATCCATATTAATTAATCTTAAGCTAGAAAGAACTAGGCTTAGACATTTTCACAATAACAAAGAATATAAACATTTCATTTCCCGAAATTAAACAAATGATCTTCTAACAAACATTTTTCAGATAAGGATAGTTTTATTTGAAATATATAAGGATTTAGGACCCTGTTTTATAGATCACATTGAACGATTGATTGTTTCTCTTGCCAAGCTTAGATAATGTGTTAGGTAATTTGTTTTAAGCGCGTTATCAGTAAGACAGATAAATATTTCAGTTTGGAAACAAACGGACATCTATACACTTGAATTTAGATTATTTCAAATAGAAAAATAAACATTCTAAAGTTGACAAATTTTGAACGTTAACTACAAACATTTCACCGATTTTATGCCTATGGAGTAGTGTTTTTTGGATTTGCTTTTTAAACCTTCGCTGCAAATCCCTGGGATCGCGACAGCCCTGTAAGATAACCGTATTTACGGATCGCTGGCCACGCCCACTGACTCCGCTGACAACGCCCACTGACTCCGCTGACAACGCCCACCGACTCCAAAAGAAAGTTTCACTTCGATTTTAAACATCGTTATTTGCTTAGTTTGATTGAATGGGGTTTTACACCGCTTTCAACAGTCTTTCAGTTATACCGCGGCGGCTGGAGCACCTAACAATGGAATCCTGGTATTTCTCACACCAGTACTACCATTACATCCTTTCCTAGCCTCCAGCTGCTATCCCACATAGGTCTACGATTATCGACCCATTGGTGAGAGACAAATAGTCGGAAAGGATGAGTGCCGCCGTCGGGGATCGAACCCGAGACCTTTAGATTGACAGTCCGCCGCGCTACCAACTGCGCTATGACGGCGGCGTTGCATAAGTATGACAATAACATGTAGCAAAAGAGCTAAAAACTTGGTTGGTGACCTAATCGTCGCAACTATAACTTGAATAAGTAGTTATAACGTTTAAAGTCGCCTTACCAACCAAAATGTTTCACATTAATGTCGGCCAATGTCGTAGCAATTTCATTGGTTAAGAGACTTCGTAACTACAGCTTATTCAACAGTGATAACGAGGTTTAGGTCGCCAACCAAAAAATGTATTTTTGTTTGATGTTACAGTCCATAAATTTTGCAAAATAACTCCGTGTAATATCGAAGTAGAACTGCCTGTCGGAGTCAGTCGGCGAGGCCATGTTATCAATGTATTGAGCTGAATGTCGAATATCTATGGTTCTGTCAAATTCACGAAACCATTTATTAATTGATTTATTTGATGATTCATTTATTTCGTAATTTTGATTTACCAATTAATAAATGTTCCATTCTTTTTCATATATTACAGTACATTGGTTTTGTTGTGGCTATCCTCTTCATTGATATCGGAGTTGCAGTGGCTGGTTACGTAGAACGGGATAATGTATGTATCATATTTAGACGCGTTCTCTTTTACCACAAATTCCCGCCTTTTTCCGTCCTCCAAGAAAAAAATATTAGGAAAACATTGTGGAAAGTGAAGAAATTGCTTGTTACAAGCAATTTCTTCACTTTCCACAATGTTTCATATCCCATAACACAATGATTTTAAAACTTTCATCAACTTAGAATTGCCGTCTGCAACTTTTTTCAATTTAAACAAGTCTAGAATTATGTTGTTTGATAATCAGATGATCGACATGTTTTTTTCCGTTTATATCTTACAAATGAAAGTCTATAATTCGACAGATGTATAAATTGTTGTTGAACGTTGTGCTAAACAAATACTTTTTCAGAATAATAAACATGAACATTTGCATGAAAGGGCTGGTTATAGGTTAATATTTCTTTTGAAAAAAAAAATCTATTAACAACTCTGAACTGGCAAGGACAAACAGGTTGTGAAGACTAATATCAGACTACATATAAGTTCAGGCTGATCCACACATATGTGCAGATTGATTATTCCCTGTTGGAGGTCAGTGGGCGTGGCTTCCATATGTCAATTATAAAACATCATCTTATTGTATTCTAGGTGTTTGATATAATGCATAAACTCTGGGATGAAATAAACACCGATACAAAAGGACAGATACAGAAAGAAGTAAGTATTCGTAAAGTCAAAGGCATCATCTCTCAAAAATATTATTTTCGTCTATTTCTGTAGCCTGTATTCTAGGCTGTCATTAAGCATATATGCATGGAAGGCCTCGGCCATAGCGCAGTGGAAGCACGCGAAGGTAGCACATAGGACCCCTAGTTGTGAGGTCCCTGGTTCGCTCCCCGACAACGGCAAATATCCTTTCCGATATTTGTCTTACACCAATGGGCGGATAATCGTAAACCTAAGTGGGATAAGCACCTGGAGGCTCAGAAAGGATGTGGTGGTAGTACTTGTGTGAGAAATACCAGGAATCCATGGTTAGGTACTCGAGACGCCGAGATATGACTGAAATACGGTTAAAAATGGTGTCAAGCCCCATTCAATCAATCAATTGAAAGAAACGAAGGAACATCACTCATGCTTTAATTTTCATACTTAGACATAGCAGCTAAATAATGTAGAAACTTTTCAACTAAATTAGTACATATCTGTCAAATTAGTATCAGTTAGACTGGAAACCATTCTACTTTATATATATCTACCTGTATTTCCTATCTGAATAAGTATCTCTACTATCTCTATATTTATCGTATTTTCTCTGAATACGCTTCTGTCTTTTCTTCTATTTTAACGCTTTACTGTTTATTCATTGTTTAGACTTGTCCGAATTCGAAAAGGTGTTATTATTGACTATGTTATTAAAAGAGTACGCTTAGAAAAGTAACAATCCTTTATGATAGGAAATATTGTGGGAAAAGAAGAAGTTGCTTGTTGCAAGCAATTTCTTCTTTTTCCACGTTTTCTCAAGTATCATATCACAGTTACGTAAAATTCAGGGAATGCAAAGGAAATGGTTGAATGGATAGTTACAAGTCTTATAAGTCATGACAATTATACAAGAACGAGTGCCAAGATTCAATCGTTTTGATTGGCTTATTTTTTATACTTTCATAAACGTAATTTTGAGCTAGCAAATATCTGCATGCTTGCTCACTTTATGGATTCATTTTATAGCTCACCTGAGCACAACGTGCTGAAGGTGAGCTATAATGATCGGTAAATGTCCGGGAATATACATCAAGGAATTACTGTACTCTGAAAATTAGCCCTTTATTGTGCGATCCCTGATTTTACAAAGGGAATCTTTGAAAATCTTCTCCTCCCATATAATTGGTCTTATTCTGAAAATTAGCCCTTTTCTGTCCGACCCCTGATATTACAATGGAATAAAGAATGAAATCTTTTAAAATCTTCTTCTCCAAAAACCATAAGGTCAAGAGCTTTGATATGTGGTATGCATTAATGTCTATTGACTTTCTGCCAAAATACTTAAATGAATTACTGGACTCTGAAAATTAGCCCTTTTAAGTGTGATCGACGATTTTACATAGGAATAAAGAAGGGAATCTTTGAAAATCTTCTTCTCCCAAACCATATGGCCTAGATCTTTGATATTTGGAATAAATCATCATCATCGATCCTTTACTTTAATACTTTATAGTATTACCCTACTCTAAAAATTAGCCCTTTCTGGTAAATTCCTGATTTTAGTTAGGAATAAAAAAGGATATCTTTTAAAATCTTATCCTACTTAACCATTAGGCATAGAGCTTAGATATTTCGTTTGTATTGATGTCTATGGATCCTCTAACAAAATTCTTCAAAGAATTGCCGTATTCAGGAAATTAGCGCTTAATAGTGGGATCATCAATATAGAATTAAAAGAGAAAATCCCTAAACAACTTTTCCAAAGTAATTAGACAGATGGCTTTGCTATTTTGTATATATCATAAAGTCGTGAACCATCATACTCAGGGGAGCGATTTAGGACCATCATGGTCCTCTTGTCTTGAAAATAGTAAGATATTTGTTTTTTGGGTTTTTTTTCGACTTAACTGATTGCACTAAATTATAGGAAATTTCAATGTAATTAAGTTTTTAGATCCATACCAGAATGAAAACAAACTTGATTTCTAGGCCCATTCTTGTTCAATCCCTGGTTTTTAAGTACCTGTATTTTTCTGCTTGAGAAAATATTGTGGAAAAAGAAGAAATTGAAGATGAACAAGCAATTTCTTCTTTTTCCACAATATTTTTACCCTACTAAATGATTTTTCATATAAAATAACTTGATATTGTCGTCTGGATAATCTTTGAATTTGACTGGTCTTAAACTTAAACAGGTAATGGTTAAATCATTGACCTTTTGAAGGTATATTGTTTTGCTATTTACGTCACGGACACGTCACGTGACATTGTCGTTTGGCGAACATAACTTCGTAACTACAGCTTATTCAAGCTCGATAACGATGATTATGCTCATTTTTTTTTATCTTCCAGCTGAATTGTTGTGGTTATAAAAGTTCAACAGAGTACGGGACGAAAATTCCAGACAGTTGCTATAGTAACAAAGATGACGTTTCAACATTATACGCAGTTAGTTTTCATTTCTTAAGCTTACCCTCTTGACTCATTACCAGATGACAGATTTCAGTCAATTTCTCCCACTCAAAAAATTCTTTTCTGGGCATTGGTTTGTTTGAATTTCTTAAAGTTACGATAATAATGGATTTTTGAAAATGAGCAAATACAGGATCTTTTTCAAGAGTCTGGTTCTTACCCCGTATATCACTTGATTAGCTTTAGAAACCTGCCACTTGGATTGCAGGTAAAGGGTTTATTGAAATATGTCAAATCTGCTTACAAATTACATCACGGAAATAAAATATTTAGAAGTTCAATTGCATCTAAGTGAATATATAATAATTTCGTGTGTTATTTTTCTTTTAAATCTCTTGAAACACAACACAGGTCAATAAAATGATATATGAAAGACCGTCGTCATTTATATCTAAAAAAGAGATGGAAATAAAAAAGATGTGGTAGAAAGTCTAAACCCTTAAGTAAAGCTTTGGTAAGGAAGGTACAAAATAATTTTATGTCACTTCTAACTTAACTCATTTCGACATGGCAAAAATTCAGACTTTTTTAAATGAAATTTGTTGCAGACAATTTCAAGTAAATGGAATTTGGAAATCTTTTTAACACAGGGAAGAAATATTGTAAATACTGAATAAATAACTTTTACAAGCAACTTCATTGTTCACATTAATTTCAAAAACATTCTTCTTTTAAGGGCGTAAAAAAGCGGGATGGTGTGAGAATTAATTAATTGTCGTCACGAGGCTACACATAATCGTTTATCCAGTGTTTTCCGGCTAAAGTTGAGAGTTTCAGAAGTTCAAGAATTTTTTTTTTCTATTCTTTATTAATATAATTTTTCATTTTTTAATCAATAGACGCCATGTGAAACTGCTATGAAAGACTGGGTGGAAGACAACATTCCTATTTGGGCTTCAGTGCTCGGTGCTATCGGGCTTGTTCAGGTACTCAGTTTAGGATTTATACAACAAAAGTTACAGACAGTTAATAACTTTTAATGATTCCATTTTTAAACTTTAGAAACCGAAAAAAAAATAATTAAAATGCCTTGTCCGTTCAGTCTGGTTTCATGTTCAAAAAAGATAAGTTTTTCATTGAGTTCCTGCAGTTAATCTTAGTTCTTTAGTACAATATAACAATATAAACATAAAGTCTTATTTGCAATTTGATGCATCAAGTACACCCTTTTGTTGTTGTTGTTTGTTTGATGTGCGTTAATTGACGGATCTCTGACCACGCCCACTGACCATCGACATGGTAGTTCGACCGAGATATAAAAGATATCAGATTGAGAGAAATAATATGGTCAGGGGTATAGAATAAAAGGCAAATCGTTGGCTAGAGACCTAAACGTCGTTACCGCAGTTTGAACAAGCCGTAGTTAAATTGTAAATGTCGCCAAACCAACAAAAACTACTTAACATAAATGTGTTCACGTAGGGTCTAAATGAATATTTTTATTGGTCAGTCGATTTTTCCATTGATCGCGACTATTCGACAATTACTACTGGTCACGCCCACTGAGCTCCAACAAGAAGTTGCATTTCGATTCCACTGTAATCTTTTGCAAGATTTACGGCCAGTGTCATGTAACAAAAAGATAAATAACAAGTTGGTGAAGCTAACGTCGAATCTCGAGTAGGCAGTTGCACGATCAACAAACGTGCTTTACATTAACCCATCCCCAAATAATGACGCTTTTAAACGCCCCTGTAAGCTTTGGCAAACATTGTGGAGAATGAAGAAATTGCTTGTAACAAGCAATTTCTTCCTTATCCACAATGTTTTCTACCCAAAAACGACACAGAAGTTGAAGGTTTCATCAACTTATAATTGTCGTCTGCAACTCCTTTGAATTTGGACTGGTCTAAAGTTTTATTGTGTGGGAATGGGTTAATGTCAGCCAAAGTAGGAGTTTAAAGTTCCCTTCCGGTATGAAAGAATGATTCGATTTGTCGATCGATTCTTTCAAAGACGGCCGCAATCCGTCAATTGACATGGTTGTTGTTGTTATTTTTTACAGGAAACTGTTTATGAAAGACGTCTTCTATGCTTTGGATTTACATGTCGTTTCAGATCATTTGCCTGATTTTTTCTTGCCTGGTGTTAACCAGCGTAGAGAAAGCTATGAGGGTTTCGGACTTCAGTGGTGACTAGTTGTGACTGAATACTGTGATTATTATTACATACATTTTTGATTGCTTGCTCGTGTTTTTAAAAACTCAATGTTTTCGATAGTGTCATAATAGAATAGGGTTTAGATAAAGGAATCGATCAGTCTTTTTCTATACTAAAGGGGTCCATACAACACCAGTGTTATTGACAATGATACAGTGGAAACCTGTTAATTGCAAACCTGATAATAGCGATTCAAAACCTGTTGATTGAAAACCTGATAATAGCAATTCAATGCTCAATCTACAATGCATTACATTCAAAGAACAAATCGCCCCTTTTAATTGCAACTTCTGTATAATTGCAATAAAGGTACTGTCAAATTGGTGTTGCGATTAACAAGATTTTGCTCTAGTATCAATATATCTAGCTATCTTTAATATCCCCCACGCTCGCAATAATAATACTGTCTATTGACAATTTTATTGAGAGAGTACAGGGGTGAAGTTAAGATTGATCATTATATTGAAATAATATTACTGTCAATGATACTAATAACAATATTTTATGAGCCCCTAAAATGACCCCGCACATGTCATTTCTTTACATAACAATTATACGAGACTCGTCCGGGGAAACAGGACCTCTGGGGGAGCGCGATAAGTATCGACCTTGGCCAACCTGTATGGACTCCGCAGTCTGACCAGGGTCATAACTGTTTGGTCCTTGTGACGTTTTTTTGAATCTAGAAAAACTATTCTATACTATTGTACAACTCTTTTCGGAATGCGACCTCCGATTGACCTCCGCTGGATCCGATCTCTTTTTTCTTTCAATTATTTGAGCCTATGCGTGACATTTCCAACCATTTCGCATGTGCGTGACTCGCACACATTGCGCACCCTGGACAGCCATTCGGGGCAATTAGAACATTCGCTGATGTTTAAAGAAGCTTTGGGTCAGTATCTATCTACAGAGCGCAGAGTGAAGACTCTAATCAGACTGTGCGGATGCACAGGCTGATCTAAGTCTTTACTTGATGCACATGTGTAATGGTTTGAAATGTCGCGCACGTGCTCATTTGTTTTATAGAACAACCAGAAGGTTCCCTTTAACCTGACGGGTCACGTATGTACACGTCAATTTAAGACTCAGAGGTTTCAATGGCTAAGTGAAGTCAATCTTGCTCGAGAGACTACCTCTATTACAAGACCACTTTCTTTTAGCTGCCATATTCAAAAGTCTCATTCGAAATTTAAAAAGTTGAATACCCCCCTCCTTCAAAAAAGTTACTATGTTCGAGGATGTTTGCATTTTCTAGAGTCGTCTAAATGAAATTACAACGGCATGTGTTTCTAGTTCGAGGGTGCTTTGGCCGGCTGGGAGACCACATTTATTTATTGGTTTAAATCAGCTAAAACTATACATAAATACTCGAATTTTCAATATTTCAGAAAAAATTTCCTTATCAAGAAAAAGGCAAAAAAAAATTATTTCTATAAAGAATCTTCTTGATAACCACCGATATATTGGAAATTAGAGTGTTTATGAATACACAGTGTTTTGGCAGTTCCATAAGGAATACTATTGTAAAATTAAATCAATTAACCCTTTCCCGCACAAGTCCTCCTTTTTACGCCCCTAAAGAAAAATGCTTTGGAAAACATAGTGGAAAATGAAAATGTATCAAACAATTTCATTAATATTCACAATGTTTTCTATCAAAAAAAAAAAAAAAAGAAGAAACACAAAAAAATTTTAAAATTCCATCAACTTGAAATCGTCGTCTGCAGATTCTTTCAATTCGGAATAGTCTAAAATTCTGTCGTTAGGGAAATGGCTAAGTTAAGCGAAAAAAGAAACCCTGTTGATAATAATGTTCTTAGAAATCTTTTATACGTTATGTAATTTCTAAAATTTATTCCGTCCAATTTAAAATCGCAGGTATATGTTCTTTTTTCTTTATTCTTAAAAGCGAAAAAACTCGTAAGAGCTTTTGTTATTTCTTTTTTTCACCCCTAGCTTTATGTCGTTTAAAAGAGAAAGTCGAATAATGACATGATCTTAACGTTTTCCAGTACGAATCCGGGATTTTACGTCCCCGTCATTTTATGCTTAAGAAAATATTGTTGAAAAAGAAGAAATTGCTTGCAACAATTTCTCATTTTGCCACAATATATCTACCACATAGGAAGATTTCAGTCAGAAATTCACAAAAAGTGGGAAAGGGTTAAGACTAGATTAACTGAAAATAGCTTTGGTCGAAGTGTACAAGCATTTGACTATTTTTCTACCAAATAATAGAATTTTGAGACAGGTCCTAACTGGAAGTGTTGGCGATTTGGACCCTTGAAAATTGAATCATCTGAAAGCCATGGTATAATTTCCCAACAAGCCAAATTATTCGAATATATAGCCCTTTCCAAAACGACAATATTTTAGACTGCTTCGAATTGTAAGAGGTTGCTTACGACAAATTAAAGTTGGTGGGGTTTTTTTGTCTATCTAGATAGAAAATATTGCGAAAAATGAAGAAATTGCTTGTTACAAGCAATTTCTTCATTTTCCACAATGTTTCCCAGAATATTCTTCTTGCGGGGCGTAAGACGTATGAAAGTGGGATTGTGTGGGATTGGGATAGGCTTAATTATTTTGTTGGATGTTCAGCCGTTTCTAAACTATTGGATCTGATTATTTATAATTCGCAAGGAAGCGACCGAAACCTCGTAACTACAGCTTATTCAACCTGCAGTTACAAGGATTGGGTCTCCTGCTGACCATATGTCATAAATAAAAGGGCTATCTGGCAAATTTATGCAATCTTCAATCGAAATACAGACCGAATCGTGTGCAGGTTAATCAGCGTCGGCACGTTAAACAAAAAATGGTTGGATATCAAATTCCACAGATTCGCGCTGTCAATCAAAGAATTAATACTTTGATTTTTAGTATCGTCTATCAAAAACGGGCGATCTGATTGGTCGAAAAAAATAATTATAACTTCATGTACAAAATTTTGAGCACGCATTGATTTTCTATAATTCCGCACAAAATAGTCCCATACAATAAAATATCAATTTTTGTAGAGTTCTTGCTTTTTCCGCTCGATGCTATTAAATTATAAGAAATGAAGAGAATATTTTTTTGTTTTCATGGAGGTATGAACCGAAAAACCTAATCACACTTATGTATGAATCCGCTTAGCGTATTCATACAGTGTGATTAGTTTAGAAAATGAAAATATTCTCTTCATCTCTTAAATGGACTTATCAAATGATTCACATTAGCCGCAATTTTTGTAAAGCATTTTTGTTAAGTATGGCCATTTAAATGTCGCAAATACAGCTTATTCAAGCTGTGGTTACGACGTTTAGGTTACGAATCAATCATTTGCTTGTTAGTTGCATGATAATGTCAATCTAATTTGCAATATAACGCCGTTTATTATCGAAATGGAACTTCCTGTCGGAGTCAGTTGGCGAGGCAAGCGATCAGTCAATTTTCCATTAACAGCCATTTTCAATGACACAGTCGCAAATCAGTGAGCAAATAGTCACATATTTTGTGAATCCTGTTAATCGCAACACGAAATTGTCAAAGTTTGTTGCAATTAACCAGAGGTTGTTATTTAAAGGAGCTATTTTGTTCTATAAATCTAATGTTTGTGCAAGATGTGAGTTGCAATTAAGTAGTGAATTTGTTATTATCCGGGTTGCGATTAAGAGGATTCCACTGTTTATATCATACAAATCTGTCCAAAGATGTACGATGAGCTGCGTTAACATTTTTTTTTAAAGATAGACCTTTTGTCCGTGATGCAGCTTAAAGGGAGACAATCTCAACAAGCTTTCCGTAAATTTTGGAGGGGTTGTGTTCGAGGAATATAATACAAAATTGATAGAATTTCACAAACAATTATACAAAACACGAATTGAAATAAATATTTATTTCTAAAAATTCATAGTTTATAAATAATTATATTGAAACAACATCTGTACAAATTTTGCAGAAGTTTTGCGTGATTGTGAATTTTTTATCATTTGTCTAAATATTTATTATAAGTATCTGAGTACTTTGATGTTGTTCTGGTCAAGTGATCACCTAAACCCGTTCCTGTTTTTCAAAATTTTAGAATTGAACAAATTCAAAGAAGTTGTAGACGACAACTGAAAGTGAGTGCAATTCGAAAGTAGCCCATCTACATTGTAGAAAATATTGTGGGAAAAGAAGAAATTGCTTGTTACAAGCAATTTCTTCTTTTCTCACAATGTTTTCTCAAGTATAAAATTACAGGGACGTAAAAACCGGAGATTGTACAGGAAAGGGTTAAGGTTGTAATAAATCAAATTAATATTCCAGGTAACGAAAATGCTGTTACCTGCATTGCAGAACCCTTATGGTTATAAAAAATGTATTGTAAAAGTGAGTCCGATTTCAATGCCGGTTTTAGTAAATGTAACCTTGATAATTTACCTGACGTCTGTTAACACCCCCCCCCCCCAAAAAAAAAACACATACACAGATTAAGAAGCAAAGACAACAACGGTAAAACGTTTGCAAAACAAAGATATTTCAATCTGCAAAAAAACACGTGCAGGTATGTCGGTGGCTTAGTACAACACTGTCGTAAGCATCTATATAAATACTGAAAATTACAACAGTTTTGCTTTAAGCCTTCGAACTATCGGCGTTGTCGTAATAAAATCTCGTAACTACAGCTTGATACAAGCTGTAGTTACGAGATTTCTTTACGACAACGACATTATCCTTTCAAAATAATTCATTAGTATAGACGAAATTAGATGTTATTGAATTGAAATGAGACAAATTGATCATTTAAGGTCAACTGCATTTTATAAACTAGCCTTAACCCATTCCCACATAAGCCCTCCTTTTTACGCCCCTCAAGAAAAGAGCTTCAGAAAACATTGTGGAAAATGAAGAAATTGCTTGTATCAAGCAATTTCTTCATTTTTCACTATGTTTTCTCTCCAAAAAGAAGAAAAGTTTTAAAATTATATCAACTTTAAATTGTCATCTGCAGCTTCATTCAATTTGGACCAGTCTAAATTCTTTTGTGTTGGAATGGGTTAAGGCAAAAGCAAGTTTTTACGTATTTCAGTTATCGAATAACTGACATTTCTTTACGTGTCGTTTTATATGCCGATGATGAAAGGCATCACATATCAAATGAGCGAACATTATCATTTTCCTGTTAAAATTATGCTAATTCTTAATTAGTAGACTTATCAAATTGGATTACTCTACGGCCTCTAAATGAAAGTGTTATTTTCTTTAAAAAAAAAAAAAGATTATTGAAAGACAACATCGCGGTAAAAGAAGAAATTACTTGAGCAGAATTGTATATAGCCGTGATAAAAAAAAGGAAAATGTGTTATTTGTAGATCACATATGCCACTCAGCTATTTTTATTTATTTGGAATGTGTAACTGGCCATGAATTTTGAAATATTTCGCTAATCCATATCCAAATGGCACATCCTTGTCGGAGTTAGTGGGTGTGGCCAGTGAAGTCAGGAGGCGGGACCAGCGATCAGTAATCTAACGCCATATCAGTTCACAAATGGAAAATGCATTATTTTCTTGTTTATGGTTAATTTTTTGTAAAAAAACCCAAACTTATTTGGTGTAGGACATCTTTAATACACACTTTTTATTTGTACATTTTTCTTTGTCTTAAACCCCAAACAACTGGTGGATTGCCCTTGCCAATCAAAAATCGACTTGACAAACCAAATCGTACATTTAGACGAGATTTTATGATGAACTCCTACATTTATGTTATAACGCTGTGAGTTCAGCTTATTCAAACTATTAGCGGAGGCCAGTGGGCGTGATCAGCGATACAGAATTTTTTCATATAGTATTGACCAGTATAATATTATATTTTCTGTGAAAATGTTTTAATTGCATGTAAAAGATTCGTTATTTAAAAATCTCGGGACTAGTTATCATACAGTTATTTCGTAGGGTAATTGTTTTCGCACGCCGTCCGATTTGACGATATAATAAATACTTAATACGGCCACGATACACAAAAACGTCAACACGGCACAATATGCTGATATCAAAAACCATAACGACGTCATATACACTGTTCTATCACAATATTCAGAGTCTTCAATCACATCCATGTTCACCTGACTATATATACCGAACACCCACACGGAACCTGGAAAAATGATGAAAAAATGTGTTTGTAATAGTCTGATTTTGAATATATCTAATATTTCATGAAGATGTGGTTTTTGAAAGGAACAAAAGAGTGGGTGACAAAAAAGTTGTAAATATAGCTTTCAATATGTACTTAGCTATGATAAATCTATTCGTAAACTACCGTTCATTGTTTCCGATTTCATTTACAATACACTTATATAGATCTTGAAATTTATTCTTTACAGATGGTCTCGAATTTGCCAGTCTCCACTCAAACGTTGCGTCATTTGCTTTTTCAACACATTCCCACACAATAACGCCTTTTGACGCCCTTCAAAAAAGTGGAAAAACTTTGTGGAAAATTAAGAAATTGCTTGTTCCAAGCAATTTCTTTATTTTTCACAGTGTTTTCTACCTAAAAAGATAAGAAAAATCTAAAATCTTAAAAACTTTAGATTATCGTCTGCAACATCTTTGAATTTGAACCAGTCTAAAATTTTGCCGACTGATAATGGGTTAAGAGGCTTTTTGTCAAAGATAGACATAAACAAACTAATGTAAAAAAAGTATAAAACTGTATTTTATCATGCAAACTGTCTCCCTGTCTCATCCAAAATATAAATATTTGTATATAATCCTTTTGTGAATTGGAACAACTATAGATAATAAACTATTTTTGAAAGATCCCGAAGCAAATTGTGTGCCATAAAGGGTTATTGAATGAATGAATGAATGAATGAATGAATGAATGAATGAATGAATGAATGAATGGAGTTCCACTTTAACAGTATATATTTCAGTCATATCACGGTGACTGGAACGCCTAACAATGGATTCCTGGCATTCCTCACACCAGTACTACCATTACATCCTTTATGAGCCTCCAGTTGCTCATCCCACTAAGGTTTACGATTATCCACCCATTGGTTGGAGATTTATGTCAGAATGAATATTCGCCGATACCGGGGATCGAACTCGGGGCCCATTGACCAGGAGTCCTACGCTCTATCACTACTCTATGGCCGAGGTCAGTACCTACAATGATGTCTGTCGAAAAATGTTAGATGCGGCGTTTATATATTTCCAAAGATCAAGCTTACCCGTCAGAGTCCAGAGAATGAGAAATAACGTTGAAATATCCCCGCAAGTATCAAACACGTTTCTCTCCCCTTCTTCGGTTGTCCCTCGCTTACAACTGGACAAAATGGCGACACAAGTCTTAAATATGATAACACCGCCTTCTAATACTAGAAATAATGGGATTTCGGGTTCAAAACTACACTTGTGAAATCTTTGGACACCTGGAAAATATTTTGGAAGTTATCGTGAATAATACAACTGTCATTAACTGCAAAGATGAGGCAGTTATAAAATTACTAAACTGTTGGATAAACTTGAGACACAGAATTACATGTCATTTAACCCATTCTCGCGCAATCCATCCTTTTTACGCCCTTCAAGAAAAAAAGCTTTGGAAAACATTGTGGAAAATAAAGAAATTGCTTGTATCAAGCATTTTTTCATTATCCACAATGATTTCCACCCCAAAACACGAAAATTAAGAAAATTCCATCAACTTGAAATTTGTGGTCGGCAGCTTCTTTCAATTTGAAAAAGTCTAAAATTGTGTTGTGTGGGATTGGGTTAATCACATAAAAGTTAAGCATGTCAACACAAAGAAGCTATTGCTGAAAAAACGACACTATATTTTAATCGTTTCCTTCTGCAGAGATTTGGTCAAATGTCGGTCTCGATTTCTCATAAAAGTAAAATGTCACAGCAGAAAAATAAGGAGTGAATTGCACAAAACAGTATAAGATTACTACAATATATAAGAGCATATCGGGGGATTTTCTTTGAGGCAACCTGGTCTTAGTACATTCCCACACAATGACGTTTTTGGACGCCCATTAAGAAAAACAATTTCAAAACATTGTGTAAAATGTAAAAATTGCTTCTTGTAACAAGCAATTGCTTCATTTTCCACCATGTTTTCTACCCAGAAAATTGAAAAAATCAAAATTTCATACACTTAATGTTATCGTCTGTACTCCTCCTTTCAATTTGGACCATTCTAAAATTTTGTCGTTTGGTAATGGGTTAAAGGAGTCTAGAATATATAAGTAAGTGAGCGAGCCTTGGAGAGCTTAATAACTTTTTCTATTCTTAGTCTATCTATTTAGTTCAGCTTGTCTCTAAGAAAATCATTTTCCACTGTGATTTCTAACCAGAAAATTGAAAAATGAAAAAATGAATGAATAAAATTTCATAAACTTTGAATTGTCTTCTGCAAGTCCTTTCAATCTGGACCACTCTAAAATTTTGCTGTCCGGTAATGGGCTAATCTTTTATTTTGGTCCCAGTAAAGAATCAATACGCGTGTCGATTAAAGTGGTCGAATAACGTCATTTAAAACGTGATTATGACAAGGATACTTGTGATGGTTGTTCGTTACGGAAAACAAGAGAAGTTATGAGAGAAACAAATGGCTTACCTACAATAAATATACCGAGAGCTATAATAGTTGATACAGTCCGTAGCACTACGATGATGTCTGGAAATAAAAAAATGCAATTCGTTGATGCTTTATATAGAAAATAACACTCAAATAACTCAGTCAATCACAATAAACCCCGATCTTCGAAACTGTGGATATCGTTTCTATTCGGATAATTTGTCGCTTTCTTGAATGAAACATTGTTAAAAGGCCATTTAAATGAATATTAAATGATGCCATGTCAGCTTAGACAGTAGGGGTCTTTATCGTGACCCTACAAACAAGTTAAAGGGTTCAGGCAGAATTGTGATGTGTTGAGTAGTAATAAGGAAATTGTTATTCAGGACGATTTATCAAATGCCAAAAGTTTAAATATAGATATTCCTCGTAACCATACAAACGTTTCAAGCAAGTTTGAATAAGACTGACCCGAAATGAGACCTATATAGAGTAGTATCACTGAATTATTGAAGACGGACGATGAACAATCGACGATCACAGTAGCCCGCTATGCTCAGGTGAGCTAAACAAATTTTCTGACGTATGGACGCACGCAAGGACAATTGATCAATCGCTGGCCCCGCCCATTTACGCCGTTGGTCCTGCCCCTTGACTCCGAATCGTTTGACTTCGAATTTAAACGGCGTTATTTTACAAAATTTATGGCTAGTAGCATGTAACAAAAAAGAAGTAAAATTGGTTGACGACCTAAGCGTCGTAGCTACAGCTTGAATAAGCTGTAGTTACGACGTTTAAGTCGCCAAACCAACAAAAAAAGATGAACAAAAATGGTGGCCAATGTCGGATTTCAAAACTCATTTCTGATTTGATTGAATGGTTTTATTGGTCAACGGGTCCTTTGATTGACAGCTGCAATTACCCGCTGGCCTACGGCCAGTGGAGCTAAAACATGAATAGTGCTTTCGTTGCGACGTACGTGAAGGATGCCATTAGCCTCGATACAACATGTATTCGATATATCATGACAACGTACCGAATTACGTATGATAGGTGTTGTATGTGAAAGCATACGTGAAATTGAAAACATTTAATGTGTATTTTACTTGATTGTCTGCCAATTACATAGAGATGGTGTAGATAGCCGAATAAAGTATCTTCTTGCTTGACTGCCGCCCTTACCACTAATGATATACATGGGTTAGACTGTTTGGGGTAGACTGAAAAGATACAGACGGTAAAGAAGACGTATAAAATCATGCACAATTGTACTTACTTCTAACCCCCCCCCTCCTCCCGCTCTCCTCCTGCTCTCCTCCCGCCCAAAAAGACATTGATTCGTACAAGTAACGTTAGTGTCGGTATATCATTTTTACCCATTCCGACCCAATCCAGCCTTTTTCACGTACCTCATTATTTAAAAAAAAAACAAAAAAACATTGTGGAAAATGAAGAAAATGCTTCTTTCAAGAAATTCTTCATTATCCACAATGTTTTCTACAAAAAAAAGCAACATGTTTAAATTCCATCAGCTTGAAATTGTCGTCTGCAACATCTTTCAATTTGGACTATAGTCTAAAATTTTCTTGTTTGGTAATGGATTTAAGTAAAACAACTTTTTTCTCGAATAAACAAATACAGCCAAGGAGAAGATAATTTTGTTTGGTTATTTATTCCAAAAAAGAAAGAACGAAAATATTGCTTATAAACGGATTAATTCTTTATTTTCATTTTTAATTCTTTATTTCAATATTTTTTATTTACAAAAATCATTTATTAAAGATCTGCGTGAATAACAGTAACGCCTGGAAATAACGATTTCAGCAGGGGAATAAACAAAACCTACATATCCTCGCTGTCCTTCTAAAACCTCGTAACTACAGCTTGACTCAAGCTGTAGTTACGAGGTTTTCGAACGACAACGACGATGTATACTTTACCCCAGGGTCTTTCACGTTTGACATGTGTTCATACATTTGCTACTAATTCATCTTCAACCATATACATGTACTTTTATTACTTATTTATCATGTCATGAATACTTTTGGCGGATCAAGCGAGGTGAATAGCTAGGTTGAATACTATGAGATCCGTCCGACGAAAAGAGACCACTCGGGTGTTCCATGCTATGATATACGTGAAAAAGTAAGCGATCCAGATGAGGTCTTTCAGATATGGTCCTTCGCAAATAAACCAATAGTGAGTTATAAAAAAGATTCTCGATTCAGAAAACACAACAAGAGAGATAAGTTTCGATCAAAGTCTGACTGCGCAATTCACGCAGTCTGACCCGGGTCGATACTTTTCGCACTTCCCACTTAGGCGCCTTCTCTTCACTGAACTGGTCACTTATACTAAAGAGAAAATGTTTTGGTAGAAACCACATAATTGGGTCGAGAAAAAACTTTAACCCTTTCCCGTTTTTGGAAATTTTTAGACTAGTCAAAATTGAATGAGGTTGCAGACGACAATGACAATTGGATGCTATTTGAAATGAACCCATCCTATGTGGTAGAAAATATTGTGGAAAAAGGAGAAATTGCTTGTTACAAGCAATTTCTTCTTTTTCTACAATGTTTTCTCAAGTATAAAATCACAGGAACGTAAAATCCCGTATTTGAACGGGAAAGGGTTAATTGGAAAATGGTTTAATTATTAGATCCATTTGTTTCAGATCTCATTTTCGACAAACACCTGGGAGAAAAAACGGTATCACCATAGAAGAATGGAATCTTTATATCCACCTTTGAAACAAAAAAAAAGGAAAATGAAAAAAATAAATAAAATTAAAATGAAAGTATTAGTCGGAGGCTCTGATCTTAGTCTTTACCTGACCATCCATCCTCGACGATGTCACTATTGAGACTATCAGTTCCTACCAATAACTTGGTCTTTGTGTCCATCGTTTATAATGGCCACTTAGAAAGGTCTTGAAAAGGTCTCTATTGAAAGAGCGCATGAACGCTCAGCATTGGCGGAGTTCACACTGTGGTCTACCATATAAAACAGTGTTTCAGTTTTCAGCATAAAATATTTCAGTTCGAAATCACTATCCTTACGATGGATACCATTTCACCCGTTTCATTAATAGCAACTACATGTATATACACGCATAAATATAGTCTACATCAAATTTCAACGAGTTGTCGAAAACCTATAAAATATGAAAATCCACAAATCTATACTACGTAGTTAATCAAACACTTCTACTGTATTTAAGACACCTATTTTTTTTTTTTACAACGCTTGCTACAATTCGCAAAATGTTGTAACTACAGCTTGAATTAAGATGTTATTTCGACATTTTGAAAGCCTACCGACGGATTACTTCACTTTACTTCTGTCGAAAGATTATTACGCTTTTTAATTTGATCCGGGATATTGAGTGATTGGGTGAGTGAATGAGGACCATAACCTGAACGCCCATATCGTAAAGAAAATGACAAGTCCAGTCGTTTAACTATTTTCTGTTCAATTCCTGGTTTCTACGTCCCTGTGATTTTATAATTGTGAAAACATTGTATAAAAAGAAGAAATTGCTTGTAACAAGCAGTTTCTTCTTTTTCTACAATATTTTCTACCCTACTGAATGGCCATTTTTCAAATTAAATCCGCTTTTAATTTTCGACTGCAAAACCTTTGAATTTGGACAGGTGTAAATTTTGGAAAACAGGAAAGGGTCAACTATAACCGCTTAAACCTGATAGAATATACGATCTATACAGGCATAATAAATAAGGATCCCTAGTCACGCCGGCATCAAACGGCATACTCCGACAGAAAAAGTTGTCTGAGATATCAAACGTCAATAAATTGCAGTCGATGAGAATAGAACAGGGGGAGAGGGATAACTAGTTGACAAGCAAAATGTCGTAACTGAAGCTTGTATAATCTGTTTTATCAGCCAAGCTGTAGTCCTGTTGTTTTGTTGTTGTTGTTGTGGGGTTTTTTTTTTTTTTGTTTTTTCAGTCAAGATGTGAGACGATGTTTGTAGCCTACCCGTATTAGTGTCGGAGATTAGCATGATGGCTGTCTACAGAATATTTGATTCGTCGATCGATTTTTAATTAACTGCGACGGTTTGTCAACTGACCATGGACTAGCGAAAGCGCACGCATGTTTGCCACTACACTGGTTTTAAGGTAGTTTAACTATATATCCAATTAGGTTGAATTAACACTCGGACGACACACATAGCAAGGCAATACGATCACAACATCGCGTTTTCTACAATGTTTTATTTCACTATTCTAAACAGCAAACATCTATGATCTTTATCTTGTAAACCCCGGTAATGTTTACAAACATATTACGAGTTTTTCTCTGATTTACATTTATCAGTGAGGGTTTACTTCTTCGTTCTCCTCCGCTAAGCATATCGAAAACCCTTCTATCGGCCCATATCTAACATCTTTCGCATTGCAAGTTTTTTTTTGTTCAATTTTTAGAGAAATAATACTATTGCCTTTGCCTTCTCTTTACCGTCAGTGTCAGCGTCGTCGTCCGAAAAATAACCTTTTCCTTTCACGATTAAAAGAAACCTATTGAAAGTGGATAGTCATAAAATATGCATGACTCAAAATTTGATAAAAGTCCCTTTAGTGGCCTGAGAATATTTATTGCCCGAGATTGAAACGTTAACACATATATATTAATTATTTCCAATGCTTAATAAAAAATTGTTTCAAAGCTGTTCTGACATCAAAGGTATGAAAGCAATTGAAGGCAAGACTAAGGGTCAATTATTCTCCCGAATATCAATTTTATGAACAACTCTGGTATACCTGAAATAAACAGGTGATATAGACTAAGATCAGACTGCACTTTAGATTACGATTTACGACATGTCGTAAATGCTAACATCATATGGCCAAAACGAACGTAAGATATGAAACACAAAGTGGCGATAATGTGCGAAAGCAAGGGTGATTTCTCTCTCTCTCACTCACTCACTCACTCAGTCACTTTCTTTCTCTCTCTCTCTCACACACACACACACACATACACACACACACACTCACTCACTCTCTCTCTCTCTCTCCACTGATTGATAGAAATGGTAATAGTTTAGTTTTATTTTTGCTTGTCGAAATGTCTGCGATCTGTTTGATTGACAAAAAAATCGTTATATACCCCTTTGAAGAAAAGTTGACCACCGAACTATTTTTTGTATTCTTGATGCAGTAATGAAGTTATTTCTTTTCATAGATGTATTAAACGTAAAAAAAATAATAATCACGCATCAGCATAAATCCCCTTCATACCTCAATGAAAACAAACAAACAAACAATTATTCTCTTCATTCCTTAAAAACCGCTTTTTGACGCCTCTCACTTCAAAGGTTCAAGAAAACAACGTGGGAATTTTAGAAATTGCTTGTATAAGCAATTTCTACATTTTGCACACTGAATTCTACCCAGAGAGACATAAATAATTGGTGACTCCATCCACCTGAAATTTGCGTCTGCAACTTCTTTCATTATGGACCAGCATAAATTTATATTGTCTGGTAATGGGTTAAGTGAAACTCAACTAAAACGCCTAACACGACGTTATAACGTTTACGGATAGGCCTACATGTCGACATTTTTTTACATTTTGGCTACGATTTTATTATTCTTTTCTCGTTTGTATGTTTGTTTGTTGGGGCTTTGTTTGTTTGTTTGTTGGATGTGTTTGTTTTGTTTGTTGGATGTGTTTGTTTTTTAGGGGGTGGTGGCAGGGGGAATCATAGACTGGTTCAAATTGAAAGAGGTTGAAGATGACTATGAAAAATGGGTGCAATTTAATTTGAGACCATCCTATGTGGTAGAAAACATTGTGAAAAAAGTAGAAATTGCTTGTCACAAGCAATTTCTTCTTTTTCCACAATGTTTTATCAAGTTTAAAATTACAGCAATGTAAAACCCCAGGTTTGAACAGGAAAGAGTTAAGTGGCCTGGCTGAGAAATTCCGTTACTTTAATTACAGAAATACATGTATGTTTGTAATACCTATCTATTTTAGTTCGATAGCGACGAAAGCTTTAGCTTACAGAGTCGCTTTCTTACACTCAAAACCCACATGTTCACAAGTTAAACCCACTGCTAACCTCTTTTACAGCTGGGTAGATTTTGGCCATCTTCTAAAAGACTTGTCCATGAACTCATACCGGTGACTGTGGGTCTCGAACCTTTGACCTTCAAATCACGAGCCAAGTACCTATACCTCTCGACATTCAATACGTTAATTCATAACGTATTGAGTTTAACAGTAAAAAAAACTTTCGTCGACAACTTCTTTGAATATGGACAGGTGTAAAAATTTGACGCGTTGTAATGGTCTAAATGATCGTTCAAAACTTGAAAACTGAATCAAATCATTGGCTTTCACGGCCCTGGGATGCTTTATAATGTTCGTATTCATAGGAGCTTCCTTTCTAATTGAATAGGCATTTTGTACCAATTTAGACCAGCTGTGGCCATGTCGTTAAGTTCCATTGATTAACCTCTCATTCACAAAACGGACCTCTACTATTTTCAGAAGGTATGAAAAGCACGCCATTGGTAATTAATGACCGTTTGTTATATCAATTTACTTGATTTGCCTTTTCAACTAAGACATTCTCGGATCCAAACGAAGCGATAAGATCATTCTGTCCCATAAAGCCGTCCCCTGATTTTGACTTAAGGGGTCAATACCGCATTGTCTTTGTAATTGATTCAATACATGTCAGCCCGATTAGCTCACTAGAGCGCTTGACGTCAAACCTCAAGATCATGGGTTCGAGTCCAGGGTTGAACATATCAACTAACAAACTAATTGACTTTCGGATGATACGTTAAACCGAGCGGTCCCGAGTGACGGTGAAATCCATCGATCACATTAAATAACAAGACAGAATAAGAAAGAGTGGTGGAAAGGGGAAGGAGAGAAAGAGATAAAGAGAAAGAAAGAAAAAGAAAAACAGAGGAAGAGATGGGGGCGCTGCATGTAACTGAATTAAATAATGTTATATCTTACCAGTTTTATCACGATTTCGGGCTTGAGTGTCATTTTCCATTTATGTTTTGTTATCAAATTTCACAAAATAATATCCAGTTTGTTATTAACTAATTAATTGACTTTTTTGACATGTAGAATGAATATTCTATACAATAATGTTCGCATACGCAATATACATGCATGTAACATGTTAAAAGATGAACGCGGAAGTGCTTAAGGGCAATTATGTACTCTTTTTTGTATTCCTACGTTTACAACTTTCCAGCACATATTGGCCAATCATGATGAACAGCCTACTTACTCCATTGGCCACGCCCATTGACTCCGACAAAAAGTACCGCTTCGATTTTAAACGGAGTTATTTTGAAAAAAACTAAGGTCAGTAGCATGTAACAAAAATTAAAATCGTTGTTTGGCGACAACAACAAAACTGTTTCAAACAAAATGGCGGCCAATGTCGGAGTTTAAGTCTCAGTTCCGAGCTGAATGAATAATTTGACTGGTCGATATACTCATTGATTGACAGCCGCGATCGGTCAATTATAATGGTTTGGAGCAATCCATCTGTAACTAAGATATTGCTGCTTTACAAGAGTGTCTTTATTTCAACTACCAATATTTGTTCAAGTCTTGCCTCCGGCGCAGTTTATGAATATATACTTCTTGCAACATTAGCCAGCTGTCTTTCTTTAGAAAGGAACTGCAAAGAATTCATTTTAGTCAAATTTTAACAGGGAAAGTGAATTTATAATTTATTTCTATTCAAGTTTTCCTTAGAAAATACGTTTGTGCTTAGTAAATATGTTTTAGAAAATTACTTGCGGTCCTTTGTTAACTACAAATTACTATTTAAGATTACCAAAACCAAGACCTTATGACTTATCGTATCTGACAATAGTAAATGTAGTCTCTTTCAACTTCTCTTTTCTTTCATGAAGACTTATTTTGCGATTGTTGTCTTTGTCTAATCTTCTCTGGTATGTATTATAACCAGAGGAAAGAGATGCAGGGGACCGAATTGGATTCGAGTTCGGACCTCTCGCTTACAGAGCGAGTCCTCTACCAAATAAGCTATCAGGGCCATCCTAACCCGATATCAAGCAATATTTCTTCTTTTTCCACAATATTTCTACCCTATTGAATGGTTATTTTTCAAATTAAATCCATTTTAATGTTAGTCTGCAAAATCTTTGAATTTGGACAGGTCTAAGATTTTGCTAAACAGGAAAGGGTTAAATGAATTTTTGAATAGATGAATCCACTACAAGTTCTTTTAGTGTTATTCTCTAATACATATCTTTTTTATGGAACTTATAATTAGGTGTGGAAGTATATGACTGTTTCATTAGCTTTCGTCCTTGTTTAAATTTTGGCCGTTAAGTTTTTTAATAATAAACATGTTTGATTTAAACATTTTGTGTATTTTGAAAATACACCAAGAATACTTTTTTTATTCATCGACATTGAATTTATACATTCATAATATTTCAATATAGATGTTATTGCTTTATAGTCAATATGTACAAGTATATCTCTGAATAATCTCAATAGGCAATATATCATTTTGAAGTACATTAGGTATTTGTCAAAGTGAATGGCATATTTTTTTTTTTTTTTTTTTTATTTTTTTATTTTTTTTTTTATCTTTTTGGGAAGAAACATTACCAATCAAACGGAAAAGTACATCTTCGGAATCCCCCCCCCAAAAAATATTCTAAAATAAAATTGGATCCAGCAGAGGTATGTCAGACTCATTCAGAGTTGAGAAAATCTGCAAAGAGAGAAAAGCTACGATCCTGTCTGTGCAGTTCGCTCAGTCTGACTAAAGTCTATTCATCTTGTAGGCTAATTCCAGAGAAGTCCCCCTTTACGGGACACAAAATATATCTAATGTCTATAGAGTATATCAAATAAGTATTTTTTATCGTAAAGAAAACAATTATGTCGTTATCATATGCGAATTTGACAAACGTATATATATGGTCACAAATAATTATTTCAAGATGTTGTTTTTCGGTCGTTGTTGGTGGTGGTAGGTGTGTTTGTGTTTGGGAGGGGTCGTGTGAGTATATGTTGTAATGTTTTGGGTTGGTTTGTTAGTTTTCTTCACGGTTATTTTGACTGACATTAAGGATACCTGTAGGCTAATTATTTCTAACATAAACTTTTACCGTATTCGACTTAAATAACAAAGCCGACTGGGCCTAAATTACAATGGACAGTGATGCCAGTCTATCCCTAACCTCGCTCGCTTTAATGATAATATTTTGTCATTATTGATATATCATTTTGAATATGGAAAATAGGGGGTCCCGAAAATAGGCTTCTTAAAGCACGAAATCTTAGAACTTGACAAACAAAAAAACTTCTGTATCTTTGATGATTCTTGTACAAGTTTCTTTGTTCGAAGAAAGTTTGTTGTGCCATGGTTTGGAATATTGACTTTTCAATGGTTCAACGTAACAGTGAAATATTACTAAGTGACAACACATGTAGATTGGTAAGCCTGTATAAAGTTTTATTCGTGTATTATATATAATCTCAGCCAAATTAGTAGCATGGTATCAGTCACTGTCGACACTAAAAAGTAAAAAGAAGGGCACTAGTCTATCAAATTGATTATATAAATTCAAAAGATTGCAATCGCATACTATGACCATGTCTGTTACCCTTTATTTCTGCAAAAAACGCAAATGGAGTACTGCAGTCCGATTCACTAAATTAGTAGAAAATGGCAGCGTGGCTTCAAACCCGACCCAATAGTCGCGGGTTCGACCCCTAGGCTGGCCAACTGGACAGGGGCTAATTATCTTTTGGGTGATACCCCATGTGACGTTTGTCTTGTCACCGACTATGCGATTATCAGAAAGATGGCTACTATATCGCAGCCTGACGGTCTGAAGAATATGCTGGGCCGTCGGTGAGCCTACATAATTACATTTACATGATCAATTGATGGGAATTTTCTAGCAATTCAAGGAGAAGTGTCAACGTTTTAAAATTGAGAAGAAATTTGTTTCTTAGCTCATGGAAAATATCCTGCTACCAAGTCTTAGGTAAAATATTACTTTGAAACGCATATAGTGCGAGTGGTCGTTAGCCATAAGGGTCGAATGGTTCTGGTGTACACACTCATTGATGACGTAGAGATTTCAGGGTACTTCATCCTGTCAAAACAGAAACCAACCCTCGCCGGTAACTATTTCTTGAATATCCCGGGGAAATTTTCTATGTCGTCGAGTTTGCAGGACTCATTGATTACTTATATAACGCAATTTATTTTTATATTTACTATGAATTCAATATTTTAGGCTATGTTCATTTGTTTTTTTCCTCGATCAGCTGATTTTGACAACCGCCATCAATTGGTTGCCTCCCTTTGCTTATTTGGAAATCGCTTTAAACGAAGGCATTCAGTATCGCAAATTATCTAGAAAAATAATATGTTGAACCTTTCCCATACAAAGCAAATTTTTCATATAATTATCAAAGGTTCTTATTGTGTTTTAAATGAATTAAAATATTATTCCTCCCAACGATTTAACTTAATTCATTGTTATTTATACCCACTCTGAATCTTTTTTTGTACCAGAGAAAAATGTAATGTTCTTGTCTTTGTTTCCATCTCTTCAGTATTGGACAAGTCTGACCCTCAGTAAAATGGATTAATCCCCAGGGATTTAGTTTCATCTTAAATTTTGGGGGTCCCTGGGACTCAACATGCTTGGTTTAGGGAGTCCCTGGTTAAGTTTTGAGGGTCCCTCATTGGTTTGGAAAAATAGGTTAATAAGCATAACTATATATAGAGTATCATCAATTAAACTACATGTACTGTTAGTGATATTGATGGGCTCTGTTCAGGGTCTACAGGTTTTTTAAAACCTTTATTGAAGATACTGTCGGAGAATGTAAAAAGTTGTTACCCTCCTGTTACTTTTTACTTATCAAAATATAAATAAAGAATCGAATTGGCAGCGCAAAAGATCGTTTTTTGAAGTTGCATTTGGATATCTGACTTGATAAATCATGACAAAATTTATCTGCCGTGAATTTGATAAAAGAAAACAATACAGTTAAGGGGTTCACTTTAAGAAATAATAGCCGGTAAATGTCGCGGACTGGAGTTACTCCAACAGCTATTCGGAATACTTGGTGTTTTTCATTCTTCGCATTGTCCGATAAGTTGCGAAGATCGGCACATTACGCAAGCCTAAATACTGTAGCGTATTGGTATTTGACGTAGAGTTAAGACATTTGTACCACCTGGTGTAAACATCGACAATTGAAAATTGGAAATTTTCAGAATTCTGTTATCATTAATCCATATTTTGATTTTGAAACTGCGTCCCCGGGGACGCATGTCTACCAATTTTGTGAGTCCTGCTATCATGATTCTGCATACGAGACGCAGGTTTTCTGCGTCTGTTAAAACCCTGAATCCCTCCTACTGGCCCTAATTGTCCAAACACAACTGTCAATTAAAAAATCAATCCATCAATCAAATCATTCAAAAAACAGAGAAGTGAACTCCTATATTGTCCAACATCACTGTGAAATATTTCAGATGGTTTGACGCCTTAACCCTTTCCTGTTCAATCTTTTATGTTCCTGTGATTTTAATGTTGAGAAAAAAATTGTAGGGAAAAGAAGAAATTGCTTGAGACAAGCGATTCTTTTTCTACAATATTTTCTACCCTACTGAATGGTCATTTTCAAAGTAAATGGACTTAAAAGAACGTCTGCTAAACCCTTGAATTTAGACAGGTCAAAAATTATGCAAAACAGCAAAAAGTTAAATGGTGTAATACAGTAACTACAGCATATTCAGCTAATTCTGAGCCCTGCCCAATGAAAAGCTATATATAAATAAAAAAGGATCTTTATAATGACAACTCCTCATAAACTACAAGGCCAATTCCAACTCAATTTGGTAGGAATAATTCTTAGGTGGCCCCCTTTAAAATTACTGAAAGATTTGAAATCTGCTGAAAACTTTGGTTGCCATGGCAAACATAAGTTGAATTTGAAAAAAAAGTCTTCTTCAGACCCACTTGGCTTTTAGACCGCCGTCGACTTTAACGACAGGTAGATCCAAAAAGACTTCATCAAGAGATTGGCTGATGGGCACTTAAGGACATAAACCCAAACATCTAATCTGATTGGGTGATGGATTGTTTGTAAACAATATGGCCTAAGCAACGCAAGTTCCTCATATATTTTGTATGAAAAGGATGACATTCCAGAGTTTTTTTTGCACACAATATTGATTGTCGATGTTAGAAATGTTTTAACATTAAAACTGACTACTTGAAAACTACAAAAGTAAGATTTTTATTGTATTGGATGGTTTGTTTGTTTGAATTGGGTTTAACGCCACTTTCAACAATCTTTCAGTTATATCGCGGCAGCTGGAGCACCTAACAATATTTCTCACACCAGTACTGCCATTACATCCTTTCCTAGCCTCCAGCTGCTATCCCACATAGGTCTACGATTATCTACCTATTGGTTGGAGACAAATAGTCGAAAAGGATGAGTGCCGCCGTCGGGAATGGAACCCAGGACCTCTAGACTGACAGTCCAACCCGCTACCAACTGCACTATGATGGCGGCATCATATTAGATGGAAATCCCTAGGCGTGTCCAAATTTTTCAACAAAATTTGCTGCGCATGCGCAAGCCTCATTTTTGATTTTGGAAAAAAACCTAACAGGCCAGGCTTTCAGTGTATGTACTGAAAACTGGTGTATACCTGTTGGCTTTGTTAAAGTCAATAGTGGTACCAGTCTACTAGGCCTTGAGCCTTTAGGAAAAAGATCCTTATCTTAGGTGAATGGGAGGTTCACTGGCCCTCTTGTTATCTTGATATGACACCCCAACCATATTGAAAGTTTATTGAAACATTTTTTTAATCTATTACTAGTTGGCAATAACTTAAACTATTCTTAATTGTTAAGATTACATTATAAGGTACTAAAACATTGTAGAATAATTGGGCTAGCCTTGAAAATAATGTGAGATCCCACAATGTTTTCCGTTGCTAACTTTCTAAAGTGTGTGAGAATGTAGGATTGTTTAAAGTAATAGTATCTGAAGTCCTTTCGTGCAATTTCTGATTTTTGTTCAAATATTGTTGCCCAATATAAAAATGAAGTTTCTTGTAATTCCAGGCCATACACTTCAGCTGATATCATCAGCCCAGTGTTGCAACAGCATGCCAATCCATAGAGTTCTGAGTGGTATTCCAAAGACAGGGACCAAAAAAGACATTCCAGTCGTATATCATGAGCCACATGTAGAATCAGGATTTCGTCTTACTCACCAGCCATGGTACTACTATCTCCTTAGCCTTTTTCAAGTTCATAATGAATGTATGAATTCATGGACTCATCTTGTTGGGGGCATTGTGGTCATCTACCGTATATATGGTTTGATAGAGAAGTTTGATGCTCTCAATGATCCATGGATGTATCCGATGCTGGCCGGGTCAATCACGATGGTCATGATGTACATGTGCAGCAGTATGGCCCATACCTTTCATAACAAGTCAGAACAGCTACACTACACCTGCTTCTTTATAGATTATGTTGGTATAGGTGTGTACGGGTTGGGGAGTACCATGATACATCATTATTATTGCACAGAAATCTCACTGATGGGATCTGTTGTTTATAGATATTCTATCCATGTCGCTGTTGTTTTATCTGTGATAGTGGCTATATTTTGTAGCTACTCTAAATGCAAGTACAAACGACCATATCCATTTGCAAGAAAGATTTATCAGCTGTCGTCTGTTTTATCAATTTACACATGGCTTATAATACCCATTGCCCACCGTTTATACTATTACGTCTTTCACCATAAGAGCACGGATGAATGGGATGCGAGTCTACGACATCATACAGAGCAAATTTTCTGGTTTTTCGCTGCAGGATTTTTCTTTGGACTGGACATACCTCAAAGATTTTTTCCCGGTAAATGTGACTTTCTCTTCCATGGCCACCAAATATTTCATGTATGTATTACATTTACAAACTTGAAACAGATTGATGGAATGCACGCGGATATTATCTCAAGGCTTGATAAAGTAAAAGAGCATGCTGAGATCCCTACTTTTTGGGCTACATTTGGACCAATATCATTTTCAATTTTGTTTAATGCTTTTGTAGTTTGTTATTTCCATCTCAAGGCTAAGCAAAGAATCTACCGAGAGTCTCTTACCATGAATGGCACAAGTAAACATCACCAATCTTAACCCACTACCAGACCCATTTTAGACTGGTCCAAATTGAAAGCAGTCGCAGATGAAAATTTCAAGATTTCTTCAACTTTCTGGAGAGAAAACATTGTGTAAAATGAAGAAATTGCTTGTAACATGCAATTTCTGCATTTCACACAATGTTTTCCCAAATGTTTTTCTTGAGGGGCGTCCAAAAGGGTCACTGAGTGGGAATAAGTTAAGGCATGTTCAGAAGAATGTTAAATTACAGGTACATGTTAAAGTATAAAGGTCTTTACAAGGAGTGAACCATTTGTCAGCTGCAAAAACATCATAATTGCAGCTTAGTTAAACCATTACCAGGTGACAAAATGTGAGACTGGTCCAAATTGAAAAAAGTTGCTGACTTCATACAATTGCCAATGGTCCAAGTATTGAAAGTGCCCTATTGTTTAGAGTCATGTAGGTCAAGGTCAGGGTTGAACTTTGATTGAAAACCGGTTCTGTGATCTAGCTCATAAGCCATCTGACCTTAGACTTCAAAAATTTTAGAAATGTTATTCATGACCGTTGGAGGTTCCCTATTGTTTTTGCTTTTTTTCTTCTTTACTTCTTGGTAATGGAGGTCCAAGGTCAACTAGTATGCTACTTGAGTCACAAAATACTAATGGGAGGTAAAAATCTACTTTTCAACAGTTCTAGTTAAAATTGTTGAAAATGTAGCTCCAGATAACAAAACATAGTCAAGTTACCCTTAATATTTCTAATAGGAACTAACTCCCTATAACAGCTCCTCTGTAATAATGATTTAATACTAAAATACCTGTGGCTCATTAACCCTTTTCCAGATGTCAAAATTTTGGAATGGTCCAAATTGAAAGGAGTTGCAGACAACAGTTTAAAGCTTATGAAACTTTAGATTTTTTCCACTTTTGGGTGGAAAATGTTGAAGAAAATGAAGAAATTGCTTTTTGCAAATATTTTTTCTTTGAGGGACTTCAAAACCTGTTCTCCCACAATCTCACTTTTTTTAGGCCCCTCAAGCTAAAAGGTTTGAAAACATGGCAGACAATGAAGAAATTGCTTGCAACAAGCTTCTTCTGCAATATCCACAATGTTTTCTTCCCTAAAAGGCAGATTCTTTTTAATTTCACCGACTGGAAATTATCAATCGCATCATCTTTCAATTTGGACTAGTCTAGAATATTGGCATGTGGTAATGGGTAAATACATCACTTTTTAAATGATCATGATTTTTAGAATTTCATGAAGTTCCTTGAATACCTTTCAGGGTATTATAAAATGATGATTAAGTCACTGTTTAAAGTCTAGAATGGTTTCTTGTTGTAAGTGTAAGATCATCTACGAAGTAGAGGGGGCTGTTTTAGTTTCATGATGTCTGCCTGTCTTCTGTTTGTAGATATTTTTGTTTCCTTCCTCTAACTCTAGAACTGCAACACAGTCATGAAACCTCATCCATTCGTCGTCGATGATCCAAGGTAGTACCCTATGTTACCCAGCTGCCACAAATATTCTCTCCGACATTTATCTCTCACCAATAGGTGGATAATCGTAAACATAAGTTGAATGAGCAGCTGGAGGCTTGGGAAGGATGTTGTGGTAGTACTGGTGCTAGAAGTACCATCTATGGCAGTGCTGTAGTGGTTTTGGCTCACATTGGTTAAAGGTTGCCACCTAAGTGACGAAGTGCTGGGGGGTGCCCCTTTTCGTCAATTCTAATTTATGATTATTTTGCTCAGAAAAAACTCAAATCAAAATCCACCTTATTTGTATATACATGTATTTGGATATTATCATTACTCCTTTTTATGCCCCTACATCGAAAGATCAGGGGCATATTGTCTTACCGTTGTTTGTCTGTCCATCTGTCATTGAGTCTGTCTGTCTGCAAAACTAAACCAAAAAACTTAACTTATCGAAATGGCTTTAATGAGTGATTGTAAAGTTATGTTCTAGATATAAGGTTTATTTTCTTTTTCTTGATAAATGCTTTTTTGCAGAAATATTGAAAATTAGAGTGAATATGTGTAGTCTTTTCATTTGGACCATTCTAGAATTTTCTTGTCTTGTCTTTAATTCACTGAAAAATATATGGTTTCACCATGTCTCTCCGTCTGTTCATCCATCGGCCAGTTTGTAGACTTTTTCATTTGTGTGTTCTAGCTCCATTACCAATTAACTTACAAAGATGAAACTTCATACAATTGTTACCAACGACCAAAGGAAGGGCCATATTGTCTTTTGGTCACAGGGCACGGTTACACTCAAAACTTTGATCGAAAACCATTTTCATGCTCTAACTCGTAAGCCATATGACCCAGGACCTTGAAATTTTATACATTTCTTATCCATGACCCAAGGTGGTGCCCTATTGCTTTAGGTAAACATAGGTTATAGGTCAATAATGCTACTTAAGTGAAAAAGCACATAAGTTGGGTGTATAAATCCACTTTGCAACAATTCAATTATTTCTGTTTCCTGCAGCACTAATACTTGAGGGCAATTAGTTTTAAATTCGCTATATTTATAGAATTTTTGTTTGTACTGGATTTCATATTTTGACTGTCCTGAATTCTATTGCTTGATTCTCTTAGTTTGATGTCCCTAAAGAAAAATATTGTGAGAAAAAGCAAAATTGCCTTTAACACACAGGGTTTCATATTATCAAAGTGATTAACCCATTACCACATTGCAAAATTTCAGACGAATCTAAAATGAAAAAGTTAACAGGTGACAGTTTTGACTTGATAAAATTTCAAAGATATGTGTCTTTTTGGGGGAAAAAAACCAACATAGTAGATAATGAAGAAATTGCTTGTTACACACTATATACTATACACACTACACACTATAGTTTTCTAAATATTTATTCTTGAGAGGTGTAAAAAGGTGGGAATGGGTTAGATACATGTAACGGTGCTTATGAAAGCTATTTCACTGTGATCACCCTTTGTCTGACGTTAATCCGGCGTCCATTGTCCATCAACAATTTCTTAAAACATCATCTCCTTCAAAACAACTGGGCTAATTTCAACCAAATTTGGCTTAAATGTTCCTTAGATGGCCCCTTGAAAAGTAGCTGAAAGAATTGAAATCTATTGAAAACTCTTTTTTATGGCAACAATAGTGAAATTTGAAAAGAAATCTTTAAAAATCTCCCTATTTTGACCCAGAAGGACTAAGGCTTTGATATTTCGCATGAAATATAAGTCTATTGATCCCTTTCAAAAAGTTAAAATCATTACCCTCTCAGGTCCAAAGATTGGAGCCCGCGGGACGGTTGTGGTTTTATTTGGAAACAAAGAAGGATTTTTAAAGGACATCTTTTCCAAAATCAATGGACCAAATTTGGCACAAATATTCCTCAGGTGGCCCCCTTTAAAAGTAGCTAAAAGAATTGATATCCTTTTAAAGCTCAGGTTGCTATCATAAGGAAAGTGAAACATAAAACAAATCTTCTCCTCCTGATCCAGAAGGCATAGAGCCTTGATATTTTGCATGAAAGGTATATTGACCTCTTTCAAAATAGTTGGAATCATTACCCTTTGGTCCCCAGGGGCAGAGACTGGGGGGGGGGGGTCTATTCAGATTAAATGACATCTCCTCCCAAACCATCAAATCAATTTGAATCAAATCAATTTGAATCAAATTCAGCAGAAATGTTCCTTACAAAGATCTTTAATTATCTTCTCCTCCTTAGCCAAATATGGCAGAAATGTTACTTAGGTGGTGATCTTTCAAAATAGCTAAATGAACATTTTTAAATTTTGATAATTGCATCACCAGGTACAAAGCCAATATATGTTTAAAATATGGTCATGCTTACTTGTTTCATAATCCTAGTCTTAATATTATTTTGACTATTGAAAGAAAAAGAGCCTTTACCTTGGTTGAGCACACCATGGCTAATCCCTCTCTTTTCTTCTGCATTTCGTTTTGTGCAGTCTGACCAGGGTTTAAATTTTTTTTGCACTGACTGGTTTTCTTAACCTTTGTCATGCTGAGTCTGTTTTGGCAAGAGGTATAGACAAAGATCAGCCTGCACATAAGTGCAGTCTGATATTTGCCTAAACCTCCTGTTTGTCCCCCTTAAGCCAGAGCTATTTGAATAATCAATTTTTAAAAGGAATATTGACCCTCATTAAGGCATTCAAGTGCTGTCAAGCCTTTGATTTTAAAAAGGATTCTATTTGGGATTTTAATTCAGCATGACAAGGGTTAATGTAGAATAGTCTTTCTAGCTTAATACATTATTTTTGGGGGGGAATTTTATAAATATTGATGAACTGTGTCTTATTCAAGATCTCTTTATTCAAATATTTGTGACGTGTAAGGTAAAATTCATCTCCAAGTGATCTGCAAATAAAATCTTGTAATTACATGTTTTGGTCATGAGCAAACCATTCTTTTTATGCTCCCCAAAATATATTTTTTTGGGGGAGCACATAGTCGCCGGCTTGTGTGGGCGTCTGTCCATCCTTCCATCTGGTAAGCTGTCTGTTCGTCCGTCCATCCGTCCGTCCGACGTCTTATCTCAGGAACCCATGGGCCTAATTGAATGAAACTTCATATATAATCTTCCTAGGAAATTTCCAAGAGACCTTTTTTGATGTTTCTCAATTCAAGGCTGCGTCATGGAAAAGGGGGCCTTAATGTAAAAATTAGTTTTTTAGCTAATTTCTCCTTTATGAAATTTCATATTTGAGTAGCAAATCAGATTCTCTTGACCTTAAACTATCGAAAATTTACGTTTAAAAAAGTGTCAAGGAAATGGGGCCTTAATGTTATTAGCTTTACGTAAGCTCTCCTTTTGACTTGCAAAAACTTAAATTGGTTACAGATATAGTCTTCGTATTTCACATGCACATTGCTTTTGACAAACCCTTTTTGTTGGTACTAAGTTCAAGGTCATAATTCAAGATCATGTGTCAAGGTCAGAATTTTTAAAATCTTAACTTTAACTTTGTCTATAAGTTTACAATGGTAAGTGATATAATCTTAATATTTCACATGTGCATTGCTTATGACAAAACCTTTCTGTTGGTATTAAGTTCAAGGTCATCTGTTGAGGTCAAGGTTGTTTCTCAAGGTCAAAATTTTAATTTTTTGAACTTTTGCATTGTCTATAAGTTTACAACGGTACGTGATATAACCTTCATATTTCACGTATGCATTGCTTATGTCATGACCTTTCTGCTGGTATTAGGTTTAAGGTCATCAGTCAAGGTCAAGGTCATTTCTCGAGGTCAAAGTTTCGAAAATTTTAACTTTAACATCACCAATGGGTATACAATGGTAAGTACCGGTAATATATGCGTTGCTTATGACATGGACTTTCTGTTGGTACTAAGTTCAAGGTCATTGGCCAAGGTTAAATTGTAAAGGTCATTAATTTTCATATATACCTCCTTTACAAATTTGCGAAAATTTCTTTTTACTTTACATAAATGTTGTTTATTAAGTGCCCTAGGTAATGTTTATTTCAATTTTTGACATTATGAACCTTACCATGCTAAAAGGGGGCTTAATGCCATGTAGCTTTACATTTTGTATATTTCCTACTCTAAAATAAATCAGTCTATTGTTTCTGCAAGACTTCTCGAGTTAGAGTCTTCATTTTTTTGAATCGAGACATTTTTCATTGATAACTTTGATGGTCAAGGTACAATATTTAACCCTTTATCATATGATGATATTGAATTTTACCAGAATCAGACCTGTGAAGCCAAACAGATTCCTTTGATGTTTGTCAAACTTCCAAATTTCTTGTGAATTGAACTCGCAAACAATAGTTGCATTCAATAAGAAAGGTTGTTTTTTTTCCAATAATGGCAGACAGTTTTGTGACAAAAGCCTTTTTTGGGGAGCATAATCCGTCTCTGACCGCTCTTGTTCGTTAATGTTGTTAAAATTTACCCACCAAAAATTCAAAATAACACTGTTTTGAGTCTAAGTAGAATTTCCTGTCGGAGCAATCCGTCAAATATTAATGTAACTCAAAAAGATGCGATAAATCACATATAACAATGCTTTCTAACCAAATGGTACAAAATTATTTTCAATCTCAGTGACGCTTTTAAACGCCCCCCCTGGAAAAAGAGTTTTGGAAAACAGTGGAAAATGAAGAAATTGCTTGTTACAAGCAATTTCTTCATTATCCACAATGTTTTCTACCCAAATAGTTAAAAAAAAACACCAAAATTTCATAAGCTTTAAATTGTCGTCTGGAACTTCTTTCAATTTGGACCAGTCTAAAATTTGCCATCTGGTAATGGGTTAACTAACTTTCAACCCTATCAACTCACAGACAATTTTTAGACTTGTCCAAATTCAAAGATGATGCAGATGACTTATTTTAATTGATGAAATTCTGGATTTTTAGCTTGACTATTGCCCATTGTTGACAATTGGATTACTTTACTATCCAGCACTCAATAGTCGAGCATTGCTGTCCTCTGACAGCTCTTGTTTCTACTTTTGGGTAGAAAACTTTGTGAATATTAAGAAATTGCTTGTAAGAAGCAATTTCCTAATTTTCCTCAATGTTTTCGAGAGCATTTTTTTCTTGGGGCATCTGAAAGCGTTGTTGGGTGGAATTGGGTTAAATGTCATCAGTAAGCCATTGGAATTTTTTATGAGTCAAAACAAGCAATTCCTCCTTTTCCCACAATATTTTCTACCACAAAGAATGGTTTCATTTCAAATTGAACCCAATTTTCATTGTTGTCTGCAACCTCTTTGAATTTTGACAGGTCAAAAATTTAAAGAAAAGAAAAAACAGGAAAGGGTTAATATCATAATGCTTTTTGTTTGGATCCACAGCTGGCCTGCTTGTGTATCTGCCTAAAGAAGGATAATTGCTATTGTAATAATCATTTCATGGTTGATAGTTGTTCTCTCCCTTGAAATCATGAATCATAAGACATGATGATATCAAACATTTTCTTTTTGTTGATGAGAGTTTAATTTGCTTCATGTCATTTTACCAGGCCTTACTGAATTGATAGATGACTGACCTCGCCAACTGACTCTGTTGGCCTTGCCAACTGACACCATAGGAATTTTGATTTAGATAACAAACAACATTATATTGTAAAATTAGTACCAAGTTATATGTAACGAAAAGTAAAATGGTAGGTTGGCTACCTAAATGTAGTAACTACAGCTTATTGAAGCTGTAGTTATGACATTTGAGTTGCCAAACCAAAATATATATCTGACATAAATGTCTGCCGATGTTAGAGTTCAAAGTTCACTTTCATTTTAAATGAATGATTTGATAGGTTGATTGTTTATTTGATTGACAGCATCGACCCTTCAATTTGTCTGGAATGAAGACTCAGATCAAACTTTTCAGTTTCCACTTGTCTATTTTATAATTTTGATAATTTTGAGAGAAAAAAAATACAGCACAATACTGTCATGCAAGTTAGGACAAAAATGTGAACATATCTACGAAACTTTATACTAAATGCTTCCAAAATGAAGTATTTCTTAAATGATGCAAGTATGAGAAAAAAAATCTTGTGTCAGAATTTTTAACTTTAAGGTTAGAAAACACTTTTGAAAAATGAGAATTTTTTAGGCAACAGCATTTCACACTACACAAAAACGGCAATGTTTTTGTAAGTTTTGTTTTTATCTCCTCCCTCTTTGTTTAACCCTTTCCTGTTTTTCAATTTGTTAGACCTGTCCAAATTCAAAGGTTATGCAGATGAAAATTAAAATTGGACTTAAATTGAAAAATAACCATTCAGAAGGGTAGAAAATATTGTGGAAAAAGAAGAAATAGCTTGTCACAAGCTATGTCTTCTTTTTCCACAATGTTTTCTCAATTTGAAAATCATAGGGACGTAAGAACCGGGGATTGAACAGGAAAGGTTAAGTTGGCATATAGTTTTATCCCAGTCAGTTAAAACTGTACAACAAACCCATCAAGATAGGGCGCTTCATTTAACCCATTAACGCCACAACAAAATTTAAGACTAGTCCAAATTGAAAGAAGTTGCAGAGGACAATTCTAAATTGATGGAATGTTAAAAGCATTAGTCTTTTAGGGAAGAAAACATTGCAGTCAGTTAGGAAATTTCTTGTTACAAGCAATTTGTTAATTATCCACAATGTTTCCGAAGTCTTTTTCTGGAGGGATTGTGTGGGAATAGATTAAATTAGTATTACTTAGACGTTCATAATTCTTTTGACTTAGGTATTGCTTGTAGCAAGAGCTTTCTATTAGAGTAAAGATAACATATCAGGGTCTCATATCAAAGAATTGGTTGTTAATGGTTTCTTATGTTTAACCCACTAAAATAAAAGACTGGTCAAAATTGAAAGACATTGCTGACAACAATTTTGAGTAAATTTTTGGGGGCGTCATTTTTGGTACTAAACATTGTGCATAATGGAGAAATTGCTTGTTACAAGCTATTCATTTTCCACAATGTTTTCCATGTTTTTTTCTTAGGGGTGTCAATTTTTCTGTGCGTTGGAAGGAGTTAGCACAGGAGTCTTGTTTTAAAATGTTTTGATTTCCGATTGGCATGTCTTTTGAAATTGATACACTTCTAATGAAATTTTCATGTTAATTGCATTATTGTCATCAAAAAATGTATTGTAGCCTATTGTTTAGCAATTTGTCTTGGAAATAAGTTAGACTTTTATAGACAATTTTCTTGTATCTTTTAATTTTGTCAGATTTTTCAGTTGTTATTTATACTTGTTTATTTTACTTTACACCAAAGTTGAACTTACAGAAATGTCAATAAAAATTGTGTTTTTGTTGTTTAAAAGCTTCGTTCTTTATTCACAATTAGCATTAAACTATTATTAGATAGCAGAATTTTAGTCTTGTCCAAATTGATACTTGTGCAAATTGACAGGAGTTGCATTAATTTGAATTAGGAAATAAGTTCGAAAGGATGGGAAAACTTTGTGAGAAAGGGAGGGGTTAGCTCATTCTTCTACAATATTTTTTGGTGTTATTTTTCCTAAGCAATTAAGTTTAAACCTATTTATTTTACATCGATTGGGAAACAAGTTCTTCCAACTTGGAATAATCCCTTTCTATTCTGCTTCCTGGAAAATGCGCCAGTACTCGCGCCGAAAGAGTGGGCCAATGACAGAACCAAGATCGATAGCCGCTTCCGGGAATCGACCTTTTGAGAAAGGGAGGGCTTTGTCTCATTCTTCTACAATACTTTTAGGTGTTATTTTTCTTAAGCGATTAAGTTTAAACCTATTTATTTTACATCGTTTGGGAAACAAGTTCTTCCAACTTAGATTAATCCCTTTCTATTCTTCTTCCTGGAAAATGCACCAGTACTCGCGCCGAAAGAGTGGGCCAATGACAGAACCAAAATCGATAGCCGCTCCCGAGAATCGAACTCAGGACTTCTTGATCGGGAAGCCGATGCTCTACCTCTCGACACGGACATCATGTGTTAATGGGTTAAGTGACAAGGACCAATCCATTACTCCATAATCCTATTGTTTTGTGCCCATGAAGAAACCATACCCTAAAAGACAAAGATTTTTAAATTTCGCTTATTAAATTTCTCGTATTTGCTTCTCATATCGCATAGATTGCTCCTTTAAGTAGGACATGTGACTTCAATTAAGACAGCCAAATAAAAATGTATTTGCGCGATGAATTTCAAACATGCTTATCTCTAGTTATCTTAATTATGTTGCAGTTACCTCATTGGACGTTTTTTCCTCCAAATTATGCGTAACTGAAACTTGATATAGTCGTGCTTTAGATTGATATCTTTGAAATTTGTTTATCATAAATAACTGAATGGCCGTCAATGGCCATATGTAATGAGCCATTTTGACCCATTCCCACACAATCTCGTTTTCTATTGCCATCCGAGAGGAAGAGATTTGGAAAACCGCTTGATAAATGGAGAAATTGCTTGTTACAAGCAATTTCTTCATTATACACACTGTTTTTATACTAAAAAACAGAGCTCTTTTGATAGTCTACAACCTTGAAATCATTTTCTGCAACCTCTTTGAGTTTGGACCCGGCTAAGTTTGCATGCCCTGCCATGTAATATCGACGGGCATATAGAATTACCGCTGTCCGTGTGTGAGTGTGTGCGTTGTTGCGGGAGGGGGGTTGCGTTTATGAGGGGGTATCCATGTCTGTCATTTCTTGTCTGCGTCTGGTAATAACTGAATAAGGTCACAATTAGACTGAGATTCGCCACTTTCCGTAAACATTTTCGGCTGTACTAGGAAATGTTGACTGTATACGAGACGAGTCTTAGAATAATCGTCGTGTCTCATATTTCAGGCTACTTTCGAGATTTATTAAAATAGAATTACGACTGATTGATTGTATTGGATTAAAAACAACTTTGAATAGCATTTTAGTTATATCGCGGCCTATTGTGCTTCTATTTGCTTCCTCTCGTTTCACGAACCAGAGCTATCACAACATTCAATCCGAGCGGTCAGATGTTCTTTCGACATAGGCGACCTACTTATAAATGACCGATCGCGGCTGCCAGCTAAATAATCGTCCAATCAAACTATTCATTTAGATTGGAAGTAATCTTTGAACTCCTACATCGGCCGACATTTATGTGAATCATTTTTGTTGGTTTTGAGACTTAAATGTCGTAACTACAGCTTATGCAAGCTGTAGTTACGACAAGTAAGTCTCTGACCAACCTTTTTAGCTCACCTGAGCACAATGTGCTCAAGGTGAGCTTTTGGTATCACCTTTTGTCCGTCGTGCGTCGTGCGTCGGAAGTCGTCAACAATTCTTTAAACATCTTCTCCTCAGTAACCACTGGGCGGAATTCAACCAAACTTGGTAGGAATGTTCCTTGGGTGACCCTTCTCAAAAGATGTTCGCGGATTTTTGATTGACCCCCAAATATGGGCGTATCAGGGCGTGGCAGTTTTTAACTTAGAAATCTTTAAACATCTTCTCCTCAGTAACCATTGGGCCAATTTCAACCAAGTTTGGTATGAATGTTCCTTGGGTCACCCTTTTCAAAAGTTGTTCGTGGAATTTTGATTTATGCCCAAATATGGGCGTGGCAGGGCGTGGTAGTTTTTGACGTAGGAATCTTTAAACATCTTCTCCTCAGTAACCATTGGGCCAATTTGAACCAAATTTGGCATGAATGTTCCTTTGGTGACCCTTTTTAAAAGTTGTTCGTGGAATTTTGATTTACGCCCAAATATGGGCGTGGCAGGGCGTGGCAGTTTTTGACTTAGAAATCTTTAAACATCTTCTCCTCAGGAACCATTGGGCCAATTTCAACCAAACTTGGCATGAATGTTCCTTGGGTGATCCTTTTCAAAAGTTGTTCAAGGAATTTTGATTTATGCCCAAATATGGGCGTGGCAGGGCGTGGCAGTTTTTTACTTAAAAATCTTTAAACATCTTATCCTCAGTAACCATTGGGCCAATTTCAACCAAACTTGGCATGAATGTTCCTTGGGTGATCCTTTTTAAAAGTTGTTCATGGAATTTTGATTTATGCCCAAATATGGGCGTGGCAGTTTTTTACTTAGAAATCTTTAAACACCTTCTCCTCAGTAACCATTGGGCCAATTTCATCCAAACTTGGCATGAATGTTCCTTGGATGACCCTTTTTAAAAGTTGTTCGCAGAATTTTGATTGATGCCCAAATATGGGCGTGGCATGGCGTGGCAGTTTTTGACTTTGAAATCTTTAAACATCTACACCTCAGGAACCATTGGGCCAATTTCAACCAAACTTGGTATGAATGTTCCTTGGGTGACCCTTTTCAAAAGTTGTTCGCAGAATTTTGATTTATGCCCAAATATGGGCGTGGCAGTTTTTTTAACTTTGAAATCTTTAAACATCTTATCCTCAGTAACCATTCGGCCAATTTCATCCAAACTTGGCATGAATGTTCCTTGGATGACCCTTTTTAAAAGTTGTTCGCAGAATTTTGATTTATGCCCAAATATGGGCGTGGCCGGGCGTGGCAGTTTTTGACTTTGAAATCTTTAAACATCTACACCTCAGGAACCATTGGGCCAATTTCAACCAAATTTAGTATGAATGTTCCTTGAGTGACCCTTTTCAAAAGTTGTTCTAGAATTTTGATTGATGACCAAATAAGGGCTTGGAAGGGTAGGGCAGTTTTTGACTTTGAAATCTTTAAACATCTTCTCCTCAGTAACCATTGGGCCAATTTCAATTTTGAATCATCTTACATTAGTCAGGTGAGCGATTTTAGGGCCATTCTGGCCCTCTTGTTTCCTTTTTGTTGCATGTTTCTTGCTATACATTTTATATAATAACACCTCTTAATATCGAAGTGGAATTTCCAGTCGGGGTCAGTGGGCGGGGCCAGCGATCCGACAATTCACCTATTGGTGAGATTGTTGGCCTAGCCAGGGTTTGAGCACAAGCTCGTTAGCGACTTAGCTACTCAGACCAAAAAAATGTCGAATTATGCCTTCAGGCTCGGTTAAATTTTACCAAGAAATAGATATAATTCGCATGGGAAATTAAAAAAAGAAAAAGAAACCCAGTCAAAATATCATTCGAGGTCATTCTTCAATTGCCTTCCCATTATAAAAAATATACCAATGTACTTCAAAATCAGTGACATAAAAATAGTCCCGACTTGATCGTCTCGACAGATTTTTTTACAGGGTCCTACATAGGCCAACTTTTTAACTAACCTGAGAATTGACCAATCACAGCTGTCAATCAACGAATAAAATTATTTGGACCAATAGTTAACTTTGAAATCAAACATGGGTCATGAATTATTGAAGCATTTGTCTTGGTTTGGCGACTTAAACGTCGTATTTACAGCTTATTAAAGCTGTAGCTACGACGTTTAGGTCACCAACCAACCATTTTACCTTTTCTTACACATAACCAAAAATTTTGCAAAATAACGCCATTTTGATTCAGTGGGCGTGGCCAGCAATGCGTCAATTGGTTAAGCTTTGATGAGTTTAAAACGACGAAAAAATAATGATTTATGATCGCTTGTACTCTTATATTATAAATACGTGAATTAAGGTAATCAAAATGCAATGTGTATCTTTGCCAATCCCACAAAAAGACGAATGTTATCTTAGAATATGTTGAAAAAATGAACATTCTTTAAGACCTCACCGAAAATTGTATAATCTGTATGCAGATTAAGTATTGAAATTATTTGACAAATTTACAGAGTAAAGATATTGTTTACGTTAATTCATTTCACTACACGCTGAAAAAAATCTTTGAAAGACGTTGTGAGAAATTACGCATCGTTTATTAAAAACATTTTTTTTTCTTTTCTCGCAATGTTTTCTAGGTATTTATATTTTCAAATTAAACGCATTTTGAAATGTGGGCTGTAGCTGATTCGGTGAAACAAAATTCCTTTCTTTAAAAGAGTTAAAACCACCCTACTACAGATTTCTTTTAGCCTGTCTGTTTCGGTATTTCTGAAATGAGAAAGATGTCATAAATTTTTGAAAAAAAAGAAAAACCTTAAAAGTACTGAAAAAGGCTTCTGTCAATAAAACCCTTTAGTTTCATATCATATTTCATTTCATTTTAAGTAACCGAGCCATGAAACACTGAAAAAAAAAATATATATATATATACATTTTGCGGCAATGAAAATACGTGCTTTCCTAAAGAGTAGAACACTATTTGCAGGATTTGATGCCTGAATTTGAACTTTGCATTATGTAAATATGCAGGGAAGCGACCCTCTTTACGTTTTTGCTTCTTTCTGTCATACATGGTATAAAACCATGTTTCTTATGCTGGAGTATATTATTTTTTCATCTTCTTTTTTATGTTTTCTTAATGTCTTGTTTCCATCCACACGAACCAAACAGTACGAACTTTTTGTCCAGAAATGTCGTTTTTCCTTTCTTTTCCTTCTTTTTATCCAGCGATCTTTTAAGAACATGGCACGGTTGTTTGGCAGTCACACGTAAGGTTCAAGCGTAATGTGTTCGAAACCCGGCGGCGGCACATGTTCTTTTCGACACTTGTCTCTCAACAACGGGTGGATAAACGTAAACGTAATTGGGATAGCTGCTGGAGGCTAAAAGAGGATTTAGTGGTAGTACTGGTGTGAGAAATACCAGGAATCCATTGTTAGGTGCTCCAGCCGCCACGATATGACTGAAATACTGTTAAAAGTGGCGTTAAAACCAATTCAATCAATCAATCAAGCGTAATGTTGGTACAACGGTATCACATTACAAAATATTTTTTGATTCATTTTAAAAAGTTTTAACGAATTACAAAAAATAAACAGCTTACGGAGAAAAGTACATGATTAATAAACATAAGATCAATATAAAAAATATGCTTTTAACCCATTTCCACACAATGGCGCTTTTTTCCGCCCTCTAGAAAAAAATCTTTGAAAAAACATTTTGGAAAATGAAATTATTGCTTGTAACAAGCAATTTCTCCATTATCCACAATGTTTTCTACCCCAAAAGACATAGGTTTTAAAATCCCATAAACTTAAAAATTGTAGCCTGCAACTTCTTTGAATTTGTACTTGTCGTATTTTTTGTCGTCTGGTAATGGGACTAACCATGTGTGTGTGTGGGGGGGGGGGGGGGGCTACATACTTAAAAGAGTAACGACACGAACTTCTCAAACCAGCAATTTAAATAAAAGCACCGAAGTTACTGTAAGCTAGCAAAGCATGGTTTTGTTATGCAATCTTCTTTGTCAAAGGTTATCATGATAAAAATAAACGAGTTTAAAGTATCAAAGGAGTTAACCTATTTCCACAAAATCCCTCTTTTTCCGCACCTTAAGAAAAATGATTCTGGAAAACAATGTGAAAAATGAAGAAATTGCTTGTTACAAGCAATTTCTTCATTCTCCACATTGTTTTTTACCCAGAGAGAATTTTCAAAAAATTGAATTTGTCGGCTGCAACTTCTTTGTTGAAGACTCTGTTCAAACTTATTTTGAACACATTGTGCTCAGATGAGCTAAAAATACCAAGGAGATGAACTTGCAGGCAGAGTTTGCAATTTTCCTGAAATATATAAATAAGAACTACTTTTTACGGCGTATATATTCAATTGATTTAGTGGTTAAGCCTCCAGTGGTAGTTTGCACTCGTTGAACTCTGGGAAGACCTCAAACTTTTGTCTGTTAACTTAAGCTATGAAAGCTGACGCTTTACTAGCTAAAAACTTCTTCTCTTGACGAGGCCGTCTGTTACAACATAATTTAAGTGAATAATGTATCGGGTTATCGCTACATATGTGAATACAAGATCGCGTTGCAAAAGCTTTTTGCACAAAGATAAATATCATAATAAATAGTTGCTAGGTAATGAAAGATTAGCGTATTATATGATATTTTACTACCCGCTGTGTCCCAAAGGTGGTTTGTCGCGTACGTTTGACATTTCATGATTATTATCATGCAATCATGAGTTATTTTCAATGAAGAAGTTACGACTGTTTTGGTTGAGATGTAGTTCAAAGTGCCATAAGTACTGTAATCAGTGCTGTAATTATCATCGAATAATCGAGAAATGTTGTTGTTCAAGGTTGACGTTGGTATATTTTTTGTCGTTGTTGTTGTTTTACAGATCTAATCATCGCATAATTCACTGTAAGTACCACTTTTTGAAGCCTATTTTCAATTGCGGAAACAGTAGATACCAATTTTCTAACCAGGTTACACTTTCTTATTCTTTTTCATATTCAAGCTGCGGTTACGACGTTAAGGTCGTCAACCAGTCATTTTACTTTTTGTTACATACTACAGACCATGAATTTTGCAAATAACGTTGTTTGATATCGAAGTGGAGCATCCTTCCCGTGGGCGTGGCAAGTGGTGTCAGTAGGCGGTGCCAGCGATCAATAAAAAAGACCTTGGAATATGGAGTTGGTTATCTACTGAAACCGTCCACTAACCAACTATTAGCATTGTACCATCGATAGTGTTTAAGTCAAGGTAATGTTAATTTTTAGAAAGAGAGATGTGCACGTGTTAAATCATATGTCCCTATCTTTCGATGCCATGCTATTATTAGCCCATTGGCTGACGACAAACATTTAGACTGGTCCAAATCGAAAGATGCTGCAGGCGACAAATTTGATTTGACGAAATTTCAAAGTCCTTTGTCTTTTGCGGTTGAAAACATAGTTGATGGTGAAGAAATTACTAGTAACAAGCAATTTTTTATTTTTAGGGTTTTTTTTACCATAAAGTTTTCAAAAACTTTTTTTCTGTCAAGAGAGAAAGGGAGGGGTGGTGGTGGTGAATAGATAGAGACAATTCAATTTACTCAATTCCCTTTTAACCTTACAATTTTAACTGTATTGTTTCTAATCAGTAAAACAGAAGAAAAAGAAAAATACTCTCTTTTCAAAAGGTTCTGATTTTTCTGAGGAATTGAATTGTCTGATAAGCCGATGAATCCAATGGTAAAGCGGAGAACAGTAGATCGCCCAATCAATGCGTATGGAACGCGTATTATTCCAGCAGAGGGTCTTTTTGTATTGAACAACATTTAAACTTTCATATAAAATCCAAAAATCCATAGAATCGAAAGTTCTTACGCCTTTTTATGGCATTCAATAACTCCAAAACTATAGTTTGTTTTGAATATAGATAATTGCCATGTTCGAGGCTATCAGTAGGTCGAATTCGAGTCACACTAGCCATGACCAATTGATGGATGGACAGCGGCTTACAATTAAGAATTCGATAGACTAATCAAATTATACAAGTATACCGGAAGTGAACACAGATCTCAAAACATTTGTCGAAATTTTTGTTGGTATGGAGACTTACATATGAGCCTGTGCGTGACATTTCCAATAATTTCGCATGTGCGTGACTCGCACACATTAATCACACTGGACAGCCATTTTGGGCAAGTAGAATATTCGCTGATTGTTTAAAGAAGCTTTGGGTCAGTATCTTTCTACAGAGCGCAGAGTGAAGACTCTGATCAGACTGTACGGATGCACAGGCTGATCTGAGTCTTTACTTGGCGCGCATGTGTAATGGTTGGAAATGTCACGCACACGCTCATATTCAAGCGGTACATGAGACGTTTAGGTCGCTAATCTACCTTTCCTTCTTTCGTTACATGAAACCGACCATATTTTTTTTATAATAACGAGGTTTGATATTTATAGTCAAATTTCCTGTTGGAGTGAATGGACAGCGATCCGCCAGTTCCAGCAGAGCCACGACCTGCTCTCACCCCGATAGAGCTAACATCACTTCGCCCTAACAAAGCAAGGACTACCTCGCCAAAACTAAGCCGAGACCACTAAACCCCAACAGAGACACAACCACTTTACCTCAGCAGAGCCACAGCCAATTTACCCCGACAGAGCCACGGCTATTTTATCCTTACAGAGCAACGATCACTTCACCCCACCAGAGCCCAGACCACCTGAAACCATCATAGCCACGACCATGCACTCACTTTAACCCGACAACGTCCCGGCCCATCCTTCCCGACAGGGCCAAGATCACTCCAGGCCGACAGAGTCTCGACCACTTCACCTCGACAGAGCCATGCCAACTTTACGACGATATAGCAATGCTTAAGAAATATCAAACAAAATGAGTTTACAGCATTTGGCTGGAGACATATTGCCTGGGAAATACACGCAGGGCCAAAAAATAAAAAAAAATACACTCCCAAATAAGACAACAACAAAAAACATCCTACCAATTAAATTGCGATCTAAAGGTCGTAAATACATGAGCTTTAGTTACGATGTTTTGAACTTTTAAAACATGGTCAGAAATAAAAATGAAGCCCCAGTCAAAGATAGAAAATTTGGTTGGTTAATCGAATTGGCGATATGATAAATGCACATATATCTTTGACCAATTTTAATTATCTAAAATACGATTATTGATATTTGATTTTTGATTATTTCCGTTTATTTATCGTCGCTACCGTAGCACATGCCCATATGAGCGACGCCCCCAGAAGACGGTTAGTTGTTGCGGGGGATAGTGCGAGGATACAGGACAAAACTGCTGAGAGCTCCGCCTGGTTCTTTAACGTGCTCGGTGGATAGCACCGTCACACGGGGCCTCGGTTTAACGTCTCATCCGAAAGACAATTAGTTTGTTAGTAGATATAGTCAGCCCAGGGCACGAACCCGTGATCTTGAGGTTTGAAGTCAAGTGCTCTACCAACTGAGCTAATCGGGCTGACGATTATTGATATCTCGGCACATAATCATAAAGTAGATAATAATTGACCAATCGCTAGCCCCGCCCACTTGTTCCGCTTACCACACCCACTGACTCCAACAGAAAGTCCCGCCTCGTTTTATAACCGACGTTATTTTGCAAGATTTATGGCAAATCACGTGTAACAAAAAAGGTAGATTTATTGGTTGACGACTTAAACGTCGTAATTACAGCTTTAAAAAAGCTGTAGTTACGACGTTTAAGTCGCCAAACCAACAAAGATGCTTCATACAAACGGCGACCAATGTAGGAGTTCAAAATTAACTTCCAGTCTTAATAAATGATTTCATTGGTCGACTGATTATTTGATTGACAACCGCGACTGGTCAATTAATTGCAGGCCTACTTCAAAAACATCGGAGACACTGCAGCTAAAATGTTTTATGAATACGTACAATGTTAACATATAAAAGATTTCTTAAGACAATTTTTTCTACAGATCATTGAATTTCACGCTATCTTATAATAGCACCATCAAAAACCCATTTTCTAAATGCACATCAGATTTTAATGTACGTTTGATCTGAATTACGCTAATGGTACAGTTATTAATGCATTTTGAACAAAGATATCAGTATTTACTTTGAAATTTAGCTGCGACCGCGTGTTGGTCGACAGATCGCTGATCACGCCCACGGAGTTCCGACAGGAAGTTCCACTTACTTATTAAACGGCGTTATTATAAAAACAATATGGGCTGTACCATATAACAAAAAAGTAAAAAAGATAGGTTGGCGACCTGAATGATGTAACTGCAGCTTGGATAAGCTGTAGTTTCGACGTTTAAGTCGCCAAGCCCAGAAAAACTAGTTAGTTGATTAGTCTATTGGTTCTTTAATTGATATCCGCGATCCGTCATTTTTATTTTATTTTTTTAATGGGGTTTTACGCCGCTTTCAACAATCTTACAGTTATATCGCGGCGGCTGGAGCACCTAACAATGGGTTCCTGGTATTTCTCACACCAGTACCGCCATCACATACTTTCCTAGCCTCCAGCTGCTATCCCACATAGGTCTACGATTATCAACCCATTGGTGAAAGACAATTAGTCGGAGTATTAATGCCGCCGTCGGGTATTGAACCCAGGACCTCTAGACTGACAGTCCGACGCGCTACCAACTGCGCTATGACGGCACCGCGATCCGTCAAGTTAATTGTGCCAAACAAATGCTTTACATAAATGTCGGTAATGCTGGAATTCAAAATTCACTTTCGTTCCAAATGAACGATTTCGTTGATTGGTCGATTGATTCGTTGATTGGTAGACGCAATCCGCCAAGTTTTCATTTACCCCGCACGTTTTCAGTAGTCATTCGCTCAATATGAGGTAGTAAAAAGGAATGTGTATTAACCCATTACCAGACAACAAAGTTTTAGACTGGTCAAAATTAAAAGAAAAAATAAAAATTAAAAAACACTGTTTTTTTGTGGGTTTTTTTTTTTTTTTTTTTTTGGTTTCTATGCCTTAAAGGATAGAAAACATTGTGGAGAATTAAGAAATTACTTATGACAAGTAATTTCTTCATTATGCACATTTTTGTTTAAGGGTTTTTAACTGGGTATCTAAAAGCGGAATTGTGTGGAGATATGTTTATTAGATCTCCCGTTAATCATTTTATCAAGAGAATTTCATTGCGACCACCATTTTGATAACGCGGTTCACATAAAACTGATAACATCTTCCAGCAAGTGAATCCTATGAATAATTTCGAGCATTCAGCGTAACGACGTCATTTCTTCAACATGATTGACAAGATTGCTTCACGCACGACTGACTACATTACCAAAGTCCACACCGCCCTCTATTGAACAATGAGCTTACCCTGGCTCCGCTCACTTTCCCTTCCGGGATAGGTCCTACCAGGGTTCATAGAGCGGGCCCTGCTGGCACGAAGGAAAATTGCTTGTCGTTATACAGTTCAGGTTCCACCTGAGTCCAAAGAGCAGATCCCGTTGGCATGAAGGAAAACCGTTTGTCGTTATACTGTTCAGGTCCTACCAGGGTTCACAGAGCGGGTCCTGCTGGTACGATGGTAAACTGTTTGTCGTTATACAGTTCAGTTCTCACCAGAGTTCACAGAGCGGGTCCTGCTGGAATGAAGGAAACCTGCTTGTCGTTATACAGTTCAGGTCCCACCCGAGTTCACAGAGCGGGTCCTGCTGGAACGAAGGAAAACTGTTTGTCGTTATACTGTTCAGGCCACACCTGAGTTCACAGAGCGGGTCCTGTTGGCAAGAACGAAAACCGATTGTCGTTATACTGTCAGGTCTTACCAGGGTTGACAGAGCGGGTCCTACTGGAACGAAGGACAACTGCTTGTCGTTATACAGTTCAGCCCCCCCCCCCCCCGAGTTCACTGAGCGGGTCTTATTGGTATTAAGGAAAACTGCTTGTCGTTATGAAGTTCAGGTCACACATGAGTTCACAGAGCGGACACTGCTGCCTCGAAGGAAAAGCGCTTGTCGTTATACAGTCCAGGTCCCACCTGGGTTCTCAGAGCTGGTCCTGCTGACACGAAGGGCATCTGCTTGTCGTTATACATGTCAAGTGAAAAAATATTACGGCCGGGAACGCCGCTAAACTTTTAGTTGCTCAAAACGACACCTCTATATTAAGTGATTATTTGTTTTAAGCAGCTAGAACCAAACGCCTTCTTTAAAAGCTCAAGGTTTCAGCGGAAAAGCTCTTGCTAAAGATCCCGACTTTTAACGGGAAAACTCAATACTTTCTATACTATCGGATACAAAGTTAAAGAACGACTTCATTTGAAATGTAATTCATTTGAAAATTGACCAATCTAAAGTTTGTCTGCTGCTATTGGGTTAAAATTTTGTTTCTTTCGTATGCTAATGGTAGTCGTTATTTTAGCTACTAGTCGATTAATCCATCCATCAGACTTTTTTCATACTGTAAATTGAAAGCTTGGGGCAAATGCAGGTGTTCGAATGGGGTATAAAGCCGCTTTGAATAATTTTTCATAAATTTTATCACGGTGAAAAATACCTATCCATTTGCTTTCCGGGTATCTCTATAGTGCTAAGTTTGGGCTCTGAAATGTCATGCCTAACGATTCACACTTGACAAGCAGTTCAGTAGGGATTCGAGCGAGCAAGCTCCGACTCCTCCACCATTACGAGACCGGCGCGCTAACCACTGAACAGCGTAGGTTTTCTACAATGAAAAATGAATGCAGAATATGATTTGTGAAAAATCTGTCACGACGAAAATTACTTTCAAATTCTCCGACGTTTCTTTTTTGTGTGCCGGGCCATAGAAAAGCCAGCGATGCGGGAAAGTGTGAACAAAATACCCAACTATTCGGAGGTAATGTAAACATGAACTCATTAATATATCCAACCATCGTCGTTCAAAATAATTTAATTTTATAAATGGACTTGAACACGTTAATAGGAAAACTGAATACGGAACGGAATAATACCGATAGTGTTGGGGTGCAAAGGTATTACAAATATTATTAAATGCTATTATTTTACAACAACCTTTTCAACTGTTATTTCATAAAAGGATGTCCAGGAAACATTGACTTCTAGTTAAGAATTATTCTCTTATTTCTACAAAAAATGTAATAAAAAAATAGTAACGTTCAAACTCTCGCGGTTTTTATTATGAGTTGATAATTATAATTGACTGTTTCCATTCTAGTAAATGATATTTATGTGTATACATACGATACTGTTTTTAAAGTAACATAAATCTGTATCCATAATGGACGTAAATATTTTTTGAAATATGCCTACCAAATTCCCCAATGAAATACACTCATTGCACGCGAACAAAATCGGACTCGACATTAACATTTCACTCGAAATATCAACATTTTCCTTCGCGGCTCGAATCCAATAAACGATATCACAACTATGACATGATATTCATTATTTCTATTTCTGTGCGGCGACAAGCGAAAAGGAACAGCCATAGGAAGTGCGAAAAGAACGATCTGGGTCGAAAGTATTCGCTATCGGCATCCTTTCTAGATGAAACCTTACTTGAATATTACTTAATTGTTTATTCATCTATTTCTTCAAATCTTTTTTGTATTTGTATTTATTTTTTTCTTCAAAATTTCGCAGCGGCTCCAATGAAATACGTGTGATCTCAATACACTAAATCTTATTGAGAATATTTCTCAGATTTTTGAAAATGGATTCAAATTATAATTGTAGGTCAAATTTCAATTGACAGATCACCGTGGTCAATCAAAGAATCAATTGACCTATCAAATAATTCATTTAATCAGGGTGTTAACTTTGAACTCGGCCATTGATGTTAAGCATTTTTTATCGTTTCTTCGACTTATTTAAGCTGTATTCAGGCATTTACGTCGCCCACCTACCAATTTTATACGTTATACTGACAACAAGTTTGGCAAAATATTTAAGAGATAAAGAACATATTTTTTTGTTTTCATGGAGGTATGGACTGAAAAAACCTTATCACACTGTATGAATACGCGAAGCGGATTCATGCATTGTGATTAGGTTTTTCGGATCATACCTCCATGAAAACAAAACATATTCTCTTCATTTATTATAATTTAATAGCCACGAGCGAAAAAAAAAGCTTTATAAATTTGGATGCATTTTTCTACGGGACTATTTTGAGCGGAAGCATAAAAAAATCGCTGCAGCTCAAAATTTTGTTCACGGAGTTATGAATAAATTTTATCGACCAATTAGAACGCTCGCTTTTAAGAGACAAAACTAAAAATTAAATTATCACCCGTTACTATCTTACTCGAACTTCTGTTTGATACCGAGGGCTTGGCCATCGATCCACCATTTTCCACAAAATAGCTACACTTTAAGTCAAAAGAAAAAACAGACTCATTCAACGACCATTTCGTTATTTTGGGGCCAAATCACCATAAGTATCTTTTATTCAATCTGTAGTTACAGTATTTCGATTGCCGAGCGACGATTTTGTAGAAGTAACTGTACAATTTGCTTTTGAAGTTTTAAACCCTATATAAAACCCATCAATCAAAATTGTTTAAGAATAAGGCTGTAATGTATACAACACAAATTGTCAATACAACACCATTTTATTTTTTCTTTAATGCTTAACCCATTACCGCAGGGTAAGTATTCACACTGTTCTGAAATCAAGGAAGTTACAGACGACAATTTCAAGTTGAGAAAATTTTGTTTTATCTTTGGTTTTTATTTTTTTTTTTTTTTTTTTTTTTTTTTTGTGTGTGTGTGTGTGTGTGTGTGTGTGTTTTGTTTTGTATTTTTTTTTAGTAGAAAACAAGACTGAAATTGAGAAAAGTGCTTGTAACAAGCAATTTCTTCATTTTCAACCTTGTTTCCCTTTTGCCTTTCATAGAGAGGCGTAAAAACGGGATTGTTTAGTAATGGGTTAACAAATAGTCATGGTAATTGTAGATACGATGTCGTTGCAGGCAATGAACTCACACATGATTTTAATTTTCTAGTAATTCAACCTAAGTCCTGTCTGATGAAAATCCTACATACTATTTTTTTTATTTCATACCTCCATGAAAGATATTAAGAGTATGGAACTATTTTGTATTCACGCGCACAAAGTAGTTCCATATACGTTGTCTCAAACTAGTGATTTTGCTTAAAACTTGCTATACATATCAAATCATATGAAGGGAAGAGCATCTTTTGTTTATTTAAGAGATGGTTTTTGTTTTCATGGAGGTATGAAACGAAAAAACTACTCACACTGTATGAATTCGCGAAGCGGATTCATATACAAGTGTGATTAGGTTTTCGGTTCATACCTCCGTGAAAACAAAAAGTATTCTCTTCATCTCTTATAATCTAATAGCATCGAACGAAAAAAGCAAAAACTTACAATTTTGATACCTTTTTTTGTATGGGACTATTTTGTGCGGAAGCATACAAAACTGCTGTGTGCTCAAAATTTTGTTCATAGAGTTATGAATATATTTTTCGACCAATAAGAACGCCCGATTTTGATAGACGAAACTATAGATTAAATTTGTTGTTAATTTCAATGCGGTGTGATAAAAAAAATCAAACTTCAGTATCAATAGAATTGTGGATATTTCTTTATTTTCATACCCTGGTGAAAACAACAACAACAATAACAACATATCTATTCATCTCTTAAGCAATTACTTACGGGTATAATGGTCTTTAGTCATAACAATCAGAAGTCTTAATGTCTCTTTTCAACCGTTTAACCCATTACCACACAACAAATTTTTATACTGGTCCAAATTGAAAGAAGCTCCGGACGAAAATTTCAAGATGATGTTATTTTCAATGTTTTCGTCTGTTTGGTTAGCAAACAGTGTGGATAAAGAAGCAATTTCTTTATTTTTCACTATGTTTTCCAAATATTTTTACTTGAGGGGCGTAAAAATGAGGACACGTGTTTGAATTGGAACCTGACTCCAATTCAAACTAAGAACAGGTTAATGTAACAACCGATTATTAACTCTAGATTAGCTTATGTATTCCGTTTTAACCCTTGTCATGCTGAGCCCGGAATATTTCCGGTTTTGAGAGGAGATGTAGACTAAGATCAGACTGCACTTATGTGCAGGCTGATCTTAGTCTACACCTCCTGACTGTACTTTTTTCTGTCAGAGTTGTTTATGAAGTTGATTTCTAAAAGAAATATTGATTTTTGAACTACAAGTTCTACCAGTGCTTTCAGCCCTTTGATTTGACAGCATTTCAGCAAGGTAATTTATACAGCATGACAAGGGTTAACATTATACTAACAATCGCCCGTTTTCTTTACCTTAAATGCGATATTGTGGAGATATATATGAAAAGAAGAATTCATTTTTAACAAGTACATGTTAGCTCTTCTGTTAACAAAAAGTTTGGGCTTGATTTTCAAATTATTTCCTTTTAGCTGCTTGTAATAAATTTGCTGAATTCTGGTTCACTAAATGTGTTAGATAACTTCATAAAATAAGTTCCAGTATAGAACCTTGCAGTATTCTTGTATATAAAGTATTCCAATAAAACGGTTTAAATTAGGTAAACTCTTTGCTAATAGATGCATTTTACAGTATATGTTTATACTTATATTCCTTGACATCGCGATCCGTCAGTTACCCGTTTATCCCTTTCCTGATTTTCAAAATTTTAGACCTGTCAAAATTAAAAAGTTTTGCCGAAAATTTAAACTAGATTTAATTTGAAAACTAATCATGTATAGTAGGATAGAAAATATTGCAGAAAAAGAAGAAATTGCTTGCCACAAGCAATTTCTTCTGTTTCAACAATGTTTCTCAAGTATATAATCACAGGGACGTGAAAATCAGGGATTGAACAGTAAAGGATTAAAAACATAAAAAAATTCTATCATGAAAAAACACAAAAGACATTTCCAAAATATGAGTTTTCCTCGCGATTCAATTTAAAAGATAAATGTTTTTGAATAGTACTATCTCATTGTGTATTCTTAAGGAGAGGTTTATATTTAATATAGTACACAATATTAACATAATGGTGAGAAATAACCCTAAGAGTGACTGAAAATAAACTACCGTTTTGTTAAACCAAATTGATTTATTGAATAAATGAAAAAGACAGAAATAAGACAAACATTTTATCGATAACTACATCACGCCCGGTAATCTCGGGCTCCATCTCTTTTTGGAGAACAGTGCAAAATGGAGACAATGATACTTCCGATATGGAGCCGAGGACCGGAACTGAACAGAAAAGGTAAATAAAACAGTGCACCTCGCGTACAATTTGATCTCCTATTAACCTATTATACATTTTCCCAAAAAGTCCAGAGTTTCATACCACATAGAAATGATTATATTATCCGTTGACGGTCATAGATTTCAAAAATGATCCCGTTTGTGAATAGAAACTTGAATCAAAGTTTGGACATCGGACCCGATCAAACACGAAAATGCGTGTTGAAATCGTTCAAATCCATGTAATCAACAGTTCTGAAAGATTTAAGTAGCAATGACTTTGAAATGAATGTTAACGTGTTGATATAAAATAATGTTACCACAAAGAACTGCGTTTTCCTACCCCTTTCGCGGATTTTCTCAGATGAGAAGGAGACCAGGGTGCGGTGCGGGAGACAAGATTCAGAGGGAGAGGCGATGCATATATAAATGTACTGTAAACCTTCTAATAGGACCCCATACTCTTATGTAACCCCAGCCCCTCTTCGGACATCAAAGCCGACCCTTTTGTATGATTTTCGGAAAACTTATAACCTGTAATAAACCCCAATCCCCAACAAATCAATGCCACAATGAATTCAATAAAGGGTGAATGTAACTGTTCTCAACCAAATATCCCCTTTTGTGATGGTTAAATGCTTAGATAATTGGTTTGCTTAAAGTTTTTTTTCTTTATATATGGAAGGCGCTTTATCCTAGATTATGTCAAAAGGTAAAAAACTTCACTGCTTAAGTTAATAACACCGTGAAATTGACAATTTTGGATGATTTGGGAATGATTTCAGAATGAAATTGAATGAGTGGGAGGAGCGAGTTTTGAATGAAATGAAAAGTATGTAATCCAAGATCGCTAATTTCGTCCAATTTGCAATATTTTGTCTCCTTCTATAAAAATATACGTGATTTTGTGTTCGTGTGTCTTCACGGACCAATCAGACGCTTTTAAAACCCACAGCTGCCAGTAAAAATTGCGGAAAATTGTTATCGATTTGAATGAAATGCTGCTCATTTTGGACAGTTTTAAATGTTTTTGAGCTATTTTGAGCGTTTTTTAATGGATTGAGTGAGTGTTTGGAATGAATGATTGGAGCGCTGTGTGAGTGATTTTGAATGGTTTTGATCGAAATAAATGTGAATTTCACGATGTTACTAACTGTATACTATGTATACTCTAAATTCATTCTAGTCATGAACCACCTGCTCTTTGCAGTCGAAGTAAATCTTCGCCCCCTTCCGTCTTTACATCTGTAGCCTGTAATTAACACCCACCCCTTTTTAAAGAAGTGTGAAAATTCTAATAAACCACGGGTGTTATTTTAGAGTTTTTACAACGTAAAAGGGGCTCGGGTTACATAGGAGTATGGGGTCCTATTAGAAAGTTTACAGTACATTTATATATGCATCGCCTCTCCCTCTGAATCTTGTCTCCCGCACCGCATCCTGGTCTCCTTCTCATCTAAGAAAACCCGCAAAAGGGGTAGGAAAACGCAGTTCTTTGTGGTAACATTATTGTCTATCAACGCGTTATCATTCATTTTACAGTCATTGCCGCTTAAATCTTTCAGAACTGTTGATTACATGGATTTGAACGATTTCAACACGCATTTTCGTGTTTGATCGGGTCCGATGTCCAAACTTTGATTCATGTTTCTATTCACAAACGGAATTATTTTTGAAATCTAGCACTGCCAACGGATAATATAATCATTTCTATGTGGTATGAAACTCTGGACGTTTTGGGAAAACGTATAATAGGTTAATAGGAGATCAAATTGTACGCGAGGTGCACTGTATTATTTACCTTTTCTGTTCAGTTCCGGTCCTTGGCTCCATATCGGAAGTATCATTGTCTCCATTTTGCACTGTTCTCAAAAAAGAGATGGAGCCCGAGATTACCGGGCGTGTACATTTTATCTTTACCTTTTTTATTTAGTCAAATTATTATAATCATGCAATCATTTTATTATTCTTTATTTATTTTTATTTATTTATCTATATTACTTTATTTCCATTTATCTAATGCTATTCATTTTTATTTCTATATTCATTAATTTATCTATTTGTTTTATTATCATTATTTGTCTATTTATTTATTTGTTTATTTAAATATTTATTTTCTGATCCGTCTCGTGAGATGAGACTTCTTCGAAAATGGTAGAAGTACATTGCCTTGTAAAACTGCCCGGAATGCAGACATGTTTAGTATCTAAGTTAGTTATATCTATAATAATTCATAATGATCATAGTTATCATCAGTTATCCCCCTTTTTAGCTACAGCCATTACGAATACCATGATCTTACACATTTGTAGAATCATTGGTTAAATAGCGTCATCTGACGGATAATATTGCAAGGAATTGATTTTTTATGGATTCAGGGGAATGTTTTTAGAGTTCATGAGAAAAAGCTTCTATTATTCAAATTTCTGTGAAACAGGCTGATCTAAAAATCGTCTAGAATAGAAAATTTATCAAGCTTACTAAATTTCTATTCTGGATTTGTCTCAAAGAAAAAAATATCATGACTTGACCTCTATCTGTCAATGAGTGACAACAAAATCTATTCATATAGTCTTTAGCGAAAAGATAAAATTCTTTATGCAAGAAAGTAAAGATTCACCAATCTTTCACGTTAGAACCCCCCCTAAAAAAATAAATCTGATTCTAACATTTTTCTTCTCTTTTTAGAACAATGAAACAAATTCTTAAATAACAGCATTGAAATAATAAGAGAACGTTTCGTTTCTCACGCAAATGGCGTAATTTTACTATGGGAATACACGAAAAAGTGTTAACCCTTTCCTTTTCAATCTCTGGTTTTTACGTCCCTTTTGATTTTATAATTGAGAAATCATTGTAGAAAAAGAAGGCTTTTTTTCTACAATATTTTCTACCCTACTGAATGGTAATCTTTTAAATTAAATCTGCTTTATATTTTGTCTGCAAAAAATTGGAATTTGACATGTCTAAGATTTTACAAAACAGGAAGGATTAAGGTACTTATTAATGCATCGAGAAGACGACTATTGAAAGAAGTAGCTCGTTACCAATTAACTGGTCCAAATTGAAAGGAATTCCAGCCGAAATGCGCTGAAAAAACTTTTCAACAATAATTTCTTAACCTTTATCCCTTTAAGATTGATGAAAAGCGGCTTTCCTTTAAAAAGGGGGGACTCAAAATCCATGCAGATAAGACAAAGGTCATGCTCTCCAGAAAATGTTCTGCTACCTAAAGGACATTCTCACGAGTGAAGGGATATCGAGATCATCTTTTTCTCTAATCAAACCCCTTGTAACGACAAGATGCCCAAAGGAATGAATGTCTTGATATCTGTCAGTCCCAATAGCTGAGTTGGTAGAACGAGGACGTAAAAGAACCAGGCGGGGCTCTAAGCAATTTCATCTTGTATCTTTGCACTATCCCCTGCAACAATTTATCGTCTTCTGGGGGCGTCGCTCATACTCATATGGACATGTGCTTCGGCAGTAACGATATAAAACGGAAATACACACAAACACGTGTTGATAACTCCAATTACATAGGGATAATCTTCAGCTATTAATCAAAGAATCAATCGACCAATCATATGATCAATTTAGACCGGAAATGAACTTTGACGTCCGCCATTGGCCGACATTTATGTGAAGCATTTTTGTTTGTTTGGCGACTTACGACCTTCGGTCGCAAACCAACCATTTTACATTTTTGCTACCCATTCATATATTTTGCAAAGGAATGCTGTGTAAAATTGAAGTAGAACTTCCTGTCGTAGTCAGTGGGCGTGGACAGAAGAGTCAATGAGCTGGGCCGGAGATCCGTCAAATACGCCGGCACTTTTTACTTAAACCAAGAGTAGGATCAAGGATCTGAATGTTTTATTGAATAATACAAGAAAATGACATCTTAAACCATCGTCGAAGTTGCATTTGTGTATATTTTTTCTTAATAGGGCTAGCTTAACGCCTTTTGTGAAAATTGAAATAATTGATAGAATCCATTATAAAATTTTGAGAGAAAAAAATCTTCATGTTATAACTTAACTTCAAGCATGGCGTATACTGTGAACTTGGCCGATATCTTCTTCACATTAACCGCTACTTTATGATCATGAAATATTGGTGTAAGAATTATGAAATATTGGTGTAAGAATTGTAAAAACATGAAAAGATTTTTTTTGATAAATACTGTTCATCATTCTCTTCGTCTAGACGCGTTAAATGATAATAACTGGTACAGAGGGGTGAAAATTATACAGGACTCTTGCGGATTTTCTTATGTAAGGGGAAATCCTCTCTAATTTAACTTAAATGCATTTTAATTTGATTTTATCAAACAGAAATAGAATCCTTATGTGTTTAGGTTGACTTAGTTAGATATCACGCACTCCCGCGGAACAGTTTCATTGTATAAGGAATTTAAGCAAAGTTTGTGGCTCTGGAGGTTATTTGCATATTGTATCAGATAATTAAAGAATTGCTTAGTCTAAAGTAAAAGTCAAAAGGGGTTCGTTATAGCCGTAGTAATACCGTTATATTGACTTAGATACTGTACTGGCTTTTTTGTGACTCCCAAGACATAGAAGACGAGTACCACTTCGTTCTTGTTTGTCTGACCATACCGCAGTGATAGCGCGTAGGACTCCTAGTCACGGGGTCCCAGATTCGATGGGATCCCCGGCCGCGGCGAATATCCTTACCGATATTTGTCTTTCACCAATGGATGTTTAATCGTAAATATGTGTGGGATGAATAGACGGAGGCTCGGAAAGGTAGAACTAGTGTGAAAGAAACAAGGAATCCATGGTTAGGTGCTCCAGCCGCCGCGATATGACTGAAATACTGTTAAGAATGGCGTTAAACCCCAATCATTCAATCAATCAGTTAATCTTGTTCGCCGATGTCTAACTATTCAAGGAAGAAGTACATCGACAGGTTCTAGCATAGTAAAATAGATGTTTTCAAACAAGTTTCATTGATGGGGTTTGATCAGCCATCCACTGTAAGAAAACTTTGAAAATTCATGTGCGAGTCATTTATACTTAAAGAATTATTATTCCTCTATAAGTGGTTCATGTTTTTGCAACTGAAATAAGTAAATAAGGTGTAAGGAAAAGTTATAACAATGACGATGATAATAATTGCTAGAAGTTATTGTTGTAACTGTTAGCATTATTATAACATTTAAAGCGATTCTCACACAATCCCGCCTTTTTTCGCCCCTGAAAAAAGCTTTGGAAAACATTCTGGATAATGAAGAAATTGCTTGTCACAAGCAATTTCTTCATTCTCCACAATATTTTTTTTAACCTGAAAAGATAAATATTTCTTAAATTCCACCAACTTGAAACTGTCGTCTGCATCATCTTACAGTTTGGACCGGTCTAAAATGTTGTCGTGTTGAAATGGGTTAATGGTCATCAAGAAAGCTTTAGAAAGCCGAAATCTGATTTTTCCCGAAGGAACATTAAATCCGGTATGCCTTTGGTAGATTAACATAGCCGTGCCGATCTTTTGTGCTTATTTACTTTTAAATCAAGAAACGTTATATCGGTTTGTGTTGATGAAGAGAATGTCTATGTCTTTTTCCGTAATTCTGCAAATATTTCTACTTTATGAATATAATTATGGAACCATTGTGGGAAAAGAAGAACATACCGTTAACCTACCCCCCTTTTTTCCGACAAATTAAGTCATCCTATCTGAGAACAAAAGATATTTACACTTCTAAATACCGTCTGCAACTTGTTACATTTTGGACTGGTCAAATTCTACTAGTGATTGGGTATTACTTGGGTTAGGGAAATCTAATACCACCACTCTTATCCGAGACACATTGCTGTCCTAATTTGACACAAGTCAAATAAACATGACGCTGGCATGATTAAATTCAATTGAGAGAAATAGGAAAGAAAATTTGACTAAATTGTGGCCATTTTGGCAGTTCTCCATCTTTCATATTCAACCTACATTTTAGATATTTAACCCATTACCAGACAAAAAATGTTAGACTGGTCCAAACTGAAAGCAACTGCAGACGACAACTTAGAGCTGATGAAATTTTGGATTATTTCAACTTTCTGGGTAGAAAACAAACTGGAGAACGAGAAATGGCTTGTTACAAGCCATTTATTCATTTTCAACAATGTTTCCTCTATCATTTTTCTTCGGGGGCGTCCAAAAGTGTCATCGTGTGGGAATGGTTTAAAAATAACTTTTGGTGGATGGTTTCGAAAAACCGTAGGTAATAATACCGTGACTTTCTACATTTTAGGTACTTTTCATTGGCTCTAGATAGTTCAATCATAGACAGATGTTATAATATGTATTATATGGGTTAAATAATGCAAATGGTTTGATGAATTCTAAGCTTTTGTTCATCAGTTGACCAATCACAGCTGTCAATCAAGTAACCAGTCGACCAATGGAATCATTCATTGATTCATCGAGAACAGAAATGAGTCTCCAACATTGATCACCATTTTTTTTAATCCTTTTGCTGGTTTGGCGACTTACTAGTAAACGTCGTAAGTACAGATTATTCAAGATATAGTTACGACGTTTAAGTAGCCAACCAACCATACATCTTTTTTATTACATGTTACTGTCCATTCTTTTTCAAAATAACGCCGGGGGACTTCCTGTCGGAGTTTTTGGGCGGGATTACGAAATGAGTGGGCGGGGCCAGCGATTGACCAATTAGACTTGGTTAGATTCGCAATTAAGTTATTTATTACATATCGCCCCCTTGGTGCAAAAAGGTACCAAACGACATTTTAGTCAAAAATGGCTTTTTTGCACAAATGACTGTCTTTTTGTTGTATCTTGCATGTCTAAAAATCTCTAGGTTGTATGTTTTTAAATACCAATAATATAGGGTTTTGTCAAAAGGTACCACTAAGAAATCGGTGTTTTTTCATTTACAATAAGGTACCATGTGACATGTAGTTTGTGCAAAAAGGTACCATTTGCACTTAACGAACGTTTTTGCAATTAGGGATTTCTAAAAGCAAGACAAATAAACAAAGGGCTTCATACCATCAAAACAACAATCGTTATTGTGCTAAAACCACATCTATCAACACTTTATAATCTTTTAACAAGTGTTACTAACTCTCCAGAGTCAGGATACTTAATGACAGAAACTGATTTTAGTTTTGATTTGTTTTCGTTTTGTTTCCCACCACTGATTGACCGTGAAAATATTGAATTATGAACAAAGGTGTGTGAGTTTATGACTTCTGAAACTAACAAATACATTGCAATTTGGTCTTAACACTATTGTCTGATTGATTGAATGTGGTCTAATGCCACTTTTAACAGTATTTCTGCCACATCACGGGGGCTGGAGCATCTAACCATGGATTTTGGTCTTTCTCACACCAGTACTACTACTACATCCTTTCAAGGCCCCAAGCTGTGCTTCCCACTTAGGTTTACGATTATTCACCCATTGATGGAAGAAAAACAAATTTTTAAAACAAGGATAAATGGACAGAGAGTAAACTGTCGAATGTTTAATGGGTTCAATTGTGAATGATTACCCAGATTTGTTAACTATAATTCTGCAAATAAGATTAACAGAAACAGATTTAGAAAATTCCTTACACATTACAGAGGCAGACCATTGTTACGGCCATAAAATCATTGTGTTATGAGTCAAAACAGATAAGTGACTGAGCAAATTAAAGCCAAATTGATCTGATAAAGCACCAAAGAAATATTACAAGAAGATTTCTTCCAGTTCTATTTTGCTCTACAAAAATAACAACAAAAAAAAAACCAGAAGTCTTTGTCTTCTTGATATCGTACTGATGATGGCAATAATGATGAGTATACCATTTTGATCATGAAGACATAATTAACATATTGTTAAACATATGTCAGTTGATATTCTGCAAGTTTACAATCTTCGTTTGTTGTTAATTTGATGTTGTGCATGTGATAATATTGAATTTAATGTATTAATGTAATCATCTTTGAAGAACAATAAGTTTTGGGTGAAAATCCAGTGAAAAAAAAGTTGTTTGGTTGAATTTAAAGATAATTTTTAGTGATATTTTCAATAAAAATTGAGCAAGAAGGAGCCATTTTGCCTAGGGGCACCTTTATTTCATTTTTTTCACTTCATAAAGCAATTATGATGAGTGCAAAAAGGTACCATTAAGTCACATGGTTCCTTCTTGATAAAAAAAGATATTCCACAATGCTAAGCGCAACTCAACTCTCTCTTTCCCTCATCTCTCTCTCTCTTTCTTACTTTCTTTTTCTCTCTTTCTCTCTCTTTCTTTCTCTCTTTCTCCCTCTTTTTTCTCTCTCTTTCTCCCTCCCTCTTTCTCTCTTTCTCCCTCTCTCTTTTTCTCTCTCTTTCTTTCTTTCTTTATCTCTTTTTCCTTTCTTTCCTTCCTTCTTTCTTTCTTTCTTCAATTCTCTCTTTCTTTCTTTCTCTTTATTTCTTTCTTTCCTTCCTTCTTTCTATCTTTCATTCTCTCTCTCTCTTTCTTTCTTTCTCTTTATTTCTTTCTTTCTCTATCCCCCTCTCTCTCTCGCTTTATCGCTCTCTGACTAACATTCTATAAATCGTTACATTCGTTGCAATTCATTTTTTAATATACCAGTATTAAGTAAACCTATTAATAAATCAAAATAGAAAATGCTCGACTTTTCGCCCTCACAAGTAGTACAAATGCTTTATTGCAACCAATAATTCTTATCATAACTACATCCTTGTGGATGCTATAAAACTGTTCAAAAATAACATCAAATTTTCAACAATATCGGTTGTTACTTAAATGATTTATAAACCTCAAAGGAATGCAATTGAGTAAAATTGTTAAATAGGATATTTTGCCCTTCAAGCAAAAAAGGGACTCTCTGGATGGTGCAAAAAATATCGATTCTGATCAGACTGTGCGAGCTATTCTTCGATTTTCTGAATTTCAAATCAATATTACACTATTACACTATGGTTAGTTAAGGATTCAGATTCTGATTAACCTCTGCTTGATACTACTTTTTTTCGTGCATGTATTCATTTTACCGAACATCAGAGAATTCCCTTTTCGCCCGAGGAAATAATATCATAAAATTGAGCACTGCTCCGACAAGTTACTTTAACGCACATAAATGACGTCACCAATTAAAAGCGCCCGCTAACCTTGTTATCAACGGCGTTTCCTACGCCCGGAAACTTATCGCGTTTCAATCGCTAATCAACGACATGGTTTATAAATATCGGAAATTAACACTGCAATTTTGAAATTAATGAAATATTTGATTGGTCGGTCAATTGAATCTATCATTTGCAATGTATTTAAGCGAGGAATAGAGTATTTTGTTGTTGTTCTTGTTGTCATGGAGGTATGAAAAGAAATACTGATCTCACTGTATGAATTCGCGAAGCGGATTCATATGTAAGTGTGATTACTTTTTTCGTTTCATATCTCAATGAAAACAAAAACTATTCTCTTCAATTCTTATAATTTAGTGACGTCGAGAGAAAAAGCAAATACTTTTCGAATTTTGATACCTTTTTTTCATGTAACTATTTCGAGTGCAAGCATACAAAACCCCTGCGTGATCAAAATTTCGTTCATGGAAGTATGATTTTTTTTTCTATTTATTTAATTATCTTTTTTTTTTTTTTTTTGTTCGAGTTTGATGGAAGAAACGAAAAATTGAATTAATGGTTTATTAAAGTGTCTATCTTAAAAACTTACAGATGAGACCAACGATCCAGAAGATTCATTTATTTTGTGTGGCAGTGGTAGTTTTGACGGTGAGTTTACATTATATTTCACCGAGTAAAGTTTCAGTATAAGATCGATTTTTCTTTCACAGAATGAACAACAAAACCTTGATGTTCATGAGTTGCTAGGTCGCGCGTGTAAATATTGGTTTTATTTTTGTTTTGTTTTTCTCGAATTGAAAGATGTGTCGATCTTACCCGTAAAACGAACAATCAGTTCATTAAATCAAACAGCGGGTAAAATGTATTTTAAAGGTAGGAATCGATGTTTTTCTCATTTCACAGATTTTAATTATTTCTATTTCCTCTCGTATTCTATTTGAATACAATGTGCCGAAAAGTAGTTTTGCAAAACTCTGATGTCGCTTATCAGTAAAAAGCAGGGTATTTCCTTAATAGCCTACGTCGTAGCTACGGTTTATTCAAGCTGTAATTACGACGTTTTGGTCGCAAACCAACCATTCAGCTTTTTTGTTACATGCTAAAGGCTGCAAATTTTGTAAAATAACGTGGTTTAACCCATTCCCATACAGCAAAATTTTGGACTGGTACAAATTCGAAGGAGTTGCACACGACGATTTCAAGTTGAAAGTCTTTTGAGGACCTCTATCTTTTTAGGTATAAACAAGGTTGAAAATAAAGAATTTGCTTGTGACAAGCAATTCTTTCATTTTCAACCTTATTTCTTTAAGAATTTTCTTTAGGGGCGTAAAAAAGCGGGATTGAGTTGGAACGGGTTAAAATCGAAGCGGAACTTCCTGTTGGAGTCATTTGGCGGGGCCAACCTTATTATATAAGGGCAATTCACTGCGATATACCTTTATTTTGACCCTTCTAAATGAAACTAAAAATAAGCATCTTTTTAAGTTTGACCGATTTTTCGTAAAGATAATCCTTGTGTAAATGTGACAACCCTCATCCCATCCTATTTTACATACCTATTGTAATTCAAAAGCTTTTGTTGTTACTTTCGTTACAAACTTTAGATCGATTTACGATTAACAGATTTCTAGCATATAGAAAAATTATGTGGATTGGAGCAATACCACAATGCGTCCTAAACTCAAGTTATATTCGGGCCTCATACACCAATGTCGTTCTATTGTAAGCATTTCCGCCACAGATTTCAAACACGTGCTGTTTACAATTATAGGGTAAAATACCTAGAGCTCGAAAAATGTATCGATCGAGTTTCTCGAAAACAAGCGTCTACGGAGTATATAAGGCCTTGGTAACTGGTCTTGAGTTCTATATTACTAATTTATGAACACTTTCTGTTAACAACAAAGTAAAGCGGATATGAGACTTCAAATGCAAATATCACTTTAGAGGCATCGGAGGACAACGCATTTGGTCCACGAATGCCGCCATAACCGATTTCAACATTTTGAAAATAACCTAGAACTAGACCAAATCGGCTGTTATATCACTTTTACTCAATTGAATTATCCGAGTAATATATAAGCACCAGTTTAAATATCCGAGTGATATAAACTTCAGTTGAAATATCCGATTGATATACACTTCAGTTGAAATATCCGAGGGATATAAACTTCAGTTGAAATATCCGAGTGATATAAACTTCAGTTGAAATATCCGAGTGATATACATTTCAGTTGAAATATCCGAGTGATATACATTTCGGTTGAAATATCCGAGTGATATACATTTCAGTTGAAATATCCGAGTGATATAAACTTCAGTTGAAATATCCGATTGATATACACTTCAGTTGAAATATCCGAGGGATATAAACTTCAGTTGAAATATCCGAGGGATATAAACTTCAGTTGAAATATCCGAGTGATATACATTTCAGTTGAAATATCCGAGTGATATACATTTCAGTTGAAATATCTGAGTGATATACATTTCAGGTTAAATATCCGAGTGATATACATTTCAGTTGATTGTTTGTTTGAATGGGGTTTTACGCCGCTTTCAACAATCTTTCAGTTATATCGAGGCGGCTGGAGCACCTAACAATGGATTCCTGGTATCACATCCTTTCCTAGCCTCCAGCTGCTATCCCACACAGGTCTACGATTATCGACCCATTTGTGGGAGACAGATAGTCGGAAAGGATGAGTGCCGCCGTCAGGGATCGAACCCGGGACCTCTAGATTGACAGTCCGACGCGCTACCAACTGCGCTATGACGGCGGCTACATTTCAGTTGAAATATCCGAGTTATGTTAATCTTAGTTTAACTATCAGAGAGATAGAAACGTTATTTGAAGTATCTGAACGGTATTAGCTTCATATAAGCACTTTTGCATTTTTACTGCTTTCCTTGAAATTCTGTTATACATTGAATATATTTTTTCTGTTACATGTCTTCACTTGCAATCTATCGTTTCTTTTTAAGGTAAATGTGTGTATGGCTGCAAACAAAGAAGGTAATATATTTCCAACAATTTCTTTATACATTCTAATTTGTATTTGAATGCCGAGCATCCTGCCTTGGTGACCATTGGTGAATCCGAGGTCGAGGTCACGAGATCGAGTCTCGCCGTCGCCGAGGTTTGGTCGTGGCAAGATACCTTATAGCCAGCCAATTAAATCAGCTGTAAAATCGGGTAGAAGTGGAAATGAGCCAATTCTATAAACTTAAGCTTTCGTCATAAAATCAGTAAGTGTTGCGTGCCTACATTTGGATGGTAGGTTGTTTCAACTGCAACAAAATGACCAAATTTGTCTAGATACAAATAGTTTATTTCATCGTTTCTACATCTGCTATTGTCGAACTAATTTTCTAAGATATTATCTTGACATTGTTTCACATAGATACACAATTCTTTTACCCGCTGAAAATTAAGATCAGGGTTTTGCTGTCCCCTATTTTTATTGAAGTATGTTTACTGATTTCAGTAACTTATGATTTGACTATTTCATTCCCATTTAAGGCCAATTTTACAGAAATAAAAAACAGATTTAAAAAAAATGCATTTTTTTCTGCGAAAGATACACTGAAAGTCATCCTAAATGCATATTATCTCATTAATTTAAAAAAAATGATCTTTTCCCTTTACGGAAGAAAACAATGTGGACAATAAAGAAACTTGTAACAAGAAATTTCTTCATTGTCCATAAAAGGTTTCATAGTGTTTTCTATGAGCATAGGGTTACGCGCCGTTTGTATTCCACGGTGATTTTAATTCATCATTACGTCAATGTTTCATAAAATAACCGAATTCTTTAAAAACTTTTTTTTTGAAATACATTAAATGAAACACAGTGGGGTGTTTTGGATTCCAGTTGACCAAACTTTGGCCTCGGTTAGGTTTGGTTGATCTAATTTGAGCCAGCGCGTGTCATTACAGACGTTTACACATGTCCTAAAAAAAAAAAAGATCGGAGTCTTCGCTAAGCGCTGTATATAGTTAGACAATAAATCAAAGCTTATTTAGTCAACCAGAAATTATTCTACAATATACTGAGTGGCTTATCCGGCTGCTCTATAGCAACGCTCCACGCACATGCGATATTGTTGGAAATGTCAGGTATTGGCACATTTGCTATTTCCAGTTGATTTCTTATGTGCTGCCGATCCGAACAACGCCGATATCGTCAATCTTACGATACGCATTATTCCCCGCCAAGATCCAATCTACAAGGTTTACGGATTCGATGCCGCAAGCGGGGATACCTCACTGTCTGCGAATCGAATTGACGCATGCGTACAGGATACTTCCGGTATTTCGGATCCGGATGTGGACGCCATCATTTTCGATCTAGGTTTTGATATAACGGGATCCACGTTTGAATGCGGGGCAACAGTTGTAAGTATGTTTCATTTTTATCTACATCCAACTTTGAATCGCTTTTATATATCAACCCATTCCCAAACAATCCCAAATAATAAGCTTTGGAAAATATTGTTGAAAATGAAGAAATCATATGTATCAAACATTATCCATAACGTTTTCTTCCTAAAATGACGAAAAAAAATTAAAATTCAATCAACTAAAAATTGTCGTCTGCAGCTTCTTTCAATTTGGACCAGTCTAAAATGTTGTTGTGTGTGAATAGGTTAAAGAAACGGAATTTTAGAATTATTAAAAACTATTAGTACGATTCTGATAAGACGAAGCTGTGGTAATCATGTATGAAGGTGCATAAAAACAGAATACTTTGTTGTAACTCATATCATCCCCGAACCTGAAATAAATTCTGTCTGTGAAATAAAATTGTGTGTTTCCCTGGCCCAAAGAGCAAGGCTATCGGCATCTCATTTACAAAGTCAGTCGATATCAAATAGAAAATTTGAAAGTGCTGGGATGATTATCTGACAAAGAGGGAACCGAAAATATATGAACCAATTAAGGTCAACAGAAACTCGGGTTAGGTCATCGTTTGGTTGACTTGTAAAATATTAAAGAGTCAGCCCATTGATGTCAAATTCATACGACACCCTGTCAGTATTTTTTTTATTACACCATGATTGAATACATTAAATCGAGTTATCCTTTTGATCGTTATGACATTACATCTACTTAAGTTAATGTCATGCAGCTTTGCAAATAGACACCACAGGCCACTGCCCTTTCTTATAAAGAGGTTTCACCGCGTAGAACACCAGTAATTAACATTGATGGTATTGTTCGCTCTGCTCCAGTGACTTTAAATGAAATTTTTGACGAAACTGTCAAATAGAAAGATCGAACGTGTCGAAGCGAAGAATGGAAAACTTATACGTTTCAATTAAATGGTTTACTGTTTTCAACAACTTATTTACCGTTCCGCAACCGTTGAATCATTTCGATCAAAATGGTTTTAAAGGGGAATCCTCTTTACTGCAATCCTGATAATATCATTTTACTGCTTAATTGCAACTGACTTTATGCACAAATATTAAATTATTGAATAAATATATCCTTATGATCGCAACTTCTTTTCATTTGCAACAAACTGTTGGCAAAATGGAGTTTCAATAAACAGGAACCCACCTTATTTCATATCATAAAAAGTTACGACATTTTAAATAAAGACCATAGGAAAGTTATTTAATTACTATTTTATAATGATTGACACATTATAAAGTCGGTGTCATTCTAAAACCTGGTGGCTACAACTTCATTTACAATATGTACTGTTACATTATGTTCATATGAAATTTTCTTCAATTTCTGTCGACGTTCCTTTATTTATATCTTTGACGAGAGAGTCCTACATAGGGCGGGTGGGGGATGGGGCGGACAAGTTATCTGAGAGATGTCGATGAATCCTTGTTCGAATGTCTGTCGTACCGCTGGTCACGTGAGTATGTCCTTGGGCTCGACATTTCAAAGCCCGTCCTACATTGTAGTACTGATGATACCCTGGAAGCAAATGAAACAGGGACAAGCATTGTGATATAATTGAAAAATGGTTAAAGTAGCGGTAAACCTCATTCAAAAAAATAAAATCAATATCTTTCAAATTGGTTAATTAAATTTAATTTCGAGCATAATCTTCAATCGAATGATCGCGGCTGTCGATCGAAAATCGATCAATTTACTCATTCAGACCGGAAGCAAACTTTGGATCTTACATTTTATATTAAGGATTTTAGTTGGTTTGAAGTAACATATACGACATTTATGTTGCCAACCAACCATTTAATTATTACCTTATTTATTTTCATTTTTCATTTTTATATATTTTTTTATTTATTTTTTTGTCATTTACCGAAAATTTACAAATGAACGTCGTTTAATTTCTAAATCGACCGTCCTGTTGGGGCGATTGGGTCTTATAGGCGATCCGTAAATTCTTATCTAAGCCTTGTTTTATCTTTAAATCCTGATCAGACTGACTTGAGCGGCGTCTCGGGCGTCAAAGAAGTGACAGTAGTTATAAGAGCCTTCGCCTATTCAGAGACGATGCTGTCCGGCGACGACGACGTCTTTGTGTTTACGTGCCGAACTGACAATCTTAACCAAGCGTTTGTCAGCGCTGGATCTTTGGACCAAAGGTAAAAAGTTTTAACCAATTCCCACACAATGACGCTTTTAAACACCCCTGAATTTGAAAGCTTCGGAAATCATTGTGGGGAATGAAGAAATGACTCGTTAAAAGCAATTTCTTAATTGTCCACATTTTTTCTATCCCATAAGACAAAGATTGTGGATTTCACAATTACAGCATATACATACAATATGACGGACAACAATAACGAAATATTATAGACTTTATCTCGTAATACATCCACACTGTCCATCTTACCCGAAACCGAAAGTCGATAAGAAGGACTGTGGACCTATAGAAACAAAACAGTTGAAGAATGTTTGACTGAAGTTATCGAAAACGAAAAAAACAGTTTATCAAAGATTCCCCTCAAAATCCTGAAATCTTCGATAAAACTGTAAACAGACCCCTGTATCAATAATTTCAGAATAGGTCACTAGCCCGCTATGAAGGGTTTTGCAGAACACAAAAAAAAAAAAATCAAAATTATTTTATGGTGTCAACTGTCTGCAAAATCTATGGCCTATGGCACGTAACAAAAAAGTAAATGTTTTGTTTGCGACCTAAATGTCGTAACAACAGCTGTGATTAACTGTAGTTACGACGTTTAAGTCGACAAATCAAATGACGGCCAATGTTTGAATTCAGAGTTCAAATTCGGTCTAAATTAATTATCTGATTGGTCGATTGATTCTTTGATTGACATTCGCGATCTATCAACTGTCTTTTTCAGCACGGTAGCTGTTCCAAACGTGGTAGTACAACGACCAAATTACGGTGCCTTTTTACGTATTCGTGACGCTATCACGGATGTCCCTTTGACGGTGGGATCTTTAACACAAGATGTTTATATGTCAATCGAGTTTTATCCAGAACTACAGCTAGGTAAAAGTCTAACATGCGAAGACATCTCTTTGTTGAAGTCCAAACACGCCCGCAAACAATATGATATTATTTAACCCATTCCCAAACAGTGACACTTTTAGACGCCTCCAGGAAAATGAATCTTCAGAAAACGCCGTGGAAAATTAGAAATTGCTTGTTACAAGCAGTTTCTTAATTATCCACATCGTTTTCAACTAAAAAGTGTTTAAAAAAATCCGAAGTTTCATAAGCTTGAAATTGTCGTGTTTCAATTCGGACCAGTCTAAAGTTTGCCTTGTGGTAATAGATTAAACAACTAAATTATGAAAAATGACATGTTTAAGCTGACTAATCCAATAAATTGATCGGTTTAAGATCGGTTATTTCTCAAAGACAATTACGGAGAACTGATTTTCTTATTTTCTTATATATATGTTTTCATATATAACTTTCCGAATAGAGTAATTTGCTTTATTTTGTAAAGAAAAAGGAATAAAAGTGAAAAACCCTCCACCTGAATAGTTTCTGGAATTCTTATCCATAAAGCAAACGAGACTTTGATTCAATTTCCTATTCAAAAGAAACAATGCAAAGAACTTGTGGTTTTCTGAAATTACAATCATTGATGTCGTCATTAGTATTTGATGACATCCATAACAAAGCCATAAATCTTATTTGGATTTGAAATATGTTGGATCGGTTCTGAGGACCAACCTACGACATATATATAAAACTAGGATCAGACACAGTTGGAGACGTAAAATAAAAATTATTTTCCAGCAAAGTCACGTGATCTTTGGCGTACTTGATCTTAATGTGGAAAATAAAAAAAATCAAATTAAGTATCGTATATTTGAAAAAAAGTTGAGTTCATCTTTTCTTTTTTTCATATACGTTAATTTTGCTATTTTCGTGTTACTACACGAAATTACCGACATTTTCTAGGAAATATTTCAAATATATTTGAAAATTACAACTACGCGTGCTTGCAATACCTTATCGCTGTAGCGCATATTTCACGAGTTTTTAGACACGTGCAATTTTGATTCGTTATGTGTAGGGAACCACGTAGAAGTTAAGTTTTCTACAATAGGAAAGGACCGACAATAAGAAATAAAAAGATGCAATATCATTAGCGATGAAATTTGGATATATGTATTTTCTTTTTCTTTTTTGCAAAAAACAGGACCAGACACATATGGAAGTACGTTTTATATTGGATTTCTTGGTAATGACGTAATTTCCGGTACATCGGACAGCTCATTATTTATTGTTGTAATACCAAAATATCCAGGTCGTACCGACGTCCTTGTAACGACAGCTTCCGGTACCCAGCAACAAAACGTCAGTGATGGGTCCCCACTCACTTTTATCTTATCGACGGATCTAATGGGGTGTTCTGACGGTAAGGTTTTTACATAACTGTGATCCATTACCAAAGAATCACTGCCTGAATGACAAAATAGTCTCGTATTTTCACATTTTAGAATATCCTTTCGTTCTAGTTCACTTTCTAATTCACATAAATATTGTCAATATTCTAAAAAATGACGAAGATACAAATATGTCCAGTTGAAAGGAGCAAAGTTGGTTATCAGTTTCAATTAAGCCACTGCGCTAAGGATATGATATTGCCTATTTTTGCAGGAGGAGTACCCGAGCTAGAGTATAAAGGTGTTAAAGTTTATTCTTTTGACTCAGAGGTCGCTGTTCTAGTGTACAACAGAGAAGCAGACACAGAAGACATGTATACAGCTCTTTCGTTAGATGTTCTCGGGACCAGATATTACACCGTATCCATGTCGGCAATCAACGAGGTTTCCGAATTTATGATTATTGGCACCGAAAATGGAACAGTTGTTACACTGACCATACCCGCTACAACGACCTTGTCTGTGACCTTCAATGGGACCACGTCGTCTGCCGGTGAGACAGTAACCTTCACATTGAACGAGCTGCAGGCTTTCCATCTAGCAGTCTCCAGTTCTACAATTGCTGAGTCGGTGACAGGATATCTTGTTACAAGTGACAAACCGGTGGCGGTAATTTCCGGAAATCGTAAATATTCGAATGATCATCTTGTAGATCAAATGTCTCCAACGTCACAGTTAGGTGATCATTATGTCCTGACACCGGCAGACCCAGTGAGTGATCAGCGTGTTACTACCTTCTTCATTCTTGCGACTGAATCAGGTATTCATTTTAGAATAGGTTACTTGACGGGAAAATTGTTTCCTTTAGAATATCTCTTGGCAGTATATTCGTAAGCCATTTTTCTTTTCGATGAAAGGTAAGTCAATACTTAAATGATGATGATTTTCTTTACTACAGAAGAAACTTGTACTTTCATCGATTCAGTTCTTTTTTTTAGAAGCAAAAACAGTCGCAAAATTCGTTTAGTTGTGACTCTAAGGTGAATAGTAATTCTTTATTAGAATATGTTAAATTCAGTTTGATTCATTGATTTTTTTAAAAAGAGCTAGTTTTCTCGCTCATTTCTTTTTTAAAAGTATTTTCTTATCTGCTCAATATGAAATAGTTTTTACTAGTATTAAATTCTTTAAAAAAAGATTAAAAATTGTATATCTGTTTTGTAACAGTATTTCAGTCATATCGCGGTGGCTGGAGCACCTAAGCATAGGTTCCTGGTATTTCTAACTACAGCACTACTACTATCATACTACTACAATCACATCCTTTCAAAGCGTCCAGCAGCTCATATCATTCACCTATTGGTGGGATACTAGCCGATTTTTTTTAAAGATTTACGACAGCCACGAAATTATATCTAAGACGACAGAACTTAAAATTGTTGTCTGCAAACTCTTTGAATTTGAACCAGTTTAAATGTTTTCCGTATGGGAATGGGATAATGAATATGCTCTTGTGTTGATGTTATGATTTTGCTTTCTTATCTTTTCTATAATCCAACAATGGGTCAAAAATAAGTTAAAAGCCACATAAATGATAATATACTTTTTATCATACACAAAGTCGGTTTTGTGTAGGATATTGCGAAAAAGTTTGGTCAGCCTGAGTTTTTGACGTAGAGATTTATCAAAAGGAATATATGGCCTTTAGAAGTTAGGTTTAAAATAAGTTATTCGTAAGAATCTTTCTCAGTTCCTTAGACTTTAAAACCAAAATAATCAAACCCCATCTACTCCTATCGCATACGTCATTCCATGGCTGAAATAGTAATCACCGTTCCTTCAGAATAAACATATTTTTCGATATCCGAGGTAAAGAGAGTTCTTGAGGGTTAATTGTTTCGACCTTTTATGTTTGAGTAAAGAAATTAATATCAAAACGATTTCCGTTGCTATTTAGACCACGGTAATTATAAGAATTTATTTCAAGGCTATCCATTTTTACGGAAAGCAGATTAGTAGGTTTTGTCTTTTTGGAAAGACTAGTTTGTCTGTAAGAGTTTCTTTGATTGCATGAAAAGTATATTTAATGAAAAGTAAGTGTTATTGGTACTAACGTAATGGACTTTCACACAGTTCGAACAGTGATTGACCTTCAGTGTTGATTGGCTAGAGAGGTTCATTACGACCATCTAATTTTCTTCTCCCAGGCGATACAACTGTCACGAGATACATTTCCTCCACTACTCATGAAAACTATACAATCACCTTGACGACGAACCCGGTCAAAACGATAACTGTTGCTTACGACGAACCATGTGAGATTGTGACAGACAAGCCGGTCATGGTTACCCAGATCACCAGTCCGCCACCTGGGGGAAATACAGGTAGGTTGTCATATTCAAGATTTTCAGTATAACAAAACATGGGGGTAGTTCCAGTAGGTTGTCATAAAACAAGATCATCAGTCCACAGCCTGAGAGAAGTACATGACATTACTAAGATCATCAGTCGACCAACACCTCTCGGAAGTTCTGGTAGGTCTTCGGAAACCAAGATGATCAGGCCACCACATGGGAGAAGTACATGTATGTTATCCCAACTTAGATCACCAGTCAACCTTCTGGGAATGGTACAGCAAGAACGTTATAGAGTAGCCCAGATTTTCAAACCATCATTATCAGGGCATAGCACTGATGGTCTTTCATTGCAAGCAAGATTATAAGCCCATTCCCCGAAGACAGCTAGATTATTATGATAACTCTTCAGTTGATGTCCATCGTGACGTTGAAGAGTACTCCATTGAAGTTGAAGTTGAACTCTGGTCGTCAGCCCAACACCTAGGAAAAATAAATGGATGACTACAAGAGGACCGTCATGTTAACCAAAGTTATAGGCACTCCACCTGTCAGGTCGCTAACTTGGAGAAATACAGGTAACCTTGATTGTGAGTCTACCTCCTCGGGATGACACAAAAAGATGATCATGTTAACCCGTATTGTTAGTCTACCAACTCAGGTAAAAGCAGGTTGATGATAATAGTAAGCTCACCATCTTGGGATAATTTATTTAGGTGTACTTAGTAAACACATTTGTAAGCCTCCTGCTCTGGATAATACAGCTTCATGTAGGTGGTCATGGTAACCGCCATTGTAAGGTCATAATCTCGGGATACTACAGCTATGAGTACACTATTGACATGAATTGTCAGCCCACCATCTCCATGACAACAAGCTGTTTGTTTGTCTTTTTTGTTGTTTTGTCGTCGTTGTTGTTGTTGTTTGTTTGATTCTTTGATTGTTTATTTGTTGGTAGTCGTTTTTTGTGGGTTTTTCTTTCAGAAATTAATGTAAGAATTTATAGATGTGGAGTATGCTAAAGAAGTAAATATTTGTCATTTCAATAAATTGATTATTGAAAATCAGAGTAGTTTAAATTATAAATGCCGAATCATCTTACGAAAAGTTGCCAAGGAGACGAGTTTTTTTAACAGCTTTTACTCCATTGCAAGGTTTTCTTAAATACAGTTATTTAAAGAAGAGTAAATCAAATTGAGGTCATCAGTTCTTCTTTTCAAAAAATAATAGTGTCTGAATTTACAGAAATTGAGGATGTGAAAGAAGGAAGTATTTGTCATTTTGATGAACCCATTCCCACATAAAGACGCTATTTGACGCCCGCCAAGAAAAACAATAGAGAAAATATTGTGTAAAATGAAGAAACTGCTTGAATCACAATGTTTTTTACCCAGAAAGTTGAAAAGATATAAAATTTCATAAACTTTAAACTGTTGTCTGAACCTCTTTTCAACTTTGACCAGTCTACAATTTTGTCGAGTGGGAATGGAGAAATTAGTTATTGCAATGTCAGTTTAATTCGAATTCTCGATTCTGATTCATCTTTTGAAAAGTTGCAAGGGGTGAATCCTCGTGGACTGCCTTTGCTCCATTTCAATAGATTTTTCCAAATATCATATTTCTTCTTTTCGAAAGAAAAGTATTTTCTGGATTCATGGAAATGGAGGATCGAAAAGAAGTTAGTATTCGCCACTTCGGTATATCGATAATTGAAATGCTAGTATATCTCAAATTATAATCTCTGAATCATTCTTTGAAAAATTGTCAGGAAGATGGTTCTCTTGAAATTTTAACAATGTTTTCCAAACAATAGTCATTTGAAAGAGCGCGAGCAAATTGTAATTATTGCTGTGGTGGTTATCCCATAAAGTCTAGCGTACTGAAATCTGATGTCCTCTTTTCCAAATATACTAGTAACCAAATAGTTTTCTATCAATCTAATTTCAATTGCATCAGATTAAATTAAATAGTTTTAAATGTCTGTTTGGTATCTCCTTCGAACTTTAATATTTTGCGAATTTACATAAATAATTATTTTTTTCACTTTTTAAATTTTATTTTTTGGGGGGCGTAAAAGGGAATTGTGATGTTTGAGCAGTATAGCAAAGACACCACTGAATCAAGAAATCATCTTCCAATTTACGTTTCGCTGCTGCCAATTAAAGAATCAGTCGACCAATTGATCATCTCGTTAGACCAAAAGTGAACTTTGACCTCCGAGATTTGTCGATATTAATGCGAGTTGTTGTTGTTGGTGGTGGTGGTCTTTTACGACAGGAACATCATATCGACAGCTTATTCAAACTGAAGTAATGCAGCAAAGGTCACCAACCAAATATTTTACTTTTTTCGGAGAAACAAACCTGAGGTATTGCTATGGACATGTCGACGTCTGCGTCGTCGTCGTTCAAAAAACATATTTACTTTAATCTGTGAATAGAATCAGCACTTTATAGAAACAAGGGAAATAACTCTAAATGCATTTTGAACGATTTTCAACTCATAAAATTTACCCAAAAAAGCTCTTGAACAGCTGGGCGTTGGTATCTGCATAAGATCTAAATCTAACTTCCTGTCGGAGCAAGTGGTCGTGACTAGCGATCCATTGATTGTTATATCCATTTTTCCAGATTTTGAGCCAGCATTGCTTGTTATACCCCCTGTATATAGATGGTCAAACGAGTATGTTTATCATCATCGAGACTATTTGTCGAAGATTGTGTGGGTGACCCCTTCAGCTGACACAGTGGTACAAATCAACGGAGGCAACAGTGCAGGATCTACCATTGATGTCCTAGGTTTGTAACTCATGGTCCAAATGATTTCATTGATAACTCGATGACTTTACTGATGAGTCGCCCATGCTGATAAAGAAATTGCCTGGCCAATTAATTCATTCCATCAAAATCCCTCCTTTTTACGTGTTTAAAGAAAAAAAAGCTATGGAAAAGAAGAAAATGTCTGCATATATCAGGTTTTTTTTTTTCATTATCCACAATTTTTTCTATCCTAAAAGACGAAAAAATTGAAATTCCAATTGAAATTGAATTGTTGGCTCCAGCTTCTTTGAATCTGGACTAGGCTATTTTTTCTGGGGGAAAGGGTTAAATCAATCATTTACACCGAAGTGCAGTATAGACGTTCGACATTTATGTAAAAGATTTTCTTTGGGTGTTCCTTTGGGACGACGAAACTTCAGCTTAGTAGCATGTTATATACGTAGGTCGCTCCCTCCCAAACTGTCTTTGGGACAGTGATTTGTGGTTTGTGATCCAAACAACTTATATCGTTTGATATCTCACAAAGACTAACATGTTGGATCACAGAGGATAAGAGTATACCGATCTATTAATCGGTTTATAATCTCGTATTTCAGGAACACCCTCATTTAAAAATCTTCTATACTTTACATTTAAAAAACTAGAAATCTTTCTGACACAGCCTGTTTTCAAAGTATCTATTGAAGAAAGGCAATCTTATTTCTAAATTCAGCTGTCGAACCCGACTACATTTTAGGTCCACATTGAAAAAATAATGCATTGCAAGATTTTGTGGATAATGAAGAAATTGCTTGTTACAAGCAATTTCTTCATTATCCACAATGTTTTCTACCTCAAAAGACAAAGCATTTTAAAATTTCAGAAACTGAATATCGTTGTCTGCAGCTTCTTTCAATTATAGCCATTCTATAATTTTGTCATTCGGGAACAAGTTCATATAAAAGATATTATTAAATGTTTGATATGCCATGGTTGTGAACAAACCAGTGACAGATGACAGTTTGGTTACTTTTGTGAGAATTTTAGTCGTATTCGATAAATATCCCAGTATTCTGCTTGGCCATTCGGAGGATCCAAAAGCGCTCAAGTTCCCTGTATGAAGTAAAGTTAAGCTCAATTGATGGATGACTGGCAAAGTCCATCGAGCTCCGAAAGCTTAAATAAGCTTTTGTTACGACATTTACGTCACCAAATTGCTTAACATGAATATGGGCCAATGTTGGAGTTCAGAATTAGCTTCCGGCCTATAGAAATGATTTGATTGGTCGAACGATTCTTTAATTGATAGCTGCAATCCGTAAATTGGCTATTCAGACGATGGGGTACGGATCTCATTTCCTCTTTGTCAAATCTTGTGAATGAGAGTAGACAGGAGGTGATCTAAGTGACCATAGAGATAGCTGTCGATCTTGTTCGAACGACCACCTTTATAAAGCGACCACTTTCGTTAGACGATCACAATTGAAACCCCTTTTCGAAATCAAAAACTCTCATAAAGAAGTGGTGGTCTTTGATGAAAAAGCATATCATACATACGAATTCATTAGAATCCTCTCAGTGGGACGATTCTAATGAATCCCAACAAAATTTGCATTTAGCGAGAATTCTGAAGTAATACATGTATACATGTAGTCGAATATTTCCTTTACATATTTCACAAATATGTGTTTTTTGCGACCATCCTCTTTGGCGACAACTTTTTGGTAGTCCAATGAGTGGTCGCTTAATACAGGATTTATTATTTCAACTCGTTACGATTTCAATAAAGAAGATCAGATAGCGGGCGCAAAAGTGAACACGTATGCGTTAAATGACCAATCGCGTCTGTCAATCAAATCAATGGACCAATTAATTAATTCATTTGAACCGGAAGTTGGTACGAACTCTGACAACCGGCCGACAGTATTTTTGTTGGCTTTCTGACTAAAACATCGTATCTACAGCTTATTCTAGCTGTAGTTAGGACGTTTAGGTTGCCAACCAATCAGTTTGAACTATTTGTTACATGAAACTGACCATAAATTTTACAAAAATATGCCGTTTAATATCGAAGATAAACTTTTGTCGGAGTCAGTGGATGTTGTCAGCGGAGTAAATGGGCGTGTCCAAAGATCTGCCAATCCTACATCGTTGAAGGGCCACCGAAGCATCTTTGCGAGAATAATTTGAATTTGTATGCTTGCCTTCTACGAAATATCGAAATACTATCGGCTAATATTAATAAGTGCTATTGCAACTTTAGGCATTTACTACAGTTTATCACTAACCCAATATTTATATCGGCACTTACTTAAGTTTCACACTTACCCCTCTGTGTACTTTTTATAGGTCCGAATGGATTCAAATTCTACGATACGGGGGTATCACTACCAGGGGATATCAAGTTTACCCTGTCCACCTCCACAGCTGACAACAAACTCTATACATTTCTACCAATTGCTTATCCTTCAAAAACTGGGAGTAAAGATACTGGGGCAGCATTTATCCCGCCCGGTTTGCGACATGCAGACAAAGGTTATGTAAGTTTGAGATCGTAAAAAAACCAAGGTTTATGACACGCTGTCAGGATTTATACACGTACTAGTAAATAATGCATGAATAGTTCTTTGTTTGAATAAAATCAAAGTTGTATACCCGACTTAGAAGAAGTTGCCTGTGCCAAATTCAAAGTAAAGGTAAAGTAGAAAGTGTTATTTCGTTAGAAAATTTCGTGGAACCATCAATATAGCCTTTCTATGACATTTCCAAACATACATGAGCACCAAGTAAAGACTCTGAACAGGATGTGCTTCCCCACAGTCTGATCAGAGCCTTCACTATGCGCTCTGTAGTAGATACTGTCCCAAAGCTTTTTCACGCGATCATAGAAAGCCCCATTTTCGCAGCGGACTTATCAAATAAACAGTCAGTCGACCAATGAAAACATTCCTTTAGACCTGAAGTGAGTTTTGAGCTCCGACATTGGAAGCCATTTCTGTGTAACTAATTTGTTGGCTTTGCGACTTAAACGTCGTAACTACAGCTGATTTCAACCAACTACTCTCCTTTTTTCATTAAATGCTACTAGCCATAATTTTTGCAAGATAGTGCCATTTAAATTCGAACTGGACCTTCCTGTCGGAGTCTTTGGGTTGGGCAAACGAAGAAGAGTTTGGGGCTAGCGAATGGTCAGTCTCTAGATCGTGGGTGATACCAAAGATATCTACCCACTTCAGGACAATAACGCTGTTTTACTCCCTCATAAAACAAAGAAATATTTGACGACATTGTGGATGATAAAGAAATTGCTTGTTACAAATAGTCCACAATGTTTTCTACCTAAATTTACAAAAAGAAAAATAAATGAATAATATTTCATCAAATAGTAATTGTCTTCTGCAACATCTGAATTTGGGTTAGTCTAAAATATTGTCGTCTGGTAATGTGTTTTAAGCGTTTATTTAACTCCCTTGCCATTGATCTTTTTACAAAACTAGCCCAGTACAATACGAAGTGTATATCTTGCATAACCAACCAGTAGAGAGGAATCTATTGCATTAAATGTGAATATACATATGCAGATATATCGTCAAAGGACAACCGAAACAATGTAACTACAGCATTTACAAGTCTTAATTACAAAAATTTGCTCGGGAAACAAAGAAATGTTTCGGACGTGCATTATATTCTACCGAAAAAAAAACACATTGTGTTTTAATGATTTAAAAGTGGTGATAGAAGAACTGGATGTTACGTGTAGGTATTTAACCCATTATCATACAATGACGCCCATTGACGCCCCGAAGAAATACAAGTAAAGAACTTTTTGTGGAAAAGGAGGAACTGCTTTTTGACAAACAATTTCTCCTTTTCTCATAATGTTTTCTACCTTATTTGGCACTTCTTTTCTGTCCCATTTTAACACAATTCTAAAATTATGTCGTCTGGAAATGGGTTAATCATGAAAAGTATCGACATTAACAGACTGCGGAGATTAAACATAACATAATTGTATTCATATGATTTGATCTAAGTCCAAGTCACCTGGTATTTCGAAATTTATATATATAGTTACTTTAGATGATTTTTTAGATTTAAGAAAATGTGTCATGAGCGGAAGAAATTAACCCTGACCAATCTGCATAATTTACCGCGCCTGTCAATCTAATAACAAGTCGACAAAAGAAATCATTCAGTTAGACCAGAACTGCGTTTTGAACTCCGACAGTGGCCGCAATTTTTTTGTTAAACTTTTTTGTTGGTTTGACGACTTAAACGTCATAGCTTGAGCTTACTCAAACTGTTGTTACGACGTTTAGGTCGCCAACCAATTATTGTACATTTTTGTTACATGCTACTGGCCATAATTTACAAAACAACCCGATTTTAAATCGAAGCAGGACTTCCTGTAGGAGCCAATAGGCGTTGCAAAAGTAGTTAGTGGGCGGGGCCAGCGATTGGTAGTTTCACACAGTCAGAGGCTAATAGTATTGGAACTTTTTCGCATGTTGGGTGACCTATCTGTGCTGTATTTGCAGTGTTATGCTGTTGGGTATAGAGGTGACCTTGTGGATAACGACTGCGATGGTCAGATAGACGAAGAAATCGTAGATGGTTTAGGTAAGATTATTTACGGATCGCTGATGTCAATCTAAGAATCGATTGACCAATTAAATCATTCATTTAAACCTAAAGTGAATTCTGAGATCCAACATTGAAGGACATCTATATATACCGTTTAAGTTGTTTCGACGACTAAAGCGTCGTAACTACAGCTAATAACAGCTGTAGTTACGATGCTAAGCTCGCTAACCACTCATGTTATTTTTTTTGTTACATGTTAGTGGCAACATTTTTTTTAAATTGATTGATTGATTGAATTGGGTTAAACGCCACATTTAACAGTTTTTCAGTCATACCGCAGCGGCGTGGGCACCTAACAATGGATTCCTGGTGTTTCTCACACCAGTAGGCCTACTATCACTACATCCTTTCCTAGCCTCCAGCTGCTATCCCACTTAGGTTTACGATTATCCACCCATTGGTGAAAGACAAATGTCGGAAAGGATATGCGCCGCCGCCGCCGAATTTTTCTCGAAATAACGCCGTTCAATATTTAAGTCGAACTTCCTGTCGAGGCCCTCTGTTGAGAGACAAGTAAAGCTATATCGCATTGGCTTTTTTTTTTTTAGAATATCGAAAGGAACTTTTGTCAATATGGGGGTTCGAAACCTCAAACGCAATGAATTTGAGCACATTGCATTTCTAATTGAGCTTTACAGGCTCGGGCTGAAAAAGGTAAAGACAGTATTTAAACCAGTGATAGTCTAAGAAAGTACAGTTCAAGGGCATTTAATTCAAAATGGAATCATGACGTCGAGTGATTTGGAGAAAGTTAATTCCGAGATCAATAGCTACGCATTAAAAGCATTACTGATTTCATCTGCACTTGCTCAAATTTAATGAGATAGTTAAATGTAAACGTTTGCATTTTCTTTGTATTCCAGATAATGACTTGGACTCCTTATTTGACGAGGATACAATAATTAGCCTCGCAGGTAAAATGTTTTCTTGCTAATAAGCTTCGAAGGTAAAATCTTTCTTAATGATAAGCCTCGAAGGTAAAATCTTTCTTAATAATAAGCCTCGCAGGTAAAATCTTTTCTTAATAATAAGCCTCATAAGTAACATCTTTCTTAATCAAAAGCCTCATAAGTAAAATCTTTTCTGAATAATAAGCCTCGCAGGTAAAATCTTTTCTTAATTATAAGCCTCGCGGGTAAATTCTTTTCTTAATGATAAGCCTCGAAGATAATTTTTTTTCTTAATATTAAGCCTCGCAGGTAAAATCTTTTCTTTTCACACTAAATATTTTCAATCTAATTTTCAATATATCGGCAAAAATGCCTTTGCCAAGAAAAAATGTATTTTCTTTTTCTTGAAAAGGGGGATTTTTGGCGAAATATTGAAATTAATTTTCAATATTTCGGTAAAAGATGCCTTAATCAAGAAAAGAACATTCTTGATAAAGGCAATATTGAAAATACGAGGATTTATGTATAGTGTTGAAACAGTTCCCTGAGGACCATCATTGTGATATTTTCTTTTCTGTTGTGATATAGACGCAAGGGTCTATAATTAATGGATGCAAGTGTGGTCATAGATTAAGTCAAATATAATTTTTCACGAACTTTTGTTTAGAATTTTTTTTCTTTTTTTTTTCTGTTGGGTTGTTGAGATTTTTAAGTGAATGATCACTTCATAATTTCACTGATGGTCCAGCGATTTCATTTATTTGGCGCTTCTGAATGTCATATCAGCGGGACCAGACAATGGTGACGTAATCAGATCAGATGTACAACTCACAGCTATAATTTTGTAGGCCTTTGAGTCGACGATTTGTACACGTACAATGATAATACATATGGTTGATTGATTGAATTGATTTTAACGCCACTTTTAACAATATTTGAGTCATATCACGTGGCCGGAGCACCAAACCATCGATATCTGGCATGTCTCACACAAGTACTACCATTACATCCTTTCCGAGCCCCCAGCTGCTCATCTCACTTAGGTTTACGACTATTCATCCGTTGATGGGAGACAAATTTCGGAGAGGATAATCGCCGCGACCGGGGATCGAACCAAAAATCAGGAATATTATGATATAGTTATGATACAAAATCTTGTATTTGGTTTGTTCAACGTAAAATCCGTCACTATACCGAAGGTTTAGTAAGATATCATATTTTCCTAAACGTCTAGAAAAGAAACAAGGTTTTGTTTCACTGCTACATCATGGTATATTTACTATATATAAACGAACTTTGATTAAATAAGATAAAAGAACCTCACGAAAATTGTCTAACTTCAACCAATCTGTCGATCCTAATAATGCTATTTATTTACTTGAAATCTTTCTACCATCAGCTCAGTACATTTTTTCCCTTTCGATCGCGATTTTATCCGACTGTAATTATTATATTTTATAAAGAAACCCAGTAGGTTTTAATAAACAACGTTAATAAAACCAGAGTGGAAATCACATTGAAAAAAATAGGTCTACTTATATAAGATCTTAACAAACTTGAAATCATAGCAGCAGGTGGTATTGTACAGATCCAACACAATGACGAGTGATTTCCTCTCGAAAATAGCTTTTGACAAAGTTCCAAAGCTTGACACGATTGTTCAAGCGTTACGTCATCTTGCAGCGACTTATGTTATTGTTGTTGTTTTCAGAGTTTGCCGGGGCAGTGGCTATCCGGCCCTTCAACTGTTCAGTTTCCGGGACCGCAGATTTCTCTGACCCGTCCAAGATAATGGCGCTCACAAAGGCCGATGGGTAAAATTAGTCACAACAGCTACTTTCTTCATAACCAATCTCTTTTCTTTATTCAACTTTTTCTGGTTGATTACCGAAATTTCTCGCGTGAATATCGTTTGATCAAACCACTGGTGAGCCAGTGGAAATATCAAAATAGTAAATTCACTGTCTTACAAGGTCTAGCCATGGTATTGATAATTTCGACGCTTCTCCGCATCATATCAACGATACCATACATACAGATGACGTCACCATGTTGCCATGCGACGATTTTGTCCAAAATACGAAATTAATTGTCGCTTTTTTGAAGATTATTTATTCGTATTACGCTCTGCCACTCATTCCATTACAGTCTTGGGTGTTCACATCGACTTTACACTAAAGCAAACATCTATCCTGCAAGTATTTGTATTCTTTCAGCTGTCAGTATATACTTAAATGAACTTCTAAACTGTAACGTTGAAACCCCCCCAAGATCATACATGAAGGTCAATGTTACTTATTAACCCTTTCCCGTTCAAATACGGGATTTTACGTTCCTGTGTTTTTTTACTCAAGAAAACATTGTTGAAAAAGAAGAAATTGCTTGTAACAAGCAATTTCTCCTTTTTCCACAATATATTTTCTACCACATAGGATGCTTTCATTTCAAATGGCATCCACTTTTCATTGTCGTCTGCAACCTTTTTCAATTTTTACTAGTCAAAAAAAGCCTGTTACGGGGATATGGTGTTTCCCTTTGGGGTTATGTTTTTCGTCGTCGTTGTCGTCGTTGTTGTTGTTGTTGTTGTTGTTGTTGTTTGTGTGTGTGTGTGTGTGTGTGTGTGTGTGTAGTCATTTCGTAAATCTATACATGAAAATGGTGTTTCTAAAATATAACTAATGTGAAAGACTGGACAAGATACATGTATAATATTATTGTATTTAAGGTGCTATGAAAACAGAACCGGTCCCTTTGCCATGACAGGGGACTTTGAAAACATAGTGACGTCAAACATCGGATCGAACACACAACCCAAACAGTTAAAGAGTGGCAACTTTACCCTTGCCAAGTTTGTAGACAGCCCAATCCTATATTTTCGATGCGAAACGCGGTACTGTTATTCCTCAACTGACGATGATTGCAGAGTAAGCGTAGTTTGACTGTCTGAGAGAAAAAAACAACAAAACTAGCTCTTTTCGAAAAGAAGAAAATGTATAGAACCCGATTCTACACAAAACCGCTTTTTGACTCATAGGGAACAAGAAGTTGTCATTAGGACTGATTTTCAAAAAATATTATCAAACAACGTTCTTTTGAAACTGATTCAAACTAAACTATAGATAGTCACCATTAACAGTGTCAATTCTGTAGTCTTGCTTATCAAATTTACTGAATCTCCAAGCTATTAATGTGCACAATCATATATCGTGAGCGGGTGACTATAACATTGTAAATAGAACTTTGAAGAAAAAAAAATGTACTTACAATATTCACTCGCTCACCGACGATATATATTTCATAAGAAGATAATAAGTCAGTTAATTATGCTATTTTTTGATATCCAATTCGGAAACAGTAAATCTTCAAAGATCTTAATAAGATTAATTTCTATAGGGACAATTGTTCAGTTTTCCTAACATTAACATTTCTATCGAAATGAGTTCATTCTTAACTCATATACCATTAGATTAACACTGTATGGAATAATATTTTACATATAAAATTTTATTTTTCGGTCACATGAGTTTCATTAAAGGCGTGAAATGACTGACTTTCAAAAACATCGCGCCACGAGTCATTAAGAGGGAGATACTAAAAAACAAAATGTGACGACTTAGAGTGCCTACCGAATTAATGTTAATGTACGTTACAGCTTGAATAAGCGATAGTTACGACGTTTAAGTCGCCAAACCAACAGTAAAGGTTGACAAAAATGCCGGCCAATGTCGCAATTGACCAATCGCGGCTGTAAATCAAATAATCAGTCGAGCTATGCAATCATTCCTTCAGACTGGAAGTAAACTTTGAACTCCAACATTAGGTGCCATTTATGTTAGTCTTTTTTTTTTTTTTGGTTTCGCCACTTAAATATCGTTAGTACAGCTTATTATTCAAGCTGTAGTTACGACATTAAGGTCGCCAACCAATCATTCTGCTTTTTTGTTACATGCTACTGGCCTTGAATTTGCAAAATAAAGCCGTGAAATATCAAAGCGGGGTCAATAGAGGTGGCCAACGGAGTAAGTGGATGGGACCAGCGATTGGTTAATTGACAAATAACTTCTCCCTTTCTGATAATGCTTTTGCATATCACATGTTTGCGATCATTTACAACCACATTGCAATAACTCCGAATTTGGACCAATCTAAAATTGTCGCGTGGTAGAGTTTTAACTATCAAGTCAATTTCATTTGTATTTGATTTCTAGACTTAGGGATATTTTATCTTCATACAGGTAATTTGCTCAACCAGTACCCGTAGAAAAAGAGAAGAAGAAGAACATATAATAGATAACGTTTCTACTAATATATGGATCTATCCGTTTTCACCAGGGGGGACAACATCGGGTAACAAAATTAATTTCATTAAACATTTTGAGAGAGGCTGAGTATATTTTACCATATTTCCCGTCTGTTCGTACCTTCAATTATTGTGAACGTAGCTTCCCTCACATTTGATGTGGATCTGGGATCCGTTTTATCGAGCATCTTGAGCAATGAGATTGTCGTGAGATGGTTTGTTTTCATGGAGTTAACGTGGCTCTAAAAATCTTTTGATTATATCGAGGCAAAGTTCACTTAATCATCTGCTTCCGAGGTACCATTAGTACTAAGCTTGGGCTATGAAAATTCTTTCCCAAGGAATACCAATGTAACCGGCGGCGTAGCCGGGAATTTATCCCACAACCCTTTACTTCCGTCCCAACTGCTGAGACACGCAGGACACTTTTGTCGCAAGATAGATTGTACGAAAAATTCATTCATGTTATCAGGGACCCGTTTCAATCCAGTATCTTACGACATAATATTACGCAATGTTAACAGGTGCTCAGAATTTTCAAGTCAAAGTTCAGTGTGTGAATGAAGAAAGGACTAAAAAGTCTCATCTCATTCCCACACAATTTACACTAACAGTTTAGTTATGTCTTGGAGGATAGTGCACTTTATCACATTACCACACAATGACGCTTTCTGACAGCCTGAAGGGATACTCTCAAGGAATACATTGTGAGAAAAGGAGAAATTGCTTACCATAAGCATTTTTCTCTCTTTCTCACAATATTTTTTATCATGTTTGACACATACATTCCAACTTTAGCACAATTTGAAATGTCGTCTGAAACCTCTTTCAATTTGCACCGGTTTAAAAATGTTGTCGTCTGGTGACGGGTCACTATGACTTCCTGTCATTTCTCACACAAGCTCAACATCAATCGATCGAAGCCACAAACTGCTTATCCAATTTAGGTGCACTTCTTATTGGTAAGAGATAAACTACAAATGTTAAGATGACTTTTCGTCAGTGCGCGAGCAATATGTCGTAACTACAGCTTTATTGAAGCTGTAGTTACGACATTTTGCTCAAGCACCAACGTTTTTTTTCAATTGTTGGAAAGAATGATGACCCGTGCAGGACTTGGAACTCTTGACCTCAGGATTGACAGCACTTGGTGATACCAACTGAGCTAACCAAGCTCGGTAGGTCCCTGGTTATTAGCTTACGTGGTTTAAAGACTAGGTGGAATAATCTAGTTCCGCACGGTTTTCTTCTTAAAGATTACTATGTTACTGATCAGCGATCTAAATTAAAGTGTCGTATTTAACGCTTGAACAAGCTCGAAATTCGTGGCTTTAGTCGTCTAACTAAATTCGAAAAAAAAACTTTAAAAAAGAAGAAAAAAGCCACCCCAGCTACAACCTAAGTCTATCTTGCTCTAGCAAAAAAATGATAGAGTGGTTATGGGGTATCACGTTATAGACTAAATAAGAACCAAGCATTATATTATGTCTTCCAGGTACGGACCAAAATGATGTTATAATAACCACACAAGATTGTTTAGAAAATTCGAACATTCAAATTATTTTGTCTGTGTTACTAGCCTTGTTGTTATTGGCTATAACGACGGCATTGTGTTTTTGCTGTCTATTTCGACGGCGCCGCAACATAGACAAAAAACTCGGTAAATATACTACGTATAGTGGAACAAGTACTACAAGTCATGCGCCAAGGCAGCTTCCAACCCGTTACAGATTCTAGAGAGGTGTTGTCGAGACAAATTATCCCGAAAGTCACTAACGACAAGGTCCTTGAAACATATTGTGAAATATTGCTTGTTCATTTGAACAAAATAAAACGGTGTGAATTATTCTGAGCCTATTTTACATTCGACTTACGTGAGACGCTCCTAGACTCAGCGTTATCCCAAACTTTGTCGGTGACCGTACGGAAGAAAGCGGTTGTCCTTGCGATTGTCACAGTTTTACGAACAACGTAAACATTTTGTTTTTTTTGTTTTGTTTTGTTGTTGTTGTTGTTGAAAATTTTTGAAATAGTCACAACGGCGTAACTCGCCAAAGCGCCGTAGAGGCATCAACAGATTTGCAGTGTTGATATTTTGAGCGGTGACGATGAGATGCTTTGGTATTAAATATTGACCCTAATGATGTTTTAATCGTTTTGCGAAAGTTTAAAGCGAATCTGATGAAATATATGGACCTCATCATTCTAACTAGAATCTTCAAATAAAATTTACTTTATCGAATAGACAAAATTTCAAAAGGAACAATTCTAATGAAAGTGCAATCATTCTGTAAAAGTTTAAAGAAATTCAATGAAAAAAGTTGACTGAATTGTGTCAAGAATTTTTTTAAATAAAACTTTCATAAGGCCCCTTTTCCCGCGAAACTTAACAAATTTGATCCAATTTACAAACTTTAGGGAACAATCCTAATGATAGTCCATTCATTCTAAAAGTTTAAAGACTGAGAACTTTATTGTGATAACAACGTTTTTGTTATAAAATATTCATTAGGCACCTTTTCTCGTAAAACTTAACAGATCAGACACAATTAAAAAGGAACAATCCAAATGGTGGTACAACCATTCTATCAAAGATTGTACAGTCTGAACAAGACTGAGGACATTCTTGTGTTAATGAGGATTCTGTTATAAAAAATTTATTCAGCCCCTTTTCCTGTTTAACCAGACAGATCAGACCCAATTTGTAAAGAAAAAATCCTAATGATGGTACAAACATTTTTTAATTTAACAGTCCTTATGATGGTACAATTATATTGTGAAAATTTGAAGAGATTCCGATGAAAACTGTGGACTCTCGAGTGTTAACGAGGAATTTTTAATTAAATTTTCACAAGGCCAACTTTTCCAATATACTTGACGGACCAGAACCACTTACGAAAGGAAGAATCTTCATGATGGTACAAACACTCTGTGAAAGTTTGAAAGGAATCTAATGAAAATTGTAGACCTATAGTGTTAACTTCTATAAGGCCCCTTGTCCCGTGGTTCCCGTGTATCGAACCAAATTTCGAAAGGAACGATCATTATTTTGTTAAAATCATTCTGTGAGAGTATGGAGAGAATATGTTGAAACGATTGACTCTAGTGTTAACGAGGATATTTAATAGGTGTTTAATTTTTCAAAGGGCTCCTTTTCCCGTGTTCTTAAGAGATCGGACCCGATTTTAGAAGGAACGATCCTTATGATGGTAAAATCATTCTGGGAACGTTTGAAGAGAATCAGATGAAAACTGTGAACTGTAGGGCGTTAATAAGGAAACGTTAACGGACGGGCAGAAGTAAGGACGGGAGCACGAACGTCGGACGGGAAAACGTCATCGCTATAGCTCTTTTGGCCTTAAGCCAGTAGAGACAACAACAACAAAATAAAAACATTAAGACCATAGAAAGAGAAGTGTAGCTTATGAGGTCGTACGGTGACAAAAATATCCTTTAAGAAAATTGAAGTCTATGATATCCTACGGCGTCCGTGCCAAGTGTTACCAAAGCCACAGGGAGCCGGCACATGGTGGTCTAGCTTATAAATATATAGACAAGGAATTGTACCTATGCCCTTTCATCCCGGATTCGTTAGCGTTGATTTCATGCTTATTTGAAGCAAATGGTCTATAACGAGATCAGTCAATATCCTGTACGATGTACATAATTATGTGTTTAGCAACGAAATAAATAAGTTAAGGCGTATCAAACGATAAATTTCATTAAATTTGTGTAGTCAGACACAGGTTCGTAACAACCCACGTCACTCCTAAAATGCAACGCAGGGACCGGCCTGGCGTTAGTCATCTAGTTCGATCAATTATATTTTTTATTCAATACTTACTATCGAAAATTATATTACAAACGATCGTTATAGGGCTGCCTAGGCGAATAATTGCTACAATTTTGATTATTTTAATCTGACGACATTGTTTATCACTTGACAGAATGTGGCCTTACGTCATGAATGGTTTGTGTTTCATTGGTTCAAACAAAAGGTATGTGTGAAGGTAGGGGGAATTCCGTTTTTATGTCCATATTTATATTAATACACAAGGTTTTCTATAATCACTTTCAAAGCTAGATCACCACATGTCGGCTCCCTGCGAACCAGGGCTAGTAAAAACATATTCTGAACATTATTTTCGTCGTACTTTAAATAATTCGCCTTTTGACGTGCAAAATGTCATAACTACAGCTCCAATTAAGCTGTACTTATGTCATTTTTGCACGCCCAACTACAAATTGACAGCTCTCTGTCCACGAACACTGACCTTAGACATGACAGTTTGACGGAGGTAACAAATGACATTATTTAATAAAATACATATAGACAGGAAGCAAGTGGACCATAATGGTGTCATATCGCTCACTTGTTTATGAAATCTCAATGCTTTATGGTATATACCAAATAGCCCAACTGTAGGCCACAAAGTCCTCCTTTATTCCTAATGGAATACGATATTCAAAAACATAGTGCTTTTTGTCAAGGTAGAATAATTCTTTGAAGTATTTTTGGTAGTGAGTCATAATGCGAGGATATATACCAAATATGAAAGCTCTTTGACTAACGCTTTGGGAGAAGATTTTGTTAAAGATTTCTTTCTTAATTCCTATGTAAATCAAAGATCTCACAACACAAGAGCTAATTTTCTGAGTAGAGTTATTTTTGAACAACTTTGGTAAAGGGTCAGTGGGCGAAGATACATCCCACATATCAAAGCTCTAGGACCTACGGTTTGGGAGAAGTTATTTTAAAAAGTTTTCCTCCTTTATTAATTCTTGAAAACAGGGATCGCACAACACAGGGCTAATTTTCAAAGTACACAACATGTAGCTTAGGTTTATTCTTTGAAGTATTTTGTAGACGGTCAATAGGCAATGAGATATACCAAACATCAATGCTCTAGGCCTCATGGTTTTGGGCCTCATATCTTTAAAGAATTCCTTCTGTACTCCTATATAAATCTGACATCGCACGACAAAGGGCTAATTTTAAGAGTAGAATTTAAAGCGCTAGTGCTCGTGGTTTCAGAAGAAGAGTTTTTGGAGAATTCTTATAACAATCGCTTTGGCTGACAAAGCAATCGTACCTATTGTTTACGGTTCCTTTAATGTTTTTCCATGGCTGTCGCCCAAGGAACATTTCTGTAAAGTTCACTGAAATCTGATGGTATGGCTAGGACAGGATTTTTTTAAAAAACGAGAGGCCCAGTAGGGCTTGGCAAGCTCTACTGGTCATCAAATTTTCAGTTATAGAAATCTGATATTTAAGGAAGTTATTTGCTAAAGGAGGTACATAAAAATAACAAATTGGACTTTATCTCCTTTATTTTGAGCAACAATCCTCAAGGTCCCTTTTCCCGTGTTTCAGGACGGATCCACTCCATTTTCAATAGAAAGTTTCCTTATGCTCCTACAATCATCTTGTAAAATGTTCATAAGAATCCGATAATAATTGTGGACTTTTTCGCATAAACAGGATTGTTTTTAGTGAAAATCCATAAGGCCCCTTTTCCAGTGTTCAATTTGGATCCACTTCATTTCCGAAAGGAACTTTCCTTACAACCCTACAATTGTCCTGTTAAATTTTAAAGACAATCTGATAATAAGCTTGAAATTCATCACATAAACAAGAATGGTTTAAATGATATCTTTAATGCCCCCTTTCCTGTGTTTCCAATACCACAATTATTCCATGCATCTTTGAAGAGAATCCGATAAGAACTGTTCACCTTATTGTGTAAACAAATATATTTCAATCAAGTTCTCATAAGGCATCCTTTTCCCGTGATACTTAGCTACTAGTTTAATCATTCTGTGAAAGTTCAAAGTGAATCCGATGAACTAGAATATTTAAAAAAACAAGAGCACCGCCCACGGTGGAACGCTCGGCTGCAGGTGCTGGATAATGCAAAAATTCTAAGTCGAAAAGGGGGCATAACTCTTAGAAAACCTTTTTAGAGTTATCCCCCTTGATAGTCTAGATAGCTCTTGTGATAGTCATTATACATGCCAAGTTTCATGATGATATCTTCAATAACATCAGAGATATGACCAAGGTTTAAGTTTGTCACGCCAACGCCAACACCAAAGTCAACGCCGACGCACAAGACGCCAAGGTGATGACAATACCTCGGGTTTTCTCCGAAAACTGCCGAGCTAAAAATCATTTGGCCCCTCATCACATGATACTTGACGAATTGTACCCAAATCTGAAAAGAACCATCCTTGTGATAGTACAATCATTCTCTGAAATTTTGAAGTGCACTCTAGGGACATCATTGTATTAACTAGAGTATTTAAGAAAGTTTTTCATAATGCCCCTTTTCATGCGATACTTGCCGTATCAGATCCACTGTCAAAATCAACAATTGTAATGGTACAATCAATCTGTGTAATATGTGGAATTCATTGTGTTAATGAGTTTATAGTGAAATTTTAATTGGGCCCCTTTTCCCATGATCCTTTACAGAACAGACGAAATTTAAAAAGGAACAAATCTAATGAAGGCACAATCATTCTGTAACAGTTTAAAGAGAATCAATGAAAACAGTGGACTGAATTGTGTCTAGAATTTTTTGTTATCAAATTTCCACCAGGCCCCTTTTCTAGTGAAACTTAACAAATCAGAACCAATTTAGAAGGGAACAATCCTAATGAGATAGTTTGAAGAAAATAAAAAAGACTTAGGGCTTAATTGTGATAACAACGTTTTTGTAATAAAATTTTGGTAAGGCCCCTTTTCTTGTGTAACTTAACCAATCGGACCCAATTTACAAAGGAACAACCCAAATGATGGTACAATCATTCTATTTAAGTTTGAAGAGATTCTGATAAAGACCCATGATAATCTTGTATTAAAGAGGATTTAGTAGCCTTATAATTTTTCATATAGCCCCCTTTCCTATGATGTTGAACAGATCAGTCCCAATTTGGAAAGAAACAATCCAAATGATGGTAAACATTCTCTGAAAGATTTGAACAGAATGCGATGAAAACTGTAGACTTAATTATGTTAACGAGGATTTTTTTAAATGAAATAATTTCAATGTCCCTATTTACATACTTGACTGATCAGACAGAATTTGTAAAGGATTAATCCTTATGATGGTACAATCATCCTGTGAACAATTGAAAAAATCTGGTGAACAATTTTAACTTTATTGTGGTAGAGGGATCTTAAAATGTAATTTTCATAAGGCACCTTTTCCAGTGATGCTTGACAGGTCCTAATGTCAACGTAAAGGATCAGTATTATTGCTGTTTGTTTGTTTGAATGGGGTTTTACGCCGCTTTCAACAATCTTTCAGTTATATCGCGGCGGCTGGAGCACCTAACAATGGAATCCTGGTATTTCTCACACCAGTACTACCATTACATCCTTTCCTAGCCCCCAGCTGCTATCCCACATAGGTCTGCGATTATCGACCCATTGGTGAGAGACAAATAGTCGGAAAGGTGAGTGCCGCCGTCGGGGATCGAACCCGGGACCTCTAGATTGACAGTCCGACACGCTACCAACTGCGCTATGACGGCAGCCCAGTATTATTGCGCAATCATTCTAGCTCTGGATATGGTAACAAGGATTCTTAAATGAAATTTTCATAAGCCTCTTTTCCCGTGTTTCTTAACAGTTCAGGCCCCAATTTGAAACGAATGATCCTTTTAACCTTACAATCATTCTGTGAAAGTTTCAACAAAATCTTATCAAGGCTGTGGGATTTATTGCGTAAATGAAGATTTTTAAATTAAATTGCTTACATTCCTTTCCCGATGTTATACTTGATAGATCCGACCCAATTTTTAAGGAACTATCCCTTCAATAGTATAAGGATTCTGTGAGTGTATGAAGACAATCCGATGAAATCTGTTGACTTTATTCCATTAACTAATTTTTTTATATTAATTTTTCATATAGCCCCCTTTTCTGTGTTTAACAGATCAGACCGATGGTACAATCATTCTGTGAAAGTTTGGAGAGAATTGGACGAAAACTATAAACTCTAGAGTGTCTTTTGACGGATTTGACTTACGTTCGAAAGGAAAGATCCTTATGATGGTACAATAATTCTTTGAAGAGAATCCGATGAAAACTGTGGACTTTAGAGCGCAAAACGAGGATTTTTAATAGATTTTTTAAATACAATTTCTTCAGGCCCCTTTTCCCGTGTTTTTGACGGATCTGACCCAATTTTGATAGGAACGATCCTTATGATGATAGAAACATTCTGTTTTAAGTTTGAGGAGAATCCAATGAAAACCGTAGACTCTATCGCGTAAACGGGGATTTTTAAATTAAATTTTAATAAGGCACCTTTTCCCGTTTTTCTAGACGGATCTTACCCAATTTCCAAAAGAACAATCCTTATGACGGATCAATCATTCTGAGAAAGTTTGAAGAGCATCCGATGAAAACTGTGGACTCCATTGCATAAACAAGGAAAAGTTAACGGACGAACGGCCAGATGCACAGACACAAGGACGCCGGACGGGATAAAACCATCGCTTATGCTTTTCTGGCCTTCGGTCAGTAGAGCTAAAAATTCTTTATTTATATGTAATCCCAAAGTACCCAAACCTTATACAAATCACATCATGATGACCTCAACCATTTTGGTAGAGGACCATAAGGAAATTCTTTATGCAAAATTTGAAAGATATAGACCTTATGGTTAAGGAGAGGATTTTTCACAGACGAACGGACAGGCGAGGGACATCAAGCTATCACAATAGCTCCCCAGAGCACTTCGTTTTCAAGTGAGCTAACAAAGAGAAAAGAAAATATGTAGAAAATAATATCCAAAACATACCCTCACAATGTATTCTTTGAAGGCTTCTATACTCGAAATCGGGTTTCCCGTCTTTCTCTCAAGACTTTTTTAGGATTTTTGTTGTTTATAATGTTGTAATCATTTTTATACTTAAACATGTTAGGCGGAAACACAGTACTGTCGCTTTGTGTTTTACATGTAATTGCTGTACCATCTGGTAAAAGTGCCCTTCATCAGAGTATCATGAAAATTTAATAAAATGATATTATCCCTTCCTTGAGCAGTGCTTCATTGCCCATTTCGCTATACTTCATTTTAAGAATAGAATATGTCTTTAAATACGTTGTTATGAAAGAAAGGAGGCTATCTTATATCAATACCATATACATTTCAAGCCTCCCTAATGTATGTTTAATATTACCTAAAGTTCCTCCTATTAAAACCAACACATTTTTCTTATTTCGTAGGCATAGATAAATGTAAAACTCTTTAATTACAAATATTTAATTAACAGTATGATTTCGCTGAAAATAATATAATGCTAACCCATTACCAGATGGCAAAATATTCGACTGGTTCAAATTGACAAGGTTTGCTCTGGACAATATCAAGCTTATGGCGATTCGTTTGTTTTTTTTTATCTTCCGGATAGAAAACAGTATGGATTATGAAGAAATTGCTTGTAACGAACAATTTCTTCATTTTCCACATTGTTTTTCTTAGCCGTTTTCTTCTTTTGGGCGTCTAAAGGCGTTATTCAGTGGCAATAGGTTTACATACGACATAATATATATGCATAAATTACAAACAACGGGACAATTTACAGCATTTCCCAGGTTTGTTACCCAGACTTGCCGCGAAAAGATAGTTGCCATATTACAAATTTTTCATCAACCAATTGTTTTCATCGCAGGTTAATCATACAGTATTGATAAAATAGAGAATCTGCTGTCATCAACCTCGGGGAGCGACGGATAGCAAATGCGACACAACAACATAATTACTTTGTCTAGCAAAATTTAGACCACATTTAACTATTCAATAATTACTTGGACCAGGTGTATTTTTCCCACTGCCTGTGCTAGATAATCCGCATTTGTAAACCAATCCGGGGAGTAAGGACACTATGCATATAAGCAACTTTGCCCGGCTATTAGTATAACATTAGTAGAACCCATATCCCGTTTTTCAGAGTCTTACTTCAACTTTTAAACACTCGCAACACTCAAATCAAACAGTGTATCATTGATTATCTTTACGTAGAAGAACACAGTAAAACATATCACTTTCTTCTATAAGGATACCGCCCTTGTCGAATTTGAAATATCCTTGTTTCATGCAAATTCTAAACCTTTTAAGCCTCGTCGCTTAATAGTGATAGTCTTGTAGTATTCCTCTGTAGATATAAATGGCATTCACATCTTGCAATAACCCTCGTGGATCTGCAAATATAAATCTAAGAGGTATCAACATATTGCACATAATACCAACGATGCCAAGCTTATTTGTAAGAAATAAGGATTTCCTGGCGAAATTCAAGTTTAACAGTTTCCTGTCTATCTAGTTGCCATTGTGTTTAACATATGTTTAGATAAGTCAAGAAGCCGAAGGTACCGAAATGACTATTAAACTAGAATAAAACTGCGATTATTTCGTTTGCAATGATGAACTGTGAATCTCTTTTAAACACAAACATTAAATCAATAGTATGGTTTAGTCAACAATTGGCTACGGCTTCATAGCATTAAAATACAACATAATATGTACACAATGATAACAAACAAAGGGGCTATCGAAGCTTGATTTAAGCAAGACCCCTAAATACATGCAAATAGTTGCCAGATATGGGCGAATACACAACAATAAACAATACCACAGCGTGGGCAACCAAACTATATTCAACAATATACCAGAAATGACGAATAGAGAAACAACCATAAATTATTACAATGTTTCTCTATGGCCTCATTAACAAAATTCCACAGATTTTCCGCGATAGGACAGTAAACATATTTCATGTTTTATATCAACTTATTGTTTTCATTGCAGGTTCGTATTCAATATAAAATAAAAAGAGAATGTGTCTGGCACCAACCTCGGGGATGATTAGCAAATGAGAATCAACACCATATTTACTTCCTTTTTCAAACTTTAGACTGCGTTTGTTAAACCCTTCAATCGACACATGAGCCAAGTGTATTTATGCTCACGGTCATTGCTAGATAATCCGCAATAGTAATCCAATCCAGGGATTCAATGATCGGATATTACGCATACAATTATCGTCGCCAAGCTATTTGTAAACCTGATCCAATGTCGCAATTTCGCCAAGTTTAAACTTCAACAATATCTAAGATCAAAACAGATCAACTTTAAACTTACGACGATAAAAAACATAGTGCCATTGATAGTCACTACATCGATGAAAACAGTATAAAATATCGTTCTCAAATAAGAATACCGTTATATACCACTGTTCCATACAAACCCAACACTACCGAAGCCGCGCTGTTCCATAGGGGCGGTTGTGTAGACTTCTATCGTGCTCTTCTATGGCATTGACATCTTGCATCGATCCTCCTGGTTCTAAAAATCAAAGAGGCAGCAACATATTGCATATAATACTAGCAATACCAATATTGCTTGTAACATATATGGATTTACTCGAAGGAAATTCAAGATAACAGTTTGGCGCATTTCTATCGCCATTGTGTAAACATATGTTTAAATCAAGGCTTTGAAGATGGCGTTCTGCACCGAAATAAGAAACGGCTACTAATTAGAGTAAAGCCGAATTATTTTGTATGCATTGATGATTAACAAATCTCTTTAAACCACTAATAGTTAGTAAAAGTATGATTTGCAAGACAATTGGTTACGGTTCATAAATATCAATATTCAACACAATATATACACAAAAAATATAAACAAAAGGGCTTCCGACACTTGTTATTGGCATCCCCTCCCAAAACGGAAAAAAATATATTTGTTCGATATGGAAGAACAGACAATAAACCACAATTCCCCATCGTGCCATGGGCCAACATACAATCAACAACAATATCCAAATATAGACCAGTAGAAAACTAGTATGCACCGTACTAGGTCAACAATTAGCAAATACGATGTGGGCAATCAGTAACGACTTTTCCCAAGTACAATACCAAAACAGTCCGCAAGCTTGGCAGTTAGCACATTACATGTTTTTCATTATCACAATATGTCCATAGAAGGTTACAGTTGCGATATAGATTAAATAGAGAATGTGCCTGTGTCCAACCACGGGGGTGGTTAGCAAATGATAAACACGTTTGGAAAACTTTAGACTGCGTTTAACCATTCAATCGACCCATGAACTAAGGTCAATGCTAGATGATCCAATGTAAAGGTTCAATGATCGGATACTACGCATACATCTAACGGCTCCCAGCTATTAGTATATCAAGGACCCATGTCGCAATTTTGCTACGTTTAAACTTCAACAATATTTAAGTTCAAAACAGATTAACTTTAAACTAACGAAACTCAAATCGAACATAGTACCATTGATAGTTACTGCGTGGGTGACAATAGTAAGACATATCACTTTACTATTAGGAAACCGTTATATACCACTGTTCCATACAAACCACACTATTGTAGCTACGCTGGTTAATTGGGTTGGTTGGGTATTTTTCTATGGCTGCTTCCATGACTTTCACATCACACAATGACCCTCGTAGATAAACAAATAAAAATCTAAGAGACAGTAACATATTGCATATAACACTGGCAATACAAATCTTGCTTTTAACATATATGAATTTGCTCGAAGAACAATTTGGTGCTTTTCAAGTTGCCATTTTGTCAAACACATGTTAAGATAGGTCAAGGCGCTAAAGATGTCGTTCTACACCGAAATAAGAAACGGCTACTTACTAGGATAAATATAAATATTTCTTTATATGATAAAAAAAAAACAAGTCAAAGACTTTAGACACCTTCAATTGGCATTCAATTTGCTATTGCACAAGGTATCTATTGACCGTGATTTTCTGCATTATAAGGTTTTAGTTGCCAGTTTGTAGAATCTTTATAATTGCCCCGTGTGGGACAAAGCCAACAATCAATAATGCCCAAACGCAGGCTAATATTCAATTACAACACCATTTCAGTATTTGCTAATAGACAACAAATGGGTTAACAATCAACAAATTCAATGCATAAATGAGCCGCCATCAGCAAGTGTATGAACGGATAGCTTTGATATACCCAATTGACAAATCGCGGCTGTCTATGAAGAAATCAATCGACCAATCTAATATTAATAATTGACCGGAAGTGAACGTTTAACTCCAACATTGTAAGACATTAATGATAAATATTTTCATTGCTTTGGCGACTAAAACATTGTTACTAAAGCTTGATAAGATAGGATATAGTTATAAGATATAGTTACGAGGTTTAGGTCTACAACCAACTATTTTATTTCTGCGTTTCGTGTTACTGGAAATAGATTTTACCAAATAATTTCCCGTCGGAGTCAGGGGGTGGGGCTAGTGAAGTCAGTTGGCGGGTCAAGCGACCCATCAATTCCATACTACACCGTGAGGTCAATAATGATTTATATCCTAATGATACCGAAGTGGACACCAGTACAGGATGCAGTCAGAAGTTTTTTGTTGTTGCTGTTGGCATAGTTGGTCCTGTTGCTTTCGTAATAATCGTTCATACCCAAGTCGAATTCGAAAAAAATGTCTTAGAGCTGCAATTCAACATTCGAAAAGTGAGCACTCTAGGTATAATGATTTTAAAGAAGGAAAATCTTTTTCTCTTCGTTTCTTATTCAAAGCACAGAATCAGTCAACGTCAACACTTCATATCATCCAAGAGCAATATTTTGAAGGGTTTTGGTACCATAAGGTAATGCTAAACGCAAATTCTGACATCTGTGGGTTTCACAGTTACATGAAAGGATATTCTTTAATGAAATCCCTATTCATTTCTACGATAAATCCCCAAAGACTGACGCTTTTTTATCTAAGAAAAATAGTTTGGCTTATTTGGTAGATAACCACATGGCAATGCAAATTTCAAAGCTATACGCCATTTTGTTTCGAAAAGAAGATTTTTAAAGATTTCTTGCTTTAATCCTATGTAAATCTGGAATCCCACCTATTAAGGCTGAGTATTTCCAGAGTAGAGTGATTCTTTGAAGTATTTTGATATAGGTTCACTAGGTGATGATATATACTTAATATTTAAGCTCAATGCCGTTCTGATAAGGAGAATATTTCTATAGAATTCCTTCTTTATTTTCATTGTAAAAGGAATCACAAAACATTGGGTTTTTTTCAGAGTATAGTCATTCTTTGAAGTGTTTTTGTAGTAGGTATTCATCTTAAGATGTTTACCAAATACAAAAGCTATAGGTTTGGGAGAAGATTTTGGATTTTTAGAAATTTCCTTCTTTACAGATTTTTAAAATCCGGAACCGCAGAGAGTAATTCTTTGGTTGACTTTAGTAGAGAATCATTGGGCGATGATGTATACCAAATATCAAACCTCTAGGCAATATAGTTTGGGAGAAAAAGATTGTTTTAAAGTGGATATTTTTCAATCGGCTGCCATGGATACCTAAAGTCTTCGAAGCACATGTATACTGAATAAATGTTACCTACAGCTTATTTTAGAGTTTAGAGCAGGAGATTATTATGTAATTGTGGAAGCATGGACATACGGACGGGAAGACAAACGGACGTACGGCATCGACTAATCACAAAAGCTCATCCTCTGCACAATGTGCTTAGTTGAGCTAAAAATAAACAAGCAATAGAAAGGATACTATTTGCAGTTAGTAGAGGTGAAGTCGGATTCAATACAAACAAACATCAAACGAACAAACAAACTGGTAAAAGATAGTCTTTTATGACAAATTGTTGGTGAGAATTCTCTAAATGCAAAGAGACTGCCGACTTTATACCTATATATATACATGTAAATTGAATGTCAAACCATTCAGATAACTGACCAATCGCTGGCCCCGCCCACTGACGCCAATAACTCCGACAGGATGTTTCGCTTCGATTTTTAACGGCGTTATTTTGAGAAATTTATGATCAGTAGCCGTTAACAAAAGAATAACATGGTTGGTTGCTGACCTAAACGTCGTAACTACATACCCTAACGTAATGTAGCTAGGACGTTTAGTTCACAATTCAAAAATCTAATTTTTTTTATACATGCTGTCCATACATTTCGCGAAAAACGCTGTTTGATATCGATTTGGAACTTCGAGTTTGAGTCAATAGGCGTAGCCAGCTTTAGAACTTTGTGTTGGAGTCAGTAGGCGTTGCCAACGGTTCAGTGGGCGGTGCCAGCGATCCGTCAATTAACCCAGCAAAATTGACAATATTCAGTAAAAAGGATTGCTTGAATGCACCTACTAGCACATGTATTTGTAATATCAATTGACCAATATAGTTAATGCTAAATCTATCTAAACTTCACAAAAAAGTACATGTATTACTTAGTTTCCAAACTCCAAATAACTTATTATCTTATTTTTGAAAACAAAAACATGTTGTAATTTCAATTAGACGTAGTTTGTTCTATTCCTACACTTACCTTCGATTTGATTTTCACGCTAATGTCAATTTCATAGTATGAGTGACCCGGGATGCATGGTAGACACGAGAAAATCTAAAAATAGATACACGCTTAAAGCGCTTTACTCGAACTCTTTTTGAGCAATCGTCATTCTACACCACTTTTCTCAAGTTTTAACATTATTTGAAAAAGTGCACCTTTATCTGAGGATCTTAGTGTTTAAGCTACTCACTGACCTATGAACAACAGTAAAAGCAAGTCAAAGGTCAAATTTTACAAATCACTCGTCTTTAAACACGAATGTTCGTATCTAGAGATAAAGAAAAAAAAGAGAAATCCTTTTCTCCCTCTCATCACTGTGTAAATCTATCGTTTCAATGTTAAAAAGTAAAACTCTCATCCACTAAAAACGTCCAGAGACAGTTAACGGCAATTCTAGGTAAATCAAATCGCCTTAGTAAACGTTTTGCAACGAAATATGAAATGGCTGTAAACTAGATTGGATCCGCAATTGACCAAACGTAGCTGTCAATCAAAGAACAAATCGACCAATCAAATCATTCATTTAGACCGGAAATGAACTTTACACTCCAACTTTGGCCGACATAATTGTGAAAAAAAGTTAGTTGCTTAGTCGACTTAAACGTAGTGACTACAGTTTAAATTAGCTGTAGTTTCGACGTTTAAGTGTCTAACCAACCGTTTAATTTTGGGTTTCATGTTGCTGGCCACAATTTTTGCAAAATAATGGCAAATGAAACAGAAGTAGGACGTCCTGTCGGTATCAGTGGGTGTGGCCAGCGGAGTCAGTAAGCGGGGTCAGCGACTCGTCAATATTTCAGACATTTTCACTGAAAGAAAACTTCTATTCAAAAACTTATGGAAAGCTCCTTTGATAATAATTTTATGCAGTTTTTATAATTCCTAATGACGAGACCAACGTCCGGGGCGGGACTCGATCCTACAACCCAAAGATCCATTATGGTCAAAGATCTTATGCATTTGAGACTCTCAAAAACAATACATCGACATTTAAACAAACCAACGAATGAAATTTATTTTGCCACAGTTGATGACTGTTAAATAGTACAAATACTTCAGAGGAGACGCGAGTTCAAGTTATAAATGACGAAACACGATTGTCAATCAAAAAAAGATAGACCAATCAAATCAAACATATGGACCGTAAACGAACTTTTAACTCCAACAATCGTTTTTGTTGGTTTGGCCACTTGAACATCGTAACTACAGCTTGAATAAGATGTAGTTACGACGTTTAAGAAGTCAAACCAATGTTGGAGTTCAAAGTTTACTCCAGGTTTAAATGGATGGTTGATTCTTCGTCGATTGATTCTTCGATTAACAGCCGCTGTAAGTCAATAGACCATGATTCCTTCAGTACTCGAATCGTTAAAAGCCCCTCTCGAGCTGTTGACATACCCTCTCGGTGACATTTTATTCCCTCCACCCAACAATACTCGTGGTTTTACCCATTAGAATATGATCCCAAACTCAAATTGTATTCATAAATTACATTATATACGTTAATGGGATGATTTGAATACACCTTATGTGGAAAACGTGTCAGTGAAATTTACCTAAATTGCATTATTGAGGTAAGTTTTTTCGGTTGTTTACTGAAGTGTTCGTGAATTGTTCATGTTGTTGCTTTCGCTGTTGATGTGTAGATGTTATTGTTGTCAAAAAGAGCCCATTTTTGAGCACTGCAAAACCGAATTTCAGAAAGCAGAGGCGATGTGTTTGATTATAGTTAGGTAGAATGACTGTTAAAAAAACAAACAAAATTAATTGGACAAAAACAAAAAGATCCCAAGAGGTTTAGCATGGGTGCTGGAATTGTTCTTTTCTGAAAGATTAGGTGCAAATTGAAAAAAGAAACTTAAGACTATATATATACCAGAAAATGGTTACGTTCGACCAATTTTCAGACGCCAAGATTTTAGACCGACTCATTTGAAAGCATTTGCAGACGACTGTTTCAAGTTGGTAAAATGATTACAAAATAGTTGTTTTTCTGGCCTCTCCAATTAACTTTATTTGCCACGCCTATCAACTCCGACAGGAAGTCTAGCTTCGACTTTAAACGGCGTTATTTTGCAAAATTTATGGCAAGTAGCATGTTACAAAAAGGTAGAATAGTTTTTTGGCGACCTAAACGTCGTAACTAGGGCTTGAAAGAGCTGAACAATTTTAGACTTGTCCAAATTGAAAGGAGCTGCAGACAACATTTTAAAAGTTTATGAAATTTTAGTTTCCTGGATAGATAACATTGTGAAAATGAAGAAATTGCTTGACACAAGCAATTTCTTCAATTTTCTCAATGTTTTCCCATTTGTTTTTATTGAGGGGCGTCCAAAGAATGACACTGTGTGAGAATGTGTAACCGATAAAGCAAGTTGTCTTCGAGAGATGCGAACATTTCCCTGTAAGTCATGTTCATTTTCTCTGTTTCTGGGAACACTTTTGACGAATATACATGTACCTTTAAGGAACTATTTGACCTCATCAAACTCTCTTGAATTTCAACCAAAAAATAATTCACTAGTAGTACGCCTAATCCCACGATTCCCGCTTTTCAAGCGCTGGGTTGGTTATCTGCTTCTGTCTTATCCCATTACCACACAATTGACCAATCGTGGCTGTGTATCAAGGAATCAACCGACCAATCAAATCGTTTATTCAGCCCGGACCTGAGTTTTCAACTCCTACATTGACCGCCATTTTTTTCAATCTTTTTTGTTGATTTTGCGACTGAAACGTCGTAACAACAGCCTATTGAAGCTGTTGTTACGACGTTTAAGTCACCAACCAACTATTCTACATTTTTGTTGTACGTGCTGCTGGCCATAATTTTTCGTCGCTGTTTTGTTGTTGTTTTTGTTGTTGTTTTGTTTGTTGGGGGTTTTTTTTTGGGGGGGGGGGTTAAAATGTGAAAAAAGGAGTAATTGCTTGTAAAAGCATTTTTACCATTTCCCACAATATTTTTCTACCACATGGGATATTTTCCTTTCAAATTACATTTAATTTTCATGTCGTCTTCAACCTTTTTCAAATTAGACCGGTCTTAAGTTAAAAAAAAAACGGGAAAGGGTTAAGAAATGAATGTAAAAAACGTAACATTTTTTTTTCCGGAAAATATTACCATTTCGAGAGTCATCTTTTTCCTTCTCTTTGTCATTAACGAGTTGAGGTTTCAAAAATAAGTCGACAAACTGTAAAAAGGTTAAAGTAAATAATACAAGGTCATATTTGCATAGGGCAGTGCTTGAGTCAAACATCCGGCAAATATGCAAATACAGTACTACTAACTTTTAGACTAGTAGGATTAGTTCCTTATGGGGATGTTCACCCTTTCAAAAACGTCAAAGAGCATGAAACCCGTTAAACCAATGTGTTAAAATTAAGCACATGATAATTATAGGTTCTACGGTCGCATTTCAAAAATATCGAATGGTCAAAATATTGCTCTTTTGAAATACAATCCATCTTTATGATATGATCTACGGCACGGGAGTTAAATAAACCCGTTGAATATTCTTTACATTACACGGTCTATATTACTTAAGCGTTATAGCTACCCAAATTAGTTGAAGACTGGTTAACATGAAAGTGAGGACTTTATGACGTCATTTTACAAACGGCCTTGTCGCGGCAAATCAATTTTCGCTAAATTCGCGAGTTTCATCAGTTTATCGCAAAAATTAAGGTCACATTATCAAATCAATTTCTCATTCATAGAATACCACAGTTAGCACTGTTTTATCTATTTATTGATGGTATTATTTCATAAATTCGGTATTTCATTAACAACTCTCATTCAATATCCTCTATTTTGATATTGTTCCGTCCCTCTGGGTATTAAGATGTACCAATAATTTTCAATCTCCTTGATTTTTTCCCATCTTTCGTCTGATTAAAAACTAAGAATATGTCTGAAACCGAAATTGACCACTTACTCTGTTGTCGCAAACATGACTCAAACATGTCCCTCTTCAGATTTAAACGACGTTATTTTGCAAAATGCATGGCCAGTGGCAGATAACAAAAGTGTAGAATAGTTTGTTGGAGACTTAAACATCGTAACTACATCTTGAATAAGCTGTAGTTACGATGTTGAAGTCGCCAGAACAACAAAGGAGAATAAAAAAATGGTGGCCAACGATGGAGCTCAAAACTCAATCCTGGTCTAAGTGAATGAGTTTATTGGTCAATTGATTATTTGATTGTCACACGCGATTGGTCAATTACGCCAGGCTACAGATGAAGTGGCAAAGTGTGACCAATGACCCGAATTCGTCATGCAGTAGTCAACGTCATGTCAAGTTTATGTTTGAACAAAGATGAGGTCCCGTACAAAAATCGTTTAGTTTAATGTAAATACGGTGACATATCATAAACTATAACAGGAGCTAAATATATGTCTAAAAGGTAAGTGGGTCATATAAATACATGTATGTAAATATAAATGTGTGAGTAACATGACATTTTTTCATTCAGCTGTGAAAAATGGCTCACACTTTTTGTTGTTACATCGTCCTAACAAACTGACGATTTTTGGATAAGATTTACTATGGTTTACTAACTTTTATCTTAACAATTTACCATTTTCTCCAGGCGAATTTATCTCGTCTTTCGGCAAAGTAGGTTCTTTTTACTTACATTTGAGCATTAGAAATGCAGAAAAACAATATTCTTTCATCAAGGAAGCAGGGTTTTTTTTGGGGGGGGGGGTGTTGTTGTTGTTTTTGTTGTTGTTGTTGTGATGGTGGTTGTGGTGGTTGTGATGGTGGTGGTGGTGGTGGTTGTTGTTGTTGTTGTTGATGATGATGATGATGATAATGATGTTTGAAGGAATAAAATGAAAATATTCAACAATGGGCCTTGTCGCCCGGTATTGTAAACCTACATGCGTTGTGTCATGTGATGGTTTTACGATTCCTACATAATGGCACGGTTTTTTACAAAAAGATGTGCTGTACAAAATTCTTATGCGACCGCATTCGAAAATATACGCGACCCGTAATACAAAATAGGACCATCCGAAAGCAAGTATTTTAAAAGGAGATCATATCAAGCACAGGTCAGTCAGAAACTATATTTCAACGTGAATTTATGGTAAGTTAGAACGACCATTGTACATTTAGATTATTCGCTTCAAACGAAAAACCCGGGTTCGATCCCCGACGGCGGCACTCATCCTTTCCGACTATTTGTCTCCCACCAATGGGTCGATAATCGTAGACTTATGTGGGATAGCAGTTGGAGGCTAGGAAGGGATGTGATGGCGGTACTGGTGTGAGAAATACCAGGAATCCATTGTTTGGTGCTTCAGCCGCCGCGATATAACTGAGAGATTGTTGAAAGCGGCGTAAAACCCTATTCAAACAAACAAATGAAACGAAAAAAATTATCCTGACAAGACTGCATCGTCCGTGCAATCAAACCATGATTGACAAATTTTCGCAATCGGCTTTAAAAGCGGGAGGTCGAAGGTTCGATTTTCTGTGAAAAATAGCCTCAGATGGTTACAAGCAATTCCTCTTTTTCTCATTATTTTTTCCAACACTATTTTATTCGGTGCATGAAAATGCGGGATCGTGTTGTATTGGCTTCAATGAACGATTACCGTAGGCCCACCCGGTGATAAAGTTTGAGGCTTCTGTGCTCTCAAGGACAAAGTGTCTCATAAGCCAAACGGGTGACTATTCCATAAACGAAGCCTTTACCTTTTATAGATAATTGGAGCCAAAAAGAGGGAACCACCAGAGATTCCAGATTTGCCTTGGGGCTAAAACATTATCCCTTATCGGATACCTGGTAGATTTTCGTTATGATTGATTCAAAATTAAGAACTGATACATTTTTATAGATAGTAACCGGTAATAATTTAATTTTCAGTTTCATCTATCAAAAACGAGCGTTCTGATTGGTCGCAAAAAAAAATTCATAACTCCATGAACAAAATTTTGAGCACGCTGCGATTTTGAATGCTTCCGCACGAAATAGTCCTATACAAAAAGGTATTAGAATTTGTAAAATATTTGCTTTTTTCACTCGATGCTTTTAAATTATAAGGAATGAAGAGATTATTTTTGGTTTTCATGGAGGTATAAACCGAAAACCCTAATCACACTTATATATGAATCCGCTTCGCGTATTCATAGAGTGTGATTAGTTTTTCGGTTCATACCTCCTCGAAAACAAAAACTATTCTCTTCATCGCTTAAATATAAAATTGTAGCGCAATTCGCGCGGCGTAATTATTATAGTATGTATGTCTACGGTTTGAAAGATATACACTTTAATTACTCGTTCCAATTCAATCACGCTTTTTTCAGACCTCTAAAGAAAAAATCCTTTGAAAAAAATGTGGAATTTGAAGAAATTGCTTCTAACAGGCAATTTCTTCGTTATCCTAAAATTTCCAAATTGAAAGATTTTTTTTTTAAATTTCAACAACAAACAATGTCCTCTCAAACTTCTTTGAATTTGGACTGGTCTTAAATTATGTCGTCTTAAAATGGGTGATTTGCCGTGGATAGGAACCCTTTTTAATTACTTTACATTATTACAGCTTCAGTAAAATCCCCCAATTATGATGAATTTCCGAGGGTCAGGTGGCAAGGCTACCACCGCCGCCATGGCAGTGGGGGTTGCAGCAGCAGAAGGTGCCAGTATATTATATTTCATGTTCACGCCTTGGTTCCTCAGTCCTGGGGATAGATCACTCTACACGTCTATAGGATTCAACTTGATATTGTTTCTAGTGATGCATAAAATAACGGAGTAAGTCGTCTTTGCTATACTATCTATTCCTTACCTATTCCCACGCATTTACGCTTTTGGCTCCCCTCAAGATACAAAAGATGTTTGGAAAACATTGTGGATAATGAAGAAATTGCTTGTAGCAAGCAATTTCTTCACCATCCACAATGTTTTCTACCGACAGAGTCAAATATATATATCTTTACTTAAATTTCATCAACTTAAAATTGTTGTCTGTCATATCTTTAAATTTCGGCCAGTCTATTATTATGTCGTCTGGAAATGGGTTAGTTGATAAATTCGGTTTCCAAAAAATGGAAGTACTTTATTGGACCATGTTATAGAGCTCTATGTCTTCTTCATCTTCGACGACAACAGTAAAAAAAGCTGGCTTACTGATCGCCACTGTCAATAGACAAATCGATTGACCAATAAAACAAATCGATGGTTCAGCGCGAAACAGTTGTAACTGCCTATATGTTTATAGGCAGTTACAACTGTTTCGCCCTGAACCATCGAAATTCTTCCTTATTCATAAGCAATGATTTCTTTTCCCGACACCATATATAGTATATAAAAGTATTACGTTGTTGGGCGACCCAAACGTCGTAACTGTAGGTGATTTAATGTGTCATTGCGACGTTTTGGTTGCTAAAAAACGGACTAGTGTCGTCTTGTATCTAAGACAAATTGACTTGTCAGAGTGTCGATTAAGGAGGCTCTTGGCTAGCAAGTTTCCTTTGTTGTAAATAAAGAATTAATAGCTATCCGAATAATGCTGGTGAGACTATCCGTGTCCAAGTAGGATAAATATTGAAATATCAAATATGTTAGCAAATGGATGAATTGGCTGAAGCACGTTCTATATATTAGACTGATACCTATCATGTCGACAGTGGTATTTAGTGTGATCATGTGATAATATAGACTATTTCCTGTCTTTTACTTCTATTCTAACTTAAATCTAGACTGCGTTCGGAATGACAAAACACTTTCGAGCGCTGCCCTCTTGAAATCCGCTTTTAATGACAGTCCAGATGCAAAGCGGGGAACCATTTCTTAAACCATTCACTAGCGTTTTGTCATCCTGAACGTCGATCTTTCCTTGTAATGTTGAATAAAATATTTTCTTAATTTCATCAAATTCAAAGGACTGAAAGCTGTGGTAGTACTTGTTGAATGGTCAATACATCATGTGAATATTAATTTCAGGAACAACTCTGGTTTGAAAATGAAATGCAGGAGGTGTAGACTAAGATCAGACTGCACTTAAGTGCAGGCTGATCTTGTCTACAGCTCCTGCCAAAACCGGAGTATTCCGGGCTCAGCATGACAAGGGGTAAGATATTGATTTCGCAATAGCGTAATGGTCTAAACTTAATCGTGTTCCTGATTTAACTTTATTTTTCATAAAATTCTGGGCCGTTATATAGGAAGTCCATGTCCTTTCCTCTTCCGCGTTAAGACAGATCTTGTTAACCTATTATCAGACGACAAAAATTCAGACTGGCACAAAATGAAATAAGTTACAAACGACAATATCGAGTTGGTAGATTTTCTAATATGTCTATTGTAAACTATTTGAAAAATGTAGAGATTGCTTGTAACAAGCAGTTCCTACATTTTCCAAATTATTTTCGAGGGGGGGGGCTTAAAAAGGTTCATTGTGTGGTGATTGGTTAAAAGATATATTGTGGATACTGTCGACTTGTAAGAAGTTTAACCTGTTACCAGAAAACAAAAACTTCGATCGGTCCAAATTCAAAGAAGTTGCAAACGACAATTACGTGTTTTATGAAGAGACAATAATGTGAAAATTGAAAACAAAATGTTTGTAGCAATTGTAGCAAGTAATTTCACCATTTTCACGCATTGTTTTCCTAATTTCAATTTTCTTAAGACTGGCTAAAAAAGCGAAACTATGTGGAAAAGAGTTAACCTCTTCCAGTTCAATACCTAGTTTTTACGTTCCCGTGTTTTATACTTGAGAAAACATTGTGGTGTTGAAAAAGAGGAAATTCCTTGTGACAAGCGATTTCTTCTTTTCCACAATATTTCCTACCCTACTAAATGAGTATTTATCGAAGAAAATCAATCTTATAATATTGTCGTCTGCAAAACGTTTGAAGATGGACAGGTCTAAAGTATTGCAAAATAGTTAAGGGTTAAAATCATTTCAAATAAAAACCAAACTCTTTCGTTTCAGGAAGCACTTGCCGTTACGTACATTGCAGGATGCCGTGACAATAAGCGTCTACCTCACGTTGATCTATGTCTCCGTTCAAGCGCCTTACGTGATAACGTGGTGGAACCCGATGACCTATATGTACTTACTCGGACCTGTAGCACATACTCTGGCACAAATAGCGGCCATGGCGGGGGCCTTGTGGTATTTCAAAAATAAAGCGAAGTGATTTAGGCTTATTTAGTTTTCATTCGTTTTAACTATTTCATTCGTTTATCGGATAAATATTTTCTGGATATTCTTATGACTTGGTTCAGTAGAAGAATTTGTCTTAAACCATTACCTCACAACAAAAGTTTAGACTGGTCCATAATTGAAGTTAATAATTGAATTTCACAATTCTTCGATTTTCTAGGTAGAAGACATTACGGAGAATGAAGAAATTGATTGTTGCAAGCAATTTCTTCTTTTTCCAATATGTTTTCTCAATGTTTTATTGCTTTTGTTGTTGCTGTTTATTTCATTTATCGGATGAATATTTTCTTTGTAGTCTTATGACTTGATTCAGCAGATGAAGTTGCCTTTAATCCATCACCTCACAAGAAAGTTTAGAATGTTCCATAATCGAAGTCAATAATTGAATCTCTAGAGGGAAACATATAGATCAACAAAGAGAGAATGACAAACTTTCTGATTTTCGATTTCTCAACATATGATTAAAACTCATTTGACAAAGACACTGGAACAAGGTTTTAACGTGTTTTGATAAATACCAACTCCCCATCCTTACCAGGAATTTAATTAGCGGCTCGCGATTTCAATCGAAGAAATAATCGACTAGTCATTTTTTTTAATTAGACTGGAAGAGAATTTTAAACTCCTACATTGGCTGACATTTATTTTGACTGGCGAACCTGTTCAAATCTGACAATGCAATATCGGAGAACATCTTAAATGCGACAGGTTCGCCAGTCTAACATTTATGTCAGGTATTTTCTTTAAGTTTTGCGACTTAAATGTCGTAATTACAGCTTATTCTAGCAGCAATTAATTCCTTTAGGTTATTATGAACGATTCGATTTTTTATTGAATGCTGCTGACCATTTCCTTGTTCAATAACGACTATGTTTTAACTTTCTGTCGGAACTCAGTAGACATGTAGATGTGGTCTGCGATCTCTTATTTTTTTATTTGATTATTTTATCCGTAACCTTACTATTCCTGAATTTTGCGACCCTGAAGGTATGTATTCTTGAAATATAATGATCTAATAAAAGGAGAAGAAAAGGGCAGTTTATTGACATGTTGTCGCTGGGCGAGAAAAATGTCCTAACTACAGCTTGAATAAAGCTGTAGTTACGACATTTTGCACGCCCAACGACGATATACTACTTATTAAAACATAGAATCATGTGTTTTCCTATAAAGCTTTCACAAATCAAATCTATACACGGTTGTAAAATTGTAATAGCTTTAGAAGAGGATTTAATCCTTGATCGATACCCTATTTCAATCAAGGATCACCGATCTCAGTCGAAAAATTGATTGGCCAGTCAAACAACTCACTAAAACCGGAAGTAAAATGATTTCCTTCGACATTTTTATGATAAATATCCGTTCGTAAGAGACCCAAAACCCTTTAACTACAGTTTATTCAGTCTGTAGTTACGACGTTTACGTCGCCGATCAACGCTTGCTTTTTGTTTCGTCCCTAACCATGTATTTTCAAAACAAATGTCCTTCTGTATCTCATTCGAAGTGCGCCTTGGTTAAATGGGCGTGGCAAGTGATCCGTCATTTTTCAAGGAGCAAGTTTATACAGGAAATCATTATAAACGTTTGCTCTCTATTTTCATGACCTTGGTTTTAAACCATTCCAACACAGCAAAATTTTAGACTGGTCCAAATTGAAAGAAGCTGCAGACAACAATTTCAAGTTGATGGAATTTTTATTTTTTTCGTCTTTTTGGATAGAAAACATTGTGGATAATGTAGAAATTGCTTGATACAAGCAATTTCTTCATTTTCCACAGTGTTTTTCAAAGCTTTTTTCTCGAGGGGCGTAAAAAGGAGGGATTGAGTTGGAATGGGTAAGTAGGTCTATTACAAACAAGCAAGTTTGGTTGTCTTCTTCAAAACCTTTTTATCGAGGGTCAAAGTAAACGGGTAAGCTCGATTTACTCACTCTTCGCAAGCCAAGGGATCTAATTTCACATCCTTCGTAAGAAAAAAAATAGAGTTAGAACCCTTGTTTTGCCAAGATCGTTTAACGCACTGCCGTGCAGATCCCCAGGCGTGAGTTTGCTCGTCTGTCAATTTTATTTCAAATAATTGACGGAATCCAGCTGTCAATTAAAGAATCAATTGACCAATCAAACCATTCATTTAACCCGGAAGTGAACTTTGAACCCCAACCTTCGCCGCCATTTATATGAACAATTTTGTTGGTTTAGGCGACTTAACTGTCGTACCTACAGCTCATTGAATCTGTAGTAAATACGCTATTTGCAGTCTTCAATAAACCAGTTTACGTTTTTCATTGAACGTTACTAGCCACAAATTTTGCAAATAACGCCGTTTAATATCTGAGTGATGCATATATACTGTCGAACGCAAGAGGACCGGGCCAGCGATCCGTCGATTTTGATTTATCTCTCGAATAAACGACCAGTGCGTCAACAGAGGTAAGGTCGGGCTAAAAACAATTAAACAAAGGACTTTCGAATCAAATAAGATAAGGTAGAATGACCATTCTTGAACCTAAATTCAACAAAGAGCGAAAAGTTTCTCGGTCCTCAGTAATATTTTAACTCATTTTCTAGGAAAACCCCTTTCGCTGGGGTTTACACATTTTTACACTTCATAAAAAGTCATTGATACACGTACATGGTTCATTTCGTCGAAGCACGAGCAGATTATTGTAACCACAGTCCTATTTAAGCTGTAGTTACAACATCTTGTTCATGCACTGACGATTTGCCTCTTAACATATCAGAAATATTGTGCCTAGAAATATTTCGGAGCTTTCGGATGTATTGTCGGTGCTCTGTTTCTGACAAAAAACAAAACAAAAAAACAATAGAAAGCCTTTGACTGATGCAGTGACATTTTCTCGTGACAAAGAATCAATACAGTCTATCCAATACCCCTTTTTTCTAGTTCGATATCGTTAGAAAAACCTTTATTACAAAGATCGAATTTTTCAGTAATTAATAAATCCTTCCTTTTACTTAATGTTCTGAAATTCATTTGATATCAATTTCTCTGTCATCGATCATTTGATTAAATTCGGTCTAAGGATTTTCGTCTATTGATTTTTATCGCACTTTGAAAGAGGAAAATATACAACGAATCGATCAAACTGAAAAAGAGCTAAAATGCCACAGTGTCATTGCGATGGGGTCCTTATCTGTACCCAAACATCTGCATAATCCGGATTGAATGTCATCAAATTTGTTTGGACGAGAATCAATTAATTTCGGATGACGGATGCCTTCCGCCGGTAAATAACCTATCAACGTTCAAATAAATCGGCACGCGCCGAGGAGATGACGGGAAGAAAAGCTGGCCACGTGACCTTTTGTTATTTTACGGCAACATTTGTCGGATTGGCAGGAATTAATTCGGATGTAATGAATATTAAATCACAGATAGACATCAGATCTTAAATAATCTTTTGAATATTTATTTCTTTTCTTCTCGCAGCGAAAAGACGCACTTCAGGCTTCCAATGGTTGCAACTACGTTTTTCTCTGCACGATATTCCGATCGCGAATCGACTTGATTCCTTTCGTACAGGTTAATCCTTAACTGTTCAATCGCTGTTTTTACGCCCCGGTGATTTTTATACCGGAAGCACATGGTGGGAAAAGAAAAAATTGCTTTTATCAAGCAATTTCTTCTTTTCCTACATTATTTTCCAGCCTTTAGGTTGGTTACTTTTCAAATTGCACTCAGTTTAAGTTGTCGTCTGCAACTTCTTTTAAATTGGGCTACTAAACAGAAAAGGGTTATTTTGATTTTATTTTGAAAAAAAAGAGAAGGGTAGAAATATTGCTTATAACTAATTTCTCCTTTTTTCCCTTGTTTTCTCCCACCATGTATAAAGAGACAGGGGCGTAACAACCAAGGATATAATAGGAAAGGGTTAACCGACCCTTCGATAGCAGAACTTTGTAAGCTTGAAGCTTCCTTTCTTTCTTGTGGTGGTGTTGCTTGTTGTTGTTGATGTTGTTGTTTTTACTGAAATGGCAAGATAACTACCTCTTTCGGAGATTTTGACCGACTCTCCGGACATGTTATAAAACCAACAGTGATAAGCCCTGCTTTTAGATAGTCGAATTGCCCAGTTTGTTTGACAGCTAATTCAAACAACGACGTGTGACGTCAATAGGATTAAAAAAAAACATAGAGAATTTGTTTTGTGTGGGTTCCTGTGCCATTGTATTTCAAAATGCTCGCTTCCTTCGGTGCACCAGAACTTGACAATAAATGATGATGGATTGACTTTTTTATAACATTCTTTTACACATTCCCTGCATTCTAATTGGCTGTAAAATTCGTCTCATATCTACATAAAAAAGAATGCAGTTTTTTTGTTGTTTTTTTTTACAAAAAAGAGTTCCATTAAAAGCTTTTCAAATCCGGGTTTATTTGCCCTTCTTCTACTTCTTTGATGTTTTAATAATTGATAAATAGAAATGAAGAGAATATATTTGTTAAAATTGAGGCGTGGAACGGAAATAAAACTTGTCTAGCGTCGATTCTAAATCATTGGGTGTCGGGTTCGATCCCGGTCGCGTCAGATATCCTTTCTAACATTTGTCTCCCAGCAATGGGTTGGTAATCGTAAATCTAAGTGGAATGAGCAGCTGGGGGCTCGGAAAGCATGTACCGTTGGTACTGGTGTGAAAATACCAGGAATCCATAGTTAGGTGCTCGATATGACTGCACCACTGTCACAAGTGTCATTAAACCCCATTCAAACAACTTAGGTTTAAAATGAACAACCTTAACACACTTCTGTGTGAATCCCTTGGTCAGAACTTTGGAAACGATAATCCTTGTACTCGATGGTCAGCTTGATCGACTGTTGTGCCGCCTTTGATAAACGACAAAATTTTAGACTGGTCGAAATTGAAAGAGACTGCAGACGATAAAACAAAGTTTGTTTTAACTGAAAAATAATTTCCATATGAAGCAGAAAACATTGAGATAAAAAGAGAAATTGCTTGTAACAAGGAATTTCTCCTTTTTCACACAATGTTTTCCTTTAGTATTTTTCTCAGTGCGTAAAAAAGCGGGATAGTGTGGTAATAGGTTGACAAATTACAAGACGACAACATTTTAGACTGATCTAAATTGAAAGCCGAAATTATAGACGATAATTCATAGTACATGTAATGCGAAAAAATAAATGCTAACGTTGTGTGAAAATGAGGAGCTGCTTTTAGAAAGCTAATTCTCTTCTTGTCAAAATGTTTGCCATATTTATTAGTTTGAGGGTCGTTAAAAGGGTACTTGTGTGTAACTGAGAAAATAGAGGGTTAGCAAATATGCAATCACGCAAAAAATGGCCGCTTTATCGACGTTTACCTTTCGGTTTCTGAATGGATCGACCTGATGTGCGAGTGATTGAATTTAATGGGCACCAAAAAAGGGTGATAACTGAAAAAATAATAAATGAAAGAAATGTCCTTAAAAAAGAGGGATAACTAGATAAAATAAATATGAAAATTTAAATGAAAGGTATGTCCTAATTCTAGACATTTGTAATTGGATTTATAATGCAGTCGTTAACTTAACCCATTCCAACTCAAGCCCTCCTTTTTACACCCCTCAAGAAAAATACTTTGGAAAACATTGTGGAAAAATGAAGAAATTGCTTGTATCAAGCAATTTCTTCATTATCCACAATGTTTTCTATTCAAAAAGACAAAGAAATTCGAAATTCTGTCACCTTTAAATTGTCGTCTGCAGCTTCTATGAATTTGGACCAGTCTAAAATTCTGTTGTGCGGGAATGGGTTAAATAAACAACTAAGAAGAGGTGGTCGCTTCAGGAAGGTTGTAGTTTGTCTTTGATGAAACGGTTGACAATCGAAGAATCTACAACTTTGAATACCTTTTATAAACGTTAAAACTGCAATAAACCACCTAGACTTATAAGCACATGAATTCGTTAAAATTGTGCAATTTATTCCATTCCCACACAATCTTTCCTTTTTACGCCCCTCAAGAAAAATCTTTGAAAAATAATGTGGGTATTTAAAAGCTTGCTTGTATCAAGTAACTTCTTCAATGTCCTCAATGTTTTCTAGCCTAAGGGGAAAAGATTTTTAGAATTTCAACGAACCAAGAGAATCTTCTGCATCTTCTTTCAATTTGGACGAGTCTAACATTTTGTCAGGTGGGAATGGGTTAATACCTGTAAATAAGTCAGTTTCAGAGGTTTTCCCCAGGGAATAGTTTTGGGGACCTATTACATAACGTTGTTGAGAAACCAAACCCTCGTAACTACAGTTCAATGGAAGGATAGTGATAACAATCAAATATTGATTGACCATTCAAAACATCCATTTAGACCGGAAGTGAATGTACTTGTAACTTGTACTATTGTTTGTCACGTGTTATTGGTTGAGTAAGGGGGGATTTCCAAAAATCGAATCTGTGTAAAACAGGCACCTCATGTATTTATAGAATATGGTTATCTTAAGAAAGTGGCTATCCTTAAAATCAAGATAACCTTTCGCATAATATTTCCGACCATTACCCATGTGCGCCAAGTTAAGTCTTAGATCAGCCTGTACATCCGTACATTCTAGTCAGAGTCTTCACTACGCTCTCTTTTGATAAGAATGTTCGGCTGCGATGCTATAACAACATGCTATAAATGTGCAACCAAAACATGGTAACTACAGCTTGAATAAGCTGCGAATTCCATGTACAGGTCGCTTACAAGCCAAAATATGGCAGCTCATACCGAAAATTATGATATAAGTAGTCAATCGACTCTTTGATTAACAGCGGTGGCACATCAGGTGTTGTCAGGCAGGGCAAGTGCTATCTTCTGTTTTCATTTATTTGTTTGTTTGTTTTGTTGTTATTGTTTCAAACAAACAAAAAATCTGTAAATATGCATGGTATAGGATTTTGTAACAATAAATGTCACGTAAGAATAACTGGATTTATTGGAATAACTTATAATTTATTTCGTTATGAATACTTTTATACAATACTTTAAGAGCATGTTAATAACAAAGCGAATATAATTATCATAAAAACAAAGCGAATGTATAGCTTTTGTATCGACCAGTCTTAAAGGCTCTATATGTCTCGAAGGTAGAAAATTTCTCACCGAAAGGAATCCTAAAATCTTCGTTTAAATTATCTACAAATCCCTCTATGAATATTTCCAGAATAGGTCCCAAACCCGCCATGAAAGCGTTTCCGAACAGAAAACGGGTTTGGGACCTATTCTGAGGTTAATGGTAAGGCGTCTGTACATGTTTTCTTTATACGAAAACTTTAAGATTCTTGTTTGGTAAGAAATTTTGTTTTTAAGTCAGCCGTAGGGCCTTTAACCGAGACGATGTACTTTACACAGGAATATCTTCCTACGCAGAGTAGTCGAATTCCTGATTCCAATCAAATGCTTTTCGGTGTTAAATAAATAATATGGTTGTTTAATCTGATACATTCTAACATTTGGAGATCTTTTAATTTTACAAACTTTACGAAAAACAAAGTAAAGGATTCTTAGTTTATCTGGTCAATTGACCAATCGCGGCTGGTAATCAATGAATCAAGCGACCAATCAAATTATTTATTCAGCCCGGGTCTGAGCTTTCAACTCCGACATTGGCCGCCATTTTTGATATTCTTTTTTTTATTCTTTTGGCGACCTAAACGTCGTAACTACAGCTTATTCAAGCTGTAGTTACGACGTTTAGGTCGCCAACCAACTATTCTACTTTGTTGTAGCTGGTCATAATTTTTTTCAAAATAATGCCGTTAGAAATCGAAGCGGGACTTTCTGTTGGAGTCGATGGGCTTGGCTAACGAAGTAAGCGGGCGGGGCCGGCGATTGGTCAATTCATTTAGTAAATTGTAATCTGAAAAAATTACAATTTACTACAATGACGTCATCACTATAATGTCTTTGGCTCACTACACTATATTCACAGTTTACATGTACATGAAAATCGAAAAAGTAAAAATCTATATCTAATCAATTATTTAAATTAGATAAAAGTATATGATAAAAATAACGAAAATTCGTTTTGTTGTATTTTCGAAGGTTTCGATACGAAGGTATTTGTATGGCATGGAACTATGGGATTTCAAAAAAAAAAATGAATACTTTATGTAAAGCAAGAAATTTTGACCTATCACTGAAAAGAAGTAATCTCAAAAGCACGAGAAGTATTGATCCTCGTCAGGTCTGTGTTCGATTGCCAAAACACTTGACGACTGCAACTCGCCCCCCCCCCCCTCTCGAAACATGTACACTTACAAAAGTGCTCGCTATTCTTTGTACATTAGCGAATATTTTGTGATCCTTGAGGAGAGCAGATAGCGGGGATTTACGTAGACTAACCAGGGTCGAGACTTTTGGATTTTTGTCCATTTTCTGGCGGTAAAATGTAAAAAATATCTATTTATTTTGAAAAAAAATATTCTGGTAGGCCAGCGCGGGATCCGGTTTCTTTTAAGCCATTAACGGAAAACACAATTTTATAGGCGTGTAAAAAGCTGCAAACGACAATCAGAATTGGGTGGAAATTAATGAATAAGAGGCTTTCCGGGTAATTTTTTTAGAAAAAACAGTAGGAGAAATGCTTGTTACAAGCAACTTTTCCGTTCACTACAATGTTTTCTAATCATTTCCTTCTTGAGGGTGTCAAAATATGAAATTGTGAGTTAATGGGTCAAAATTTTGCTAAGAACAGTTTTCTGAATGCCAATATATCCCGTATTTGCATGACGGGATGCAGATGTGTAAACAGCACCACGAAACAAATCAATCTTTCACTCATCTTCGTCGCTTCGAACATGTACGATTTCCGGTGATGAGATCTCACCGGAAGTGTCACTGCCGCCATCTTTACATAATGTTCGCCTCTGTATATGAGATGTACAGTTAGATTCTAATTGTTTAAGTGCTTCCTTTTCTTGAAAGTCGATGACACTTGAAAGAAGATTAATATACTTAATAGCAAATCTTAAAATCTCACTTTTGCTAAGCTTCTTATCCGGAGGATGGGTTGGGAGAAGACGCCTCAGTTCATTGAAAGCGCTGTTTACATTCTGCTGTCGCCATCTTTCTCTTGTATTCGTGTACACGCGTCTATTGCATAGTCCCTTTCTTATCACCCCGGGGTCGGGTTCAAGGTCACTGACTCTTCTGTAAAACTTATGATGACGTAAGTCAAGCGGGACCTCCATCGGAGATATATCTGTCGGCGAACGTAAGCACATTTTTCTTCTTGAAACGAAAGTTGGCGATATTTGATCGAGGGGAAAGTGATTGAACGAGGTCTTTTCGCCCTCGATGAAGACGCTATCGTCACTTTCGTCGTGGTCTCGTGACTCTGTGTCGTCATCAGTTATGCTGTTTGAATCTATCGACAAGTCTCTACGAAAGCACATTTTCATATTCGGTGACATCAGTCTGCGAGAATCGGTTGACGATCGGCCTAGCATAACGTCATTTTCTGATTGACGGCTGTCGTCCGCTATCTCGATCGGAGACGATACGGGACTTATATTTCTATTTGCCATCTTTCCATCTGCAAAATATGAAAAAAGGTTCGCCATGAAGCCAAATTTTCCTTGGTTCTACATATATCATTTAATGCACCTTCACCTTAGCCAAGGGCGACGTCTAATACGTGTTTATTCTGGAATAGACACGTAGCGGGAGTCAGCCTTGGCTAGCGAAGATACATGAAATGCTGATACCGAAGATTTATCTAGCACGGAAGAACTTCTACTATTCTCTGGAAGTCAAATGTTTTGCATAGACTCTCGAATGCCATTTTGCAATAAGACGATACATAACTTTGTGACAGGTACTGAGGTCCTTGGTCGTGGACAAATCTTATGCCCAAAACTCTGCGCCACAATGTACTCCCTTGGACCAAATTGTGAGCATTGCATGATACTCGAATATAACCTGAATTAATCATACAATACTTTTTACAAGAATAAATGCAAATATTTCACAAAGAAAACTCGATTTATTCCGTCATTTGACATTGTCAAATGCAGTTCCAAGTTCCTGCTGAAATGACGGCTAAGTGAAAATCGATGTTATATAGAACGAATGTTTTTTTCACACAAGTCTCTCACTTCAGTTTTAAATAGTCCAAATGTTTATGTGTGTTATTGATATGATGTAGTATTGAACCTTAGCGACATTTACAAAAATTTCATTTAAGTGACGACGATAATATTTCTTTGATTTTATGTATATAGGTATGAACAAAAAAAAAAAAAAAAAAACCACGCGGTAATTCAATAGCACCGAGCGAAAAAAAGTAAAAACTTTATATTTTTTATATTTTTTGTAAAGGACTATTTTGGGCGTATCATGCAGAATAGCTGTGTGCTCAAAATTTTGTTCGTGGAGATATATTTTTTCCCGACCATTCAGAACACCCGTTTTTTTGATAGCCGAAAATAAAAATTAGATTAAATTTTATACGACCTTACTTTACAATACGTTTCAAAAAATTTCTGGATCTACTAAAGGTGCCGAAACAATATAACCACATAATAGGAATCTATTATCTATTAACCCTTTCCTGTTTAAACACGGGATTTTACGTTTCTGTGATTTTATACTTGAGAAAACATTGTGCAAAAAGAAGAAATTGCTTGACACAAGCAATTTCTTCTTTTCCCACAATATTTTCTACCACATTTGATGGTTTTATTTCGAATTGCATCCAATTTTCATGTCGTCTGCAACCTCTTTCGATTTGGACTAGTCTAAATTTTCAAAAACCAGGAAAGGGTTAAAAGACAAAAACACTGATTTTCCATTGCTCATTCCTCAGTGCCTAAAATACGTGATTGTGTGGTAAAGGGTTAGAATAACTTTTTCTGGTCAAATTCAGATATTGTTTAAAACAATGGAATAACGACATGCTTTTAAAAGGTCGTTGTATAGAAAACAATGTTTATTCACACATAGATATTTTAGAAACACGTTTAACTAAAAAATTATGCTGTACTCAGCGTGAGTTCTAAATGTAAGTTCTGTGAGTTCTAAATGCAAGTTCTGTAACCACCAGAGACCACTCTTTTTGATCATAGGACGAATATGTTGGTCGTTCAAATTATATTCATAATATTGACAAATAAACACCGAGTGTAAATATTTTATATTAATGTATTTCAGTTCGATTCGACGAAAGCTTACAGAGTCGCTCACAATTCAAATGTTTTCACATCCCTGAAAGAGAGGCAGTGACTTTAACCTCTTCCCACCAATAGAGGCCGGCTATTAAGTGTCTTGTCTATGAGGACACCCCGCTGACGGTGGTGCTCGAACCCGTGACCTTCAAATCATGAGTCAAGCACCTATACAACTCGGCCATCGAGGCAGTCAATGTAAATTTGACACAAAAATATGCCATATAATTTTTGGTGGATCAAGATACTAGTTTTGAAGTAACCTACATAGAACAGGTGTTGAAAACCACAAAAGAAGTAATACAGTATATGACAAGTTGGTAGAAGTTGTATGCATTAATATCTTTAATAAATATTTAGAAAGGCTAATAACCTTTTGATTACTTTCACAGTTTGAAATAATAAAAAAAATAAATGAATTGATTAAACGATGTTAAACGGTCCAAAGGAATTTGCACAAAAAAAGAAAAATAGACTTATCATTTCTTAAACTATCAAGCCGTCAAGTAAAAATAATAAAAATGAAATAACTTTGAGCCATGTCGATCAGGACAAGCCCGAAACCATTTTACCACATGTTTCATTCCAATCTAAGACAAACATCTGTTAGCATGCAACTCTTTGACACGCTTCTCTAACTGGAATACCAGACATAAAGGTATTGAATATAAACATAAAGCAGGTTTCAAAACAAGTAACAGCATATGCGTTAGGGCGATGAGGCAGCGGATTTGACAAAGATCAGAAAAAATCTTTGATATAAGGTTGGGTCATTATTATAATACAAACGATTTACAAGTAAAGTAAATTTTGTATCAAGCGACCATTCATAGAACGGCCAAAATGTCGTCGCTTAAAGGAATGGTCGCTCAAAACACATTTTTGTAAAGTATATGACGGATTGATTCGATTGCATACATAAATCTTTTCGTACAAAATCCTGTGTTGTTGGGACTTATTAGAGTCCGCTCATTAGTACAATTCTAATGATTACCAACAAAATAAGATTTAGGTGTGATATGACCACTTCTTTATTGGAGCTTTAAAATTTGATTATGGGCTTTCCATTATTGTCGCTTAATGGAAGTTGCAACTTAATAGAGGTGGTCGCTCGAGCAAAGTCGCCTGTAAATATACTTAAAATTTCATGAAGTCGATACTCTACCAAATCATTTTTCTTCTTATTTTAATTAAGAGATGAAGAGAGTTTTTTTTGTTGTTGTTGTTGTTTTCATGGAGGTATGAACCGAAAAACCTAATCACACTGTATGAATACGCGAAGCGGATTCATACACTGTGTGATTAGGTTATTCGGTTCATACCTCCGTGAAAACAAAAAATATTTCCATCATTTCTTACAATCTAATAGAATGGAGCGAAAAAAAAACAAAAGCTTTACAAATTTTGATACCTTTTTGTATGGGACTATTTTGTGCGGAAGCATACAAAATCCCTGCGTGCTCAAGATTTTGTTCATGGAGTTATGAATAATTCTTTTCGACCAATTAGAACGCTCGTTTTTGATAGACGAAACAAAAAAAAATAAATTATTGTATATTCAAACTTAATAATTCTGCTGAAAAAACTTGTTTATAATAAAAGGGATCTTTTAATATAAACTTATGAAATAGTCTCAGTTTTCATTTTTCCAATGAACTTTAAAAGGTTTGTTCTCAATCGTTAAAAATCTTGGCATCCTTTGAATAAATATGATTCTCAACAATGGTGAGTATATGCACTTCAAAAGTTTTCTCGGAACCTTTTTAGATAATTATTTTGAATTTAAGGGAACAATTAATTGAATCTTTTAAGGAAGGAAACGACAATAAAACCACAGTAAAAAGAGTTTACCTTCAGACGTGATGTTCATAGTTATAACTAATTCATTCAAAATCCCTTTCAAAGATCTTAAGATTTTAAGAATCAAACCGGATTTATTTTTTTCACGAAAACGATACGATTTTATCATTTATCAAACATAAATAAGCTGCGTGAAGCATCTTTTACATCGAAAATATAAACATTTACATTTCAAATAGACCGTATTTACGCAAACAGGTTTTAGATCAGTTAATTTATGAATTGAAAATAAAGAAAGGCTTCTTTAGCACCTCACGTGTTGCAGAAAGACGATCTGGCTCCATCCCGAAGTTAAGTTGAAAAACAAAAATCGATTTCTGAAAAATGAAAGCTCGATAACGATAGTCGGGTAGCTAACGATAGTTGGGTCATTTTAAAAAGAAAATGAATTATTTTATACTAATTCATTTGATTTCGATTATTTTTTAGCCTTATTGTGCTAAACCCGGAATATACCTGTTGTCATGGAGGTATAGACAAAGATCAGCCTGCACATTAAGTGAAGGCTGATCTTAGTCTACACCTCCGACTTTCCCTCTTAAACGCAGGTTTGTACATAAGATAAATTTCAAATAAATATCATTCCACTCTAAAGTATTTAGTGGTTTCGGTCCCTTTGATTTGAATGCGAGTATTTAATGCTTTTTTCCTCAATGTTTCTCAAGTATAAAAACATAGTGACGTTAAAACCGGGGTTTGTACAGGAAAGTGTTAATCGTGCGAAGTCAATCTCGAACACAAAATACTAGGCTGCTTTCAGGATGGTCAAATATTGGTGAGCTCTTTCTTCTTGAACCCGCTTTTTAGCTGGCAAAGCGTCAGCTTTGATAGCTAAAGTTAACAGACAAAATTTTGAGATCGTCTTAAAGTTCACCGAGTGCAAACTGCCACTGATGTGTTCTTTTTATTTCGGGAATATTGTAAACCCTGCATGCAAGATCATCTCCTAGGTCACTTAAGCTCACCTGATCACTAAATGACTCTGATCAGAGTCGTCAAAGAAGTTGCACGCGACGATTTCAAATTGTTGAAAATACTAAAATATTCATCTCTCTAGGTAGAAAACAATATGGAAAATGAAGAAATTGCTTGTAACAAGCAATTTCTTAATTTTCCACATTGTTTTCTACAACTGTTTTCTTGGGGCGTAGAAAGGAGGGATTGTGTAGGAATGGTTAACTCCTTGGTTACTTTAACCTCGTTTATTTGTCATGAGAAAGTTTGACAGAGAAGATTACTGAACAAAACCATGTGTACAGTAGCTCACAGTACTTTTCAGTACTTTGATTACATAAGTGCAAGAACAAAGCTGGGTATCATATACTAGACGAGAGCGAGTGCTTTGACATTCTGAACGAAAGATAGTTTTCTTTTCACGTCCCCGACCGAAAGACAGTGTCTTAACCAATTCACAAACAATCCAACCAATCTAAAAACAATGCAATATCTTGTATACGACCCTCAAGAAAAAAAGGAAGAATAATTAAAATGAAGTACTTGTTTTCTACTCCGAAAGACAGTGGTTTTTTTTTCTTCTTAAAGTCCCCCTACTAAAAATTTGGACCAGTCTATTTATTTTTTTTAAATCGACTGCCTAACATTTAACATATATGTCTTTATTTCCTCTTTTATGGAAGATTAACAAAAGACATTCAACATGAGTTTACAAGATTGGATTGACATCAATATCTCCAAATGGAAACAAAGAATGATAAAGAATAAAAAGAAGCAAAGAGAGAGAGGTCGTCCAACTGATGCGAGCTGTTTATCATTCACCCATTAGTGAGAGACACATGCCGAGAATATGAGTGTTGTCCAATGTCGGAAAGAATTTGGCCAATCCGGTGCTCGAACTCACGACGATTGAGTACCCAGCGCGTAACCGACTGAGCTTGCCGGGCTCGGCCATAGATGCCTGAACAAAGCTTGTAGCTTTGTAGTTTTACCTTGAAGCTAATACCTTTACAACAAAACCTAAGAATATGTACTGAATGCAAAAAACAAACACCAAACAGCAAGATGACAGACATCGAGATGAATCATGACAAACCGTCAGAGGAGATCATTCAAGCAACAATAAATAATGGAGATAAAATGTCGAATCTCATAACAAACTTTAACAATACACAAAGGCGTGATATTCAAGAAAACACTTGTTTCAGTGTCTCACCCATCGAAATGCAGTTACCATCTGTGATATCGTCGGTAGACGAACAAAATATCGTAAATACAGCTTGAATAAAGCTATATTTACGACATTTTGGTCGCCCAATCAACGATATGCACTCGAAATTCTGTCTGAACTGCTGAGATGGCATGGCATGTTAAAAGTGAGCAACTAAACAGGAAATTTTGAGACGGCATGAACTACGCTCAAAATGACGAGTTTGTTCTTAACCTTAATATATTACTAGACGATAACATTTTAGTCGGTTCCCTAATTAATAAAGATAAGAGACGAAATTTAAAAGTGCATTTGAAATTTATATAAAGAAAGGGGGCCTATATAAGGTTAAGTCGTTTTGATAAAATGAGAAATATTTGCCTGATACAAGCATTTTCTCTCTTTTTTTTCACAATGTTTTTGTGGTTTTATTTCTTCATAAAAAAGTGAGAAAGTGTTGTCACGAATAATAGGACCATAAGGGTTCGTTTATTTCAACATGTTTATTCTCCTTTTATCGTACTGTACTTACTATGACTCTTGAAGACTCGTAAATTATAAGTGAAATACTTCAAATTTATGCCTATTATGATTTCGTCATTCTGATTGGCTGAAAAAATAGTTTCATATGTGCACGAAATAAGGAGTTCGTCAATATTTTGTGTGCTTCCCCGCAAAGTCGTATATCTTCATTACATTAGCTTTCTTAAATTTGTTCAATCCCCGCTTATTTGATACAATTTATAATGCATCGTTAACAATCAATTTCAAGAAATGGAGAGAGTTTCTTTTCATTCAAGTATGAAACCAAAAACACGATCACTTTACTGGGTAGTCGATTCATACAGTGTGATTAGGTTTTTAGTTTTATACGTCAATGAAAACAAAAAATATTCTCTTCAATTCTCAATTAACCTATTGTCAAACATTGACGCATTCTGACTCCCTAAAGAAATAGGACACTGATAAAGGAGATATTTCTTGTAACAAGTAATTTCTTCTTTTTTCACAATGTTTTCTTCTCTACTTTATTTTCCATTTCAAGCGCAATTTGAAACGCCGTCTGCAACTTTGTACCAGTCTAAATTTTGTCATCCGGTAATAGGTTAACAAACATATGTATATTTTTTTTTCTTTTTTTTTTTTGAACGGCCAAGTCGCATACTTTTCTCTTCTGCCAGTTGTGATTATTACAAACAGTTTAAAAAGAAACACATGAATGAAACATGCAATCGAATAGTGTTTTAATCATTTATAATATAGTTTCCTTGAACTTCTTTTATTGATTTTTTTCTTCTTCTTCTTCTTCCACGATTCTTTAGAGTAATGATTTCAACATCGAAAACATGTTTCTATGACAAGCTACGAAACAACTTGCCATCTTTTTCCCTCAGACAATGGCCTTTTTCTCGTGCACGTGTGTCTTCAAAACTGTTCGTGATAATTCTACAAGGTTATCGTGACGAAGTCTTTAAATCATTCCATAATTACTGCTGACGAGTTAACCGTTATGCGAGGCCGCAAGATGGCGGGACGGGTTTATCGCGCATGTTTACGGAGAATCCGGGTTAAAACGAGATTTATTCGTTTCTAGGTAAATTATTCTAATAAAATATACATCTGTCCTCAGAGTAATTGCAGAATTCCCAGCACGAATAAGTCATTACATACTTATCCTTTCAAAACGTTAACCCTCTTTTTCATCAAAAACATGAAAAATTTAATGCATTACAAAACATGTTTAAATTCAAAATAGTTGAAGACGACAGTTTCGAGTTTTCGGTATATTATTCACAAACACGGGATTTTGTGGGAAAATTGAAAATAGAAAAGGTAAATATTTTTTTACCAATAATACTGGTAACCATAAGCCTTCTATCATAAAACATAGTACTGATAGTACTGTAAGCTAGCAAAGCATGTTTTTATTAAATAATTTCCTTGTCAAAGGTTATCATGTTTAGTAGAATTTAGAAAACGTTTGCCTTGTAGGGTAGAATACAGCATATACGATGAAAACATTGCTTATTACAAGCAATTTCTTCATTTTCCACAGTGTTTTCAAAAGCCATTTTCTTGAGATACTTCAAAAGTGTGATGAGTTGGAATGAGTTAAATAGCATAATTTTGAATGAGTTATTTTCACCTTGTATAAAGTTAATTCATGTGACCATAAAAAGCAGTGGTAGTGTTTGCAATATTCTCAAAATAAGAACTACTTTTTATGACGTAGTAATTCAATGGCTTTAGTGGTTAAGCTTCCAGTGGCAGTTTGCACTCGTTTAACTCTGAGATGACTTACACATTTGTCTGTTAACTTAAGCTATCAAAGTTTACGCTTTACTAGCTAAAAACGAGTCCGGTTGCAAAATCAATCTTATTCTTCGATTCTCAAAGAAACGATATTATTCTAGAAAATCTCTCACGTGGGTGACATATGAATCGAGTTTGAAGGAGACGAACAGATTTACGTTTGATAGAAAAAAAAGTAAGATTTTTTTCTCACACATTTTTCAGGGATTTTCTTAAAGTAATTCGATTTTGTCATGTAAATTATCATTAATCATGACAGAAGAGATACTTTCAAATGAAAATCAAGTTTTTTTGACGTCTGAGAAAACGGTATCCCACAAATAAATACTGTCGCATTTAATATTGTTTATAATGATTACGGTGTTATTCCTGACCTCGAAACAGTCGGTTTCAATTTTATAACTAGATTTTAGATATATATTTGATTCGTGACTCGTGTTTTCCAAGGATTTTCATATTAAAATAGGAGATAAAAATCAGCAGGTGGCTCTAGACATTACCAACCCCTTACTACTGGTCCCACCTACAAAATGATTTCCACAGGCATCCAATGACATAGCGATTTGCCTTCACCCTTTCGCTATTGAATTTTAGACTGGTCCAAATTGAGAGAGGTAGCAGATGACAATGAAAATTGGATCCAATTTGAAACGAAACCATTATATGAGGTAGAAAATATGGGGGGATAAATTGCATGTTATAAGCATTTTTTACTTTTTCCACAATTTTTTCTCAAGTATAAAAATTACGGCGTCCTGAGATACCGGGTACCTACAGGAAAGAGTTAACGGTACACCTCCTGTAATTCTATGCAATTTGTTTAACGGTCTTCCTCGAACACAGCTGCAGCCCTGGAATAGTAAATCAAAAGACTGAAAGTACTGAGAAGAATGCGCTGAAAGGGTCATAACTGTGGAATTCGGTTCAAATTTATTTATTACTTTCCGAGTAAGCCTCCCTCCTTTTAACTTAAACCAGCATTCCCATTCATGTACATATGTGCGTGAATAACGCACAAAAACATTAACCCACATACAGAAATCAAAAACTAGCATTGTCTTAACCCATTGCCAGACAGTGGCGCTTTTAAATGATCCTTATTATGAAAGATTTGGAAAATATTGTTGAAAATGAAGAAATAGCTTGTTAAAAGCAATTTCTTCATCATCAACAATGTTTTCTGTCCAAAAAGACCAGGATTTTAAAGATTTCATCAACTTACAATTGTTGTCTGCTACTTCTTTGAATTTGGACTGGTCTAAAATTCTATCGTGTTAGAATGGGTTATAAGCTCGCGTCACGCACAGCAAAATTAGAATGTTCAAGCATATCATTCTCCATTGATCAACTATAATACGTGAACTCCTTTTAGAATCATGGAAAAAGAGAATAACAGCTTCTACAGTTAGAAATCAATGACCTCGATAATTGTTTGACCCTCAACTCGGCCATTTCTGTAAAGATCATACTAAACTCACGTAGATTTTCACTTCAAGTTTATGAGTATACGTGGAAATATGCGGAAATGCGCGGAAATTTGCTTCAGGGTGACCGATTTGAAATACCGGTTTAGACTTAGGAAAAAAGAGTATTTAAAGCGTTGTGAGTAAAATTCAAAAGAAAAAAAAAGACGTTAACGTTATTGTAACGTTATAGTTTGCACATGTTAGTTTTGCCTTTATGATGAAGATAGTATCAAATTATCTTCGGCGCCCTGTAGTCGCGCGATTTCCTTATTCGTTATTCGGCATTAGAACCGTGAAAAATCTTAAGTAAAAAGGACAAGGCTGAAAGCTAGATGACACTTGTTAAATGTTTGATGTGTTATTATTGATTTAAACTTGTAAATAACGACATAATAAAGCGTAAATATTTAGTAAATAAGTAGAAACCGGAAGTTGATATGTTTACATTCTAATTTTCAAAATTTTCTACTTTCCTTTTGCATCTATTTGATTTTTATTGAGTAAAAGCTATGAATCCCACAATAATCGGGTTTGCTTGATGCCTACGACCCCCCCCCCTTACTCGCTCTAGAATGTTTTAAAGCACTGGGCGGCGTGATTATTGTAAAATTGCATTTGCGACCTGAGCCATATTTGTAAACATTGACTATCTATGGTCACATGACTATATCACATGTCACTTGAGATCACGTGATTACCAAACATGGGACGGCGAATCACAAAAAACAAAATACTGCGCTGATTATTACCTTATTTTTCAATAATTTAAAGCAAACTAAAGCATGTTTAGAAGTCTATAAACGAATTTTTATATCATCCTTTACATGTGCCATATCATTGTCTTCAGCTACAACTAACTGATTGTGGCAAGTTGAGATGAGAAGTAACCCGAGGTGTATTCATATCTAAGAGATCACGTGATATGTGTTATAAAAAAAACGAAAATAATTGTCTTGTGTTCATTTTGAGGTTTTGTTAAATCTAAGTTGGAATTGCTCTGCATTCCAACTTAAAAATGGAATTGTGCTACAACTCCTTGTTATTTTGGTTCGAGTTGCGTTGAAAAAAATCTATGTCGCGAAACCTCAGGAAAAAAATTAATTTTTCTGCGCAGTGAGAATCTAATACAATAGATTGGATCACTTCTACATCATTGTATTCAATGATCAAGATCGTCCAACGACAATGTAGACAAGCTGTGAACGGTTGATTCTGTCCCGCTAAATAATGCAATGATTCTTATAATGCCTATTATGTAATTATTTATTTATTTATTTTTTTTTTTTTTTTTTTTAACGCCTTTAGAAAAATTGGGAATCAACATTTGTAGATATGTACTGGCTTCTGACAAAAGGAGGTTTTTATATTGCTGCTTTTTGTAAGCTTGGTCGGTATCCCCTATTTTTGTGGTTTGGTGATAGAGTAAGACATGCTTAAGAGATAATTACGACATTTCGAATCGAAACTCAAACAATGATGCTTTTCGAGGCCCCCAACAAAAGCAATTGGGAGAACATAGTGGTATTTTTTCTTTATCTTTCTGTATATCTGTCCACCAATCTGTCTGTCTGTCTGACCGTCCTTCTGAAAAAAGTGAACCAAAACTTAACGCTATCTGTATCTTAAATACTATCTATGTAACGAGGATAAAGCAGAGTAGGTGTGTTTCATCGAACAAAAGACATCAGCTTATGTTAAGGTCAAGGTTATCATTCAAAGTTATATATCAGGGTTAAATAATGCCTTTTCGGTGAACCGTGTTTCACAAACATATTCTTTTGTTGTAGTTGCTTTCTAATCATTAGATTTGAATGACTGTTTGGTTACTTTCTTCGAAGTAGTTAATGTAACATTTTATCCCGTTCCTTGTAACACATTGTCCCAAGCGAGGGGCAAACTGTTACAGAAAATTACGATGCAAAATTTCGATTTTATTTGAAAAGATATTAAGATCTGTTCGTATATGAAAGTTCATAATTTGTCCCTGTAGATTAGGTTTGTTTGAAAATAGAAATGGTTTTGGTAAACAGATATTTGAATTTTCTATCAACGAAAATAGAAAAATTATAACAGAAAGCCGCGGCATCCCCCTAACGGCGAAGTTGCATTATTCACATGTTTTGGGGTTTTTTTGGGGTTTTTTTTGTATCACCAATACTCTGTTGGGGATCTTAAATGTTCTGCTCAAGCACATAACAACGAGACCAGCGGTACGACCGGGACTCTAACATGGAACCTTCGGCTTATCTCAAATTGAGATATTGTCGCCCGAACTGTTTCAAGCACTCTAATTACACATACATGTAGGTTTGCTCAGCATGTCATGTCTCTATATAATTAATGGATCGCTGGCTTCGCCAATTCAGCTCCAACAGGAAGTTCCACTCGAATATGAAACGGCGAGATTTTGCAAAATTTATGGCTAGTATCATATAACGTTGGTGTTTTTTTTTTGTTTTGTTTTGTTTTGTTTTGTTTTGGTTTGGTTTTTTTTGTTGTTGTTGTTGTTGTTGTTGTTTTTTGTTGTTGTTGTTGTTTTGTTTTGTTTTTTGGGGGTTTTTTTTGTTTTTTTTTTTTCGGGGGGGGGGGTATCTGAATATCTTAGTAATGAAAGCTTGAACAAAAGTCGTCAGAGACGTATTGTGCTCCCCGAATATAGCCCTGTCACAAAAAAACAAAATAAACCGGGAAAAGGGTTCAGACGGAGATGCGGGTTTACGCTCGCCCTATTCCAGACATGCTAGAGTTTAACGTACATCCTTGAGCTCTGACCTTGATCTAGGAGCTATCTGGAAATTTGTTTCAAATGGTACATCTACTTACGCTAGAGAGCGATTGTGCAAAGTTATTTCGAATTCTATCTATGATTTAAGAAGCTATGCTCCGGACATGGTTATTTCATCGTTTTTTGACATTGAGCTGTGATCTTTACATTGAAAGAGAACAACTGTTCAAAGTTATATCTCAAATCAATCCACAATTGAAGGAGCAATGCTCTGGAAATACTTGATATTTACGTTCGGCCTTGAGATGTGACCTTGAAATTGAAGTTATTTGAAGATTTGTTTCAAATTGCACATCGACTCACGATAGAACATTTTGCGCAAATTAATTTTGAAATCCATCCAAAATTAAAGGAACTATTTTCCGGACCAGTTTCATTTAAGCGTTTGACCTTGAGCTGCAACCTTGAGTTCAGGCTATTTGAAGATTTGTTTAAAATTGCTCATCTATTCATGATAGAGAACAATTGTTTAAAGTTATTTCGAAATCCATCTATAATTGAGGGAGCAATACTATGGAAATGCTTAATTTCAACGTTTGACCTTGAGATGTGACTTTGATCTTGGAGTTATCTAAATTCTTTTTTTTTCAAATGGTATATCTACTCATGATAGAAAACAATCGTGCCAAGTTATTTTGAATCCACCCACAACATAAGGAGCTATGCTGTGGACAAGGTCAATTTTAACCTTTGACCTTGAACTGTGACCTAGACCTTAAAGCTATCAAAAATGCATCGGCGCAATATTGTGAGGAATTCACAAGTGAAATTTCATCTAATTTGGCCAAAGGGATATCAGGGCGGCCGAACGGAAGGACGGACGGGCGGAAAGACCAAGCGACGGCAATATGCTTTCCTTTCGGGGAGACTGATAAGCTGTAGAGTCAAATGAGATTCACGAAAGTTAATAGCGTGTCAGTTGCAATACACTGACTTATTTTATTAACTATTCATTGCTTGTTCAATTCAAACATCGTTTTAAACAAATCGCTGCTTGTGCATCTTGTTTAACCCACAGGCCTATCAAGAAAAAAGCTTGGGAAAACATTGAGAAATTATATTTAAAAAATGCTTGTCGTATTAATTTGTTAATTATCCACAAGGTTTGAACCTCAAAAGACCAGGGTTTTTAAGATTTCATCAAATGAAATATGTTGTCTCTAATTTCTTTGAATTTTGGACCAATCTAAAATGATGTCGTGTGGGAATGGGTCAGGAAAAAACTCTTAATACCCAAAGTATATGAAATATGTTTTATGTCTCGCTAATGATTCTTTTATTTTTAGACCAACGTTGACAGACAAATCGCAGACTTACAAAGCCTTTATCATAAAGAGAGCTTTATTTATCTATAGGCTAGATTTTAGTTGGTGAAAATTGTATCTACGAGAGAAGACAAAATTCACAATTTGCATAGATTAGTGAACCGCAACCACAGGGTTAAAGTTAAAGTAGTATTTTTTTTAATAAAAAACATCGTCTTTAAATAGTAATTGCTGGAACTCATTTATCACAATATTTTCTAACCTTCAGTATAAACCTTCAGTATAAACTTTATAAGAACGTTCCATTATAATCTGTTATCTTTGAGATCTATTTTGTAGATACAAAGATTTGCCCTTGAACAAATAACGTTTAAAAATATACTTGTCCCAAAGTAGAAAAGCCCAAGTCGATCGTTGGCTTTCTACGCCCCTGATTTACCATTCCAGTTACATGGTAACCCTTTCCTGTTCAATCCCTGGTTTTACATCCCTGTGATTTTATATCCGAAATATTATTGTGGAAAGTCAATTTTCTTATTTTTCTACAATGTTGTCTTCCTTAGAGGATGGTTTCATTTTAAAGTGCATCAAATTTTCATTGTTGTATGCATCCTATTTCAATTTTGACCAGTCTAAAGTTTTGAAAAACATGACAGGATTAGTTGACTATTACCATAAACGTTACAGATGAGTTAATTGATAATTAGCATAATCGTTACAGATGAGCCTGAAAGTGGTACAAAATTCACATTGTTGGAATAAATGCTATTGCACATCTAGACATGAGATCAAAACATCTTTCCATTCTCAGTTGAGAATTTAGACACATTTCAAATTTGAACTTTTAAATTTCTACGAAGTTCGGGTAAATTCTCAAAATCGCCGTCGCCAATTCGTAAATTGAGTACATAAAATGTGATTATCCTAGTGCATGAAGTATACAATTCATGAAGAATAAAGTAGTTCTAAAGTCATGGAAAGTCTAAGAAAAGCAAAATTGAATGCAATCTTTAAACGACAACTATACTATCACTGGATATGATTAATACATGTACCCCTCAAAGGCCCAAATGACAGAAAACATCTTGTATTGGAAACTGTCTTCTTTTTATTTAACGAAAGGCCTCGAACGTGATTAAAACATGTACATCTTAATACTCCACGTCACAGAAAATTATTTTATAATTGGAACAAATACTTTTTTCAACGAAGGACCATAACTCCTAGAAGATTAAATGGACCGTAATCAAAATAGAGAATGCACATTTTTGCTTGATGTTGATTACACGAGTAAAATTTGAATGGAATTCGCTTTATAATTGGAGAGAAAATGGGCTTATTTTTTAAACAAGTTAGAGGCCATAATTCTGAGGCTTGGAAAGGATGTAGTGGTAGTACTGGTGGGAGAAATACCAGGAATCCATTGTAAGGTGCTCCAGCCGCTGCGATATGACTGAAATACTGTTAAAAGCGGCGTTAAACCCCATTCAATCAATCAATCAACCATAACTCCGAGAAAAAAATTATAGAACGCAACCATATGTACACATCGTTGCTTGATACCGAGAGGGTGGTTGTAATTAAAATTAAATCTATCAAGTAGTTTAGGAGAAAGTGGGCGGACAAGAAAAAGCTACAGACCAACCGACCAACTAACCGATCGACTCCTATATACACCCCAAATAGTTTTTGGGATTTAATCATACAAGATGTTTTGGTGAAAGGGTGGACGTACTTAACCTTGTTATGAAAGGTCCGGTTTCTCTGCATAACTTAAAGTAGGAAACAAAAGCAATTCAAAAAAAAATGATGAGTACGAGAAAAGGCTCTTATGTCGTAAAAGTGAAGTGGTTTGCGACAGTTCGAGTATCTGATACTTCCGGTTGCCCGTCGACAATCTACTACTTGTAGAATGCACGACTTATTGAATGAAATCAGTAAAATCATGCCTGCGTTGGCAATATAATCTGACTAAAAACTATACATTTATCAGATTATAAGGTTGGGCTTGTGGTAATTGGGGATCGAACCCATGACATCCATGAGTGAAGATTGTGAGTCTGACGCGATACTGACTGCGCTATGACGGCGGCTATATGTGACTCAAGCAAAAAAATAAATATATCATTTAATAGGAAGGCAAAATTGTTTAGGATTAAGACGTTGCTATTAATCAGTACCTTATCATTGGAAGCTTTAAGTTTCCCTTGAAAACGTCATATTCTCACATACAAACGAAATATTATCACGCCAATTAGAGCCCCGTTAATTTCTGTTATCAAAGATTATAGCAGTTTTATAGAACCGGGGGCGCAAAGAAACACATATTTGCTTGCTTAATAACCATCTTTTTTCTCAAAGGTGGTACCTGAATCATGAACAGACTATTATTAAAAGAAAAACGACAACAGGTAATTATTTTCTCTAAGCTTAGCCCATTCACACACTACAAAATTTTAGACTGGTAAAAATGGAAAGTAATTGCAGAACGACAATTCCAAGTAAATGATATTTTGAAGACCCTTTTTGGGGGATAGAAAACATAGTTCATAGTAAACGAATTGCTTGTCCAAGGCAATTTCTTCATTATCCACAATTTGTTCCTAATTATTTCACTTGGGGGCTTCAAAAAGCGTCATTGTGTGGGAATGGTTAAACCAATTCCCACATAATCAAGCTTTTTGTTGTCTTGAAGGAAAAAGCTTTTGAAAACTTTGGGGAAAATGAAGAAATTGCTTGTTACAATAAGTCTTACCAACAATGCTTTTTACTTAGAAAGGCATTTTTTAAAAAATTCTTCAACTAAAATTGTCATCTGCAACATCTTTGAATTTTGGCCAGTCTAAAACTGTGTTGTTTGGTAATGGGTTGAATACTCATAGTCGTTGGTCTATAGATGAAAAAAGACCGCTGTCTCATTATAATCAAAATAGACAGAGTCAACTATTGATACGAATTTCTAAATAAGGTTCACTAGCTAAAATGCATTACGTTGAAATATGTACAAGTTTGTTTGCGTTGTACTCTTCACATATTTATCAAAACAATATGAAAGAATATCTTTGAATAAAAGACTTATATGGCTTTTAAAAAAAAGAATCCACAGTTTTTATCAAATTATTTATTATTGTATGATTTGATTTGTTCATTCTTAATTCATTTTTAGGGTATGCTAATTTCAAACTGTCTAGAGTCTTTTTCGTTTTCGAAAATTTATTGTGCAAAAATTTGCTTTGATAAGATTTGCTTATCGATTCTAATCTGCCGCTGTGAAAGTTAGGCAGTAAAAATGTTATTCTTGTCATTTCGGGTTTCCACAAAAAAATAATACAGAACGAACTTTTTGTGTAAATATAGTATAATAATAATTCATAATGGTTTTACATTTTCTTCCGGAAGTTATATGTTTTGTCAATTTTACTAAATATCTCACATTGACAGCTTTTGAAATATCGCCTTACATTTCCTAAATCAAACAGAATATTTATATGCCTATTTCGATTTTGACAACGTTACCGAAACAACATATATCAGTTGAACAATTTTGATCTTTTCGATTATCAAAAATAGCATGAGAGAAGTGCATGCTTTTATTTTTTCTAAAATGCTTCCGACAAAAAGATGCACTGTCGATTTGAGCTTTTTCAAAAAAACCCTAAAGACTCTTTTCCATTTCGGTCAATTTAATATTCCAACCGAATATCAAAAGGAATTTGATCTGTTTTGTCAACTTTTGTAAGGATTTTAAAGAAGAATTCTTCGCGTTAAGATTTCATTGATTAGAACATAGGTTACTACAAAAATTTCAGCCATATGTGCAGTTCGCTTGCTTAAACAAATATCCTATTTTCTTTTTAAAAAATCATAGGCACGAACAATACACGCTATTCTTTTGAGAAATTTGAGGCGAACCCGCGATTTTAATGCGCCCCTTCGATATTGTCACCGTTAGACCGCCCCCATACATCAGCCGCGCTCACGTAATGCGTTTTCTGCGTTACATGTAATCTACAAATTCAAGTGTCATTTATTTACATACAGTATACTGGGAAAATAAATACCTAGCATTTCTCAGCGCAGATTTTTTAAACTAAAATATTTCATTTTAAAATTAATTCGATTCCCAGCACTTCAGCGACCTTTCCCACATAGAGGTAAGTCTTTGACGCCCTCTTACTAGACAACGATCGAGACATTATAGCAGCCTTTGAAGTGACATGCTTCGAATAGTGACTTGTCATGCTAAAACATACTTTACAGAAGCAACTGGAATCTCTGTTATGTCTATTCATTTACTTATTTATTACTATTGTTTTATCATTGTTATTATTATTGATATAATATTTTTTCATCGAGGGAAAGAAAGACAAGCGAACTGAGTTGTTTATTTAAAACGCAAACTAAATTTGCCTACATTTTCGTTCTGCGCAACCTTATCGACCAATCTTCTTTAAAGTTTTAAGAATGTTTCGGGAAACGACAAACGTTCTTTATATTGACAGGTTTATTTTTATTTTGATATAACACATATAAGTGTTTAGGCAAAAAAGACAACCTGTCAGTGAACAATAAGCGTATACTAGAGTATGTATTTTAACTGCCATTTTAAAAGGGTGTTTATTATTAGTTAATTTACAACTTCACTTATCTTTATCTTTATCTTTTCCGCTGTCTGTGGATGCATGTACCATTTTACTAATTTACAGATCGTGTCTGTCAGTCAAAAAATCAATAGACTAATCAGATTATTCATTTAGACCGGAAGCGAACATTGAACAACAACATTGGCGTGGATATAGCTGAGGTATTTTAGCCTTTTTGGCGATTTAAAAGTCGTAAATGCGGATCATTGCAAACAAAACAACAACTCCGTTTGATTTCTACCTGGAAGTTCCTGTGGGAGTCAGTTGGCGTGGACAGCGGAGTCATTGGGCGGGGCCATAAAACCGTCGCTGAAGTTCGTGTGACTTACATCAACTATGTTAACCCGTTCCCTCTCAGTGACGCTTTAAGACGCCCCCGAGGAAAAAAGCTTTTGAAAACATCGTGAAAAATGAAGAAATTGCTTGTAACAAGCAATTTCTTCATTTTCCACAATGTTTTCTACCCAGAAAGTTGAGTAAATCCAAAATTTCATAAACTTAAAATTATGGTCTGTAACTTTCTTCAGTTTTGGCCAGTCTTAAATTTAGCTGTCTGGTAATGGGTTAAGCTTGTTTGGGACCAAACGTCAGAAATTCCATGACAGCATTTTAACGATGAATGAGGTTGCATTAATTCTTGTTATTCGGTGAGTTTAGAGATGGCATCTAGACATTCCAATTTGGTTGCACTGCAAGAACCGTCAGAAACTCTTTATCCATTTATCTCGGGTCGACGGTTTCGTGTTTGCCGAAATACAAATTTAATATTTTTCGCTTCAAACTCGTGATTAGTAGATTCTACTTGAAAAAAGGAGATTGTGGTGTCAACCTATTGACAGACCCCCTGAAAGTTTAAGTAATCTTATTTAACTTCTTTATGCCTATTTATTTATTATTTACTCATATAGTTTTCATACACAATTTGAAGAAATAAATAACATTGAACTTATATGTAATTTTCTTAGATGTGTATATGTGACCAATTGTGGCTGTCAATCAAATAATCAATCGACCAATCAAATCATTCATCATTTCAGTTAGTCTGGCTACCTAAACGTCGCAACTGCAGTTTAGATAAACTGCAACTACAGCTTGGATAAGCTGCAGTTACGGCCTAACCAAAAACATATACTTTTTGGTTGCATGTTACTGGCCATGAATTTTGAAAATTACGCCGTTTGATATCGAAGTTACTATTTTGTCGGAGTCGGAGGGTGTTGCCAGAGGAGGCAGTGGGATGGCCAGCGATTCGTTAATTGCATATTCAAGTCTAAGTCATTATCGAATTTTGGGGAAAACGCTAATGACAGACGCCTGTCAATAGCGGGTTTACGACAGAAACGCTGTTGACAGACGACTGTCAATAGCCACTCCGAATTTATAATCCATAGGTGCTTGTAGAGGAATATCGCTATGATCAAATAATTCATTTGTTTCGAAAAATGTAAAAAGTAAAAAAAACTCAACAAAGCACTGTATAAGCGATCAATATTGGTGTTCGTCCCAACAAGTAAAAGAAACAAAAGTATAGAGTGGGATGATTTTTTTCTTCCGCTGACAAAAATTGTGATATGCATGCCCAATTTTAATTGGCACCAAATATCAAGCGATAGAATTACTGTGTGCTGACACCTGAACATTACCACTATACAATCCCACGCGTCTTACTACTATAGCGTACATACTTGAATTTTCGTTTTTTGTCTGAGAATTTTTCACCTCAAAAAAGGCGGATCGTTGTTAAACCTCAATGAAAAAATTAACTCCATTTTTATAATAGATTAAAAAACTGTGAATTCGCTTTTGTTTCTATAATTGAGGGATCGCTGGTGCTACTCATCGATCGCCGATAAGGCAGTTCAACTGAGATATCAAACCGTTGGTTGATGTGACCTAAACGTTGAAAAGGCTGTAGTTGCGGCATTTAAGTCGCAAAAGCCAACAAAAATGCGTGTCAGTTCAAAATGAACTTCCAGTCTAAATGAAGTAATTGATTGGGAAATCGATATTTGGATTATCAGTGGCGACCCGACCCGATAGCCTTATCATGTCGAGATCCCTTTGAGTTTGGGTGGGTTATTTTGATCGTTTGTTTGTCAATCACCTTGCATACTCATCCATTTACTTATTAGTTATCTATTCGTAATTTATGTATTTTTTTATGATTTACTTAGTATTTCATTAACCTTTTCATTTATCGTTCGATTGTCGGTTTATCTAAATCCACGGGAAGGATACGCTATTTCTTAAGATGTTTGGGGGTGGGGTTTTTTTTTTTTTTTTTTTTGGGTTTTTTTTTTATTTTATAATTGGAAAGCATCCCTTTAAAGAATGTTTTCTGGTCGGTTCCTTTTTACATAACATTTAATGAACCCTTTTTAATGCAGAATTTTACTTTTCTCGTTTGGGAAGAAAAGAGAAGAATTTTACAATGTGACTTTTGTCATAAATACAGCCCCTTAAAAATAGGGTGTTGGGTTTCATACACGGGTGGCATGCGCCGTCAATCATGTAGAAGTGTCGAGAGCGTGTGATTGTCTTCGGCGGGGAATTTTATCATAATATAAATCAAAAATGATAGCTTGAGAGTTGAAGTGGTGAGATTCTTGATACGATTATAACGAAATGTCCTTGTTTTATCGTATTTAACGAAAGTGTCTGCATAAATTGTTTGTCGTTGCTCTGGGGATTTTTAAGCCAAGTCTGGGTTCACAGTCCAGTTACATAGGTCCTTGGGCGAGACTTTATTATCGTCCCAGCCATGTACCTGTGTTACTCCTTCAACGTTATATCACTTGAAATATAGCTCAAAGGGGCACTAAACCTTTAACATACAGTTGACGGATCACTAACCTCGCCTAATGTCAAAAGGTGGTTAGTTGGCGACATAAACGTCGTAAGTACAGCTTAAATAAGCTGTAGTTACTATGTTTAAGTCGCCAAACCAAGAAAAATGTTTCACAAAACGGCAGCCAAGGTCGAGGTTCAAAAACAATTCCGAGTTGAATGGATGATTTGATTGGACGATTGATGCCTTTGTTAACAGCCTGGATTTGTAAATTTGGCTTTACGATTTGTAAATACAACGTACAATTTAACCCATTATAAAACGACAAAATTTAAGACTGGTCAAAATTGAAAGAAGCTGCAGGCGACAACTTTAAGTTGAAGAAACTTAAAGATTCTTTACCTTGGGGAGTAGAAAACATTGTGGGTGATAAAGAAATGCTTTGTACAGAACATTCCTTACTTTCCGCATCGTTTTCCAAAGATTTTGTTGAGGGGCGAAAAATGTCCGGAATATGTGAGAACGGGTCCACTTGTATTAGAGTAGTCCATAACTAACTGATTAATATTTTAGACCTTTGTAGCATATTAGCCCGGTTCCCACTAAATGACCCATGTTGACGCCTCTCAAGAAAAATAATTGGGAAACATTGTAAAAAATGAAGAAATTGCTTGAAAAAAGCAATTTCTTCATTTTTCACAATGTTTTCTACCAAGAAAGTTGAACAAATCTAAAATACATGAGCTTAAAGCTATCATCTGCAGCTCCTTTCAATTTGAACCAGCCTTCAATTTTGTCGTCTTGTAATCGGTGATAATAATTTTATTTCCGCAGACGGTTCGTCTCATTTCTAGAGCGATTTTTACATCCATTCTCGTTGCTATTTATTACGTTTTTTTTTTTTTTTTTTTTTTCTTATTTTCAAGTAAGTTTTAATAAATATGATGGAAAACAGTATGAGAAGAGGGGAAATGCTTGTAACAAGCAACTGCTTCTTTTCCAACATTGTTTTCAACAAATATGCGTAAAAATACGAGAACTTGCGCTTGTTACTTTTTTCTTTTATTTTTATTAACGATCCCAGACGGCGACTATTTGTCTCTCACCAATGGGTCGATAATCGTAGACCTATGTGGGATAGCAGCTGGAGGCTAGGAAAGGATGTAATGGTAGTACTGGTGTGTGAAATACCAGGATTCCATTGTAAGGTGCTCCAGCCGCCGCGATACGACTGAAAGATTGTTGAAAGTGGCGTTAAATCCAGTCAATCAATCAATCAATATTTTTATGTACCTCAAACAAAAACACTTGACGAAAGAATAAAATGCTGTCCTAGTGATCACATTTGTAGTTATAATGTATTTTCAGATGACGTTTTTGTCCCTGAATGTTATCAAACCTCTTATCAATGTAACAGAATCGGCTCTTAAGATCTCCCAATTAACCCGAGCATTAGTTACGTATTTTCGATCCTTCATTTTCTTAAGTCTTCAGATGAATAAAAAAGAAACTTTTATTTTGCGCTGTAACTCGCTTTTCTTTCATAGCGGTATGAGACAAATTTAACAAGTCTGATTTGCAAAATTTTATGGACACAAACAAAATCTAATTAAACAATGTATTTAGATCAATCGAAGAAAAGAAATAACACAAATTCAAATATTTATGTTCTAAAGTATGAAACCACAAATGGGACCTCATGGGTAATTTTAGAAATTACAGGCGATGAGATCAGTCGGATATATGTTTGACCTATTTACACCCAATCTCTCTTGAAATAGCAATATGTAAAACATTGTTGGAAAGAGCAAGCAGTCTTCCATTTCGTCACGTTTTCTTATTTGTATATAAGCCTGATGTTTGTCGGGCCTATTTCACCCAAATTTCATGAAAATAGCGACAATGAAAACATTGTTGGAAAGGGCAAGCAATCTTCTATTTTGTCAAGTCTTTTTTTACTAAAATCATTATAATAGCCGGACGCATGTTTGACCAATTTTCACCCTACCCATCTAAAAATACCAATCTGAAAATAGCATTCAGAAAGAACATTGTTGGAAGGACAATCAATCTTCCATTTTGTCATTTTTTTCTATTGTCCGTTATAATCCTTTCTAGAGTTTCCCATCTATCGGTCAAAGATCGTTATTCAACGGAATTATTCCGGCAGATCCCGACAATGACTGGATTGTTTCAATTGCATTAAAGGTCCTTTAAGATGTAGTGGATTTGCTTAGTATTTATTTAATAGCACAGATCATTAAAGTGTCTTTGTTCTAAAACCGCATTCATTACTCCTTCTTTCGTCGTGAAATTATGAGTGGTATTACAAAACTACACAAGATTTTTTCTTTCGACAATTTTTCTGCAAACGACCCCACGCAAAGTTATGAATGATCTTTTTGACAAAAGACAGAAATATGGAACCCGACAGGAGAAAGGGGACCTTTAGGGTGTTCCGTAAAACGAATAATCTTGAAAGATGTATAGGATTCAGCAGGGTTGAACTGTTCCCCGTATAATCCCCTTTTATACTTGGGAAAATATTGTGGAAAAGGGAGAAATTGCTTGTCACAAGCAATTTCTTTTTTCTTTTTCTGCATTATTATCTATGATGGCAAGTTTTCATTGGAAGTTACTTTATATGTTGTCTAATACCGTTTAAAATTTAGACAATTCAAATTTTTGAAAAAAAAAAACAGTAAAAGGTTAAAAGATGCCGCATTCCAAAACAGTAACATAGTACGTTAGGTAGGTAAATCTCCACCCGTTCCCAAACGACAATCATAACTCTTCAACTCCTTTCAATTTGGGCATTGTCTAAAATGTTACTTTCTGGTGATAGGTTAATTTTTTACTAGACGAAAATATTTTGTCCGATTTTAAAGAAGTTGCAGATGAATGTGCATTTTGAAAATTAAAGTTTCATTTAGGATAAAAAAAAAAGACACACACACATTAAAGATAGTGATAGATAACAAGAACTTTCTTCTTTTCTCACAATGTTTAATTCAATGCCATGCTTTAGGTGACGTAAAATAAGTTAATTACGGAACATGCATTTAGGTAATGGTCAAAATTTTCTCGAAAAGATGTGTACGCTAACATTTCTTAGAAATCATAACTGAAAGTTAGACTCCGAATAAAAGAAAAACTGATTAGAGCCTTTTTCTTTTAAATCAATATCTTCCGCCTATACAAATTTGAGAAGAGATGGTGGATTGAGAGAGGAGAGAGAAAGAAAGATAGAGAGAAAAGGGAAGAGGGTGAGCGCATGAGAGATAGAGGAGAGTGAGAGGATACCAAAAATATAAAAACAGTATCGAATCTGGTCAGTTTGCTCTCTGCTCGAAGTCTAACGTAAACCTAAGTGGGATAGCAGCTGGTGGCTAGGAAAGGATGTAGTAGTAGTACTGGTGTGAGATATACCAGGAATCCATTGTGAAATACCGTCAAAAGTGGCGTTAAACCCCATTCAATCAATCAATCAACAAAGATGAAATCGTAACACTTCCGTTCATTATAGACTTATCCGTATAATCACCGAGGGATCGCCTTTTTTTCCGGGATACGAATCATTTTTGATAATATATATTGAAGAAACACCTACTTTTACCAATTATTTTAGACTTGTCCATATTTTCCTGGTGTAAAAATGAGATATTATATGGTAATGGTCTAAAAATCTTTTTTTTTTACAACAGTAAGTATTTTCTTTTTTCTTCGCATACTTGCAATACTGTCAATTGGCTGATTTTGTAAGCAAATTTAACCCATTCAACCACAGTGACGCTTTTTGGCGCCTTTCAAGAAACACAACTGAGAAAACATTGTGTGAAATGAAGAAATTGCTTGAAACAAGCAATTTCTTCATTTTCCACAATGTTTTCTACCAAGATAGTTAAAAATCTAAAACTTCACTAACTTTGAATTTGTCGTCTACAACTCCTTTCAAATCGAACTAGTCTAAAAGTATATCGGTTAATTGGTTAAGCGAATATTTCTAAACATTTAAAAGAATTTATACTATCGAAGTTAATCAGAACATTACTTAAACTGATCCCATTATTTTTACTTCAACAGAAACATTTACATAGAATGACGCTATCTTTAAAATTTTAGACTGGTCCAAATTCAAAGAAATTGGAGATGAAAGTTAGAAGTTTTGAAAATTCATTTATTTGGTAAAACTTTGTTGGAAGTGAAGAAATCGTTTGTTTTTAAGCAAATTTCGTCGTTAATCGAAATGTTTTCCAAAAGTGTATTATCTAAAAAGTCCTAAAAACGGGATTATGTGGAAGCGGGTAAAAATTCCGTCTGTAACATCTTCATTTTCTGATGCTTGGTTATAAAAGAAAGCGCGAACCTTTCCGAACTGGATGCTCTATCCCTTTCCCGTACAATCCCCGGGATTACGCCCTTGTGATCTTATACTTGAGAAATTATTGTTGGAAAAGAAGAAACTGCTTGTCACAAGCAATTTCTTCTTTTCCTACAACTATTTCTACTCTTTAGGTTGGTTACTTTTCAAATTTTACTCACTTTTCACTGTCGTCTGCAACTTCCTTGATTTTAGACAAGTCTAACATTTTGAAAAAACAATGGACGACCATGAAAACAGATGTTTTGGTCCTACGTGGATCAGTGGCAGGGCTGCGGACTGGTAATCTTAGGATCCAAAATCGATAGTCTTTACAAACAAAATGTTTTACTGTATTTAAGAGATAATATTTACTTTGGGTTAGAAAATAAACATTTTTTGAGGTACCAAACATTGTGCAGAAAGAAGAATTTGATTGTGATAAACAAGGTGCCTTTTTCACTTTACTTTCCAATATAAATCAGACCAGGGTTTCTCATAACATTGGATGAAAAGGAAATGCTTAACTCATTCCCACACAAACCCGCGTTTTAAGACCCTCTACAAAAATAAATAGAAAACTTTTTAGTAAGTAATTTCTTGACTGTCGAAAATTATGTCTATCCTTAAAGCTTTTTTTTTTATCAAATCACCAACTTTGAATTTAAACTTCTAACAGTATGAACCAGTCTAATATCTTGTCGTCTTGCAATAGGTTAAGCATTATTCAGTCTTTATTGTTTAGTGCCATGTTTAATGTGTCAAAATTACATCTAATTAGCTATCAGTGCTAAAGAAAAAAAGGGGGGCTCAGTAAAAGCTTTCATTTAGAAAAACGATTATAAGTATGTTTTGAAGAAATTTGGAATTCTATTTTAAATAAATTCGATAAATTCATTCAAAACCATTTTTAATATCTACTTACCAATTAATCCATTCTTGAATGTATCGAATCTTGTTTTCTTTTTGAAATAAACAGTAGTCACAAATCGAACAATCAATATTGCATATCAACGAAATTATAAATATAAAACAGTTCCCCAGTTCAACATCTCAATCTATTGAGAAGTCACGTGCCTACATCTTGAACCAATCTCAGCAGTCTAGAGGTTAATTTGCATGAAGTGGGCGTTTACAAATTGATCTGCCTAAATGCGTGATTGATACAATCAGCTCGATCCTGCATGCGAAAAGGGTGACAAAATTCAGGGGTTTAAGAATTTTTTTAAGATAGAAACTTTAGTAGAAAGCAACACATGTTTTTGATAAGCTACATTTCTTTACCCACAGTGATATTCTAAACAAAAAATACACCCAAGACCACAAATGGTGATATGATAGAAATATTTTAAGGCATACTTTGTACACTGGGTTTGTTTAACCAATTCCTACACAATGACGATTTCTGACGCCCAAAAGAATAAAACTTTTGGAAAAAATTGAGGAAAATGGAGAAATTGCTTGTCGAAAAGAATTTCTTCATTCTCCATAATGTTTTCCACCACAAAAGACAGGGATTTTTTAAATGTCAGCAACTGGGAATTGTCGTCTGTCATTGCATTGAATTAGGACCAGTCCAAAAACCGTGTGGTGTTGAAATAGGCTAAGGTAGAACAGCAGGCTTGCCCGATCCCTCCACTCACACAAATTCATACCGAGGTATACAAATTAAGTTTTTATCCAAAGCCCGAGTGCCCATCCTGTTACCAGACAAATATAGCGTTAGGGAAGACGCAAAATAAACTGACTATTCAGTCAAAGAATAGAGAAAAAAACTAATTAAGCAATTTTATCCATATTTCAACAATGGCTTCATCGATGAGCAGCTGTAAGAAGGCCATAGGCTATGGCTATAACAGCGAAAGTATGTCGCTTTGCGAATTTCGACTTGCGTCTACACTCGCATATTGTAGGCCAGAAACGAATACCGAAAACGACTAAAAGGCATCCGACAGGCGCAAATTTGTTAGAACAACTCAGTCGTAATGGTGAAATTTTAAAGGTTTTTTGTTTTGCAAAATGTGACATTTTATTACGATGAAGTATAATTATCTCCAAGTAATAGGCCATCGAAGACAAGTGTAGATTAGAGGAAAAATCCTTAATGAGCATTTTCGAGTCTTTTAGCAACATCGGTCACGCTGTCTGAAATACCGGCAAGGTAATCCGAATGTGATATCAAACGGGGTAGGTTTGGAAATTGTATGCCTAGAGAAATTAACCCATTACCACACAATGACGCCTTGAAATACCCCTCAATATGAAAGCTTTGGAAAACATTGTGGAGAATGAAGAAATTGCTTGTTAGCGTGTTCGTAGAGTTTGACTAGGATCGACAGAAAATAAAAAAACGCTATGAAACAGGTGGTCACTAGGACAAAAGAATAGAAGATACTAGACTGGTCGTGGTGGTTTTTGTTTGGACATTTAACGTGTAAAATATTTTCCTTGTGCATGTCTCTTTAATCCAAGTTTATGTTAGTGGTTTGGGTTCTTCTTTTTGGGGTCAAGGTGACTAAATTGACATCCTTGTCCAGTCACGGAAATATCTAATTCCCTTTAAGAAGAGTCTGGTAAACAGAATAGAAAGATGCATGGAGAATAAGGGAAAGAGACAGACAGAGACAGTAAGTCCAAAGAGTTCATGTATATTTCGTACGATAAATCCATTCCCAGACAGTGACGTTTTTTGGCGCCCCTCAAGAAAAACAATTTGAATAAAAAAACTTTGTGTAAAACAAGGAAATTGCTTGCAACAATTTCTTAATTTTCAACCACGTTTTCTACCCAGTAAGTTGTAAAATACAATATCGTATACTTTTAATTGTTGTCTACAACTCTTTACAATTTGGACGAGTCTAAAACTTTGCCGTCTGGTAATGCCTTCGCAAGTATGGCTCATTTGAGCTGCAGCAAGGTGGTCTAGCAACTATTTGCATTGATCAGTTATCTTCCACAAAACGCCTTCAGCCGAATACTGTTTAAGAGATGAAGAGAATATTCTTTGTTTTCATGGAGGTATGAACCACACACTGTATGAATCCGTTCGCGTATTAATACAGTGTGATTAGGTTTTTCGGTTCATACCTCCATGAAAACAAAAAAATATTCTCTTCATTTCCTATAATTTAATAGCATCGAGCGAAAAAAACAAAAGCTTTACAAATTTTGATACCTTTTTGTATGAGACTATTTTGTGCGGAAGCATACAAAATCGCTGACTGCTCACAATTTTGTTCATGGAGTTCTGAATAATTTTTTTTTCGACCAATCAGAACACTCGTTTTTGATAGACAAAACTAAAAATTAAATTATAATATAATATAGTTTAGTACCTCTGATAGTCAACCCTGTCGAAGTTAAGGGTGGTGGGCGTGACGAGGGATCCGTTAATTTTACACAGTTTGTGATGTCCCAATGTCTCACAATTTGACAATATTATTACATTACTGTTTTCGGGATAAGAAATATTATCAAACAGGCATTCTAAATCGATCGATATAACTTGCGTCCATCGAAGAATCATTGTTGTAAAAGTTCTAGCTAAAGGAAACGCCTAAAAGATCGGCAGATTCTTTTTTACAGATATCTGATCCTTAACAAAAATGTGTTGTAAAGCATTGGCATTTTTTTAAAATCTTTTTACGTGTCTTTATATTATTGGCAGATCGCTGAGCACGCCCCCGACCTCCAACAGGAAGTTCTATTGATATATAAAACGTCATCATTTTTCAAAATATATAGTCAATAACATGTAACAAAAATTAAAATGACTGGTTGGCGATCTAAACTGCGTAACTAAAGCTTGAATAAGCTGTAGTAACGAAGTTTAAGTCGGTTTACCAACAATAATGCGTGGCATAATTGTTGGTTTTCAAAAGTTAAATGAATGATTTGATTGGTAGGTCTAATTTTTGATTTACAGCCGAGATTCGTCAAACCTTATCCGTTTTCTTCTTCTTCTCCACCTTCTTTCTCGCTGCCGTCCTTGTTTTGTGACCGGATCTACCAAGCAAGTTGTACATTTAAAGAAAGATAACTCATTACTATCAGAGTCAAGTTCGGATTGTTGTTATCCCCCTTATTCAACCAGAGGTCCAATTACAATTTTATCAGTAAGCAGTTGGGGGACAGATTTCAATAAGACGTATTCTGCCACGATTGAACAGACAATTTCGAATCAACAAAGTATTTGTTAGACTAACCATAATCAAATTCCTAGGCTTTTGGCAGATTACCTAAATGCAGAATGGTCATTCAAACCCAGAAAAATGTCAAATTTAGCTGGAATCGTTGCCAGATAATGTCGAGAATGATGCGTCTATGTAATGTATATACCCATAAACTACTTAAGTCCCATGAATTTCTTTTACAAACAATGCACTAGCCTACAGCCGAGGAAAAATCCTTAACTCGGGTACCGGATTCTATGAATGAACACAGTAAAGGGATCGCGATTGTACATCAAAAATCGATAAACCAGTCAAATCATACATTTCGACTTGAAGCGAACTTTGAACTCTGACATTGGTTTACATTGAGGTGAATTATTGTCGTCATTTTTGGCTACTTAAACGTCGTAACTACAGCTTATTCAAGCTGTAGTTGCGACGTTCAGATAGCCGACTAATCATTTCGACTCGCACCTCGGCTGGCATTTAGTTTAAGCATTATTGTTGGTTTGGCGTCGTAAACGTCGTTACTACAGCTAACGATGTTTAAGTCGCCAACCAGCCATTTTAATTTTTATTTTCGTTACGTGCTACCGCTCATAAGTTTTTCAAATAATACCTTTTTATCTCTAACCTTAGATGAACTCTCTATCATTGTCCATCTGCGTGGCCAGTGATCAGGAAATTGACCAATCGCTGGCCCCGCCCACTGAATACCTAGGCCCCGCCCACTGAATACCTAGGCCCCGCCCACTGAATACCTAGGCCCCGCCCACTGAATACCTTGGCCCCGCCAACTGAATACCTAGACCCCGCCCACTGAATACCTAGGCCCCGCCGACAGGAAATTTCACTTCGTTTTCTAACGGCGTTTTTTTGCAAAATTTTTGGCCAGAAGCATGTATAACAGAAACGTAAAATGGTTTGTTGGCGACCTTAAAGTCGTAATTACAGCTTGAATACGTTTAAGTCGACAAACCAACAAAAATGCTTAACAAAAATGGCGGCAAATGCCGGAGTTGAAAGCTCGGGTCGGTTGATTCCTTGATTGACAACCGCGATTGGCCAATTGAGGGTAAACTGACCTATATTACATCAGACTATACGATGATATCAAGTTTTGAATAAAATAACTGCAAAATCGAAAATCGATCACTTTAACTCGAACATTCCTCTACATTAAATACTTTGCAAGTAAGTTTTCTACTGCTGTTTAACTTTTACAGGGGCCGCAGCCAGAGCGCAGTGGTAACGCGTAGGATTCCTAGTCATTGGGTCCAAGGTTCAATCCCCGGCCGCGGCGAATATCCTTCCCGACAGTTTGCCTCCTACAAATGCGTGGACAATTGTAAACCTAAGTCGAATGAGCAGCTGGAGGCTTGGAAAGGATGTAGTGGTAGTACTAGTGTGGGAAATTCCAAGAATCCATGGTCAGGTGCTACAGTCTCCGCGATATAACACCATTCAATCGATCAATTAGCCAATCGCGGCTGTCAATCAAATAATCATAGTCGACTGAAGAAATCATTCATTTCGACCGGTAATGTGATTTAATTTCCGACGTTTGCCGCCATTTCATAACCTTTTTTTTTTTGTTTTTTTTTTTTGTTAGTTTTGGCGACTTAAACGTCGTAACTAGAGATTATTCAAGCTGCTATTACGACGTGTAGTCCGCCAACCAACTATACTACTTATGTGTGAAATTGAAAGCCATACTTTTTCAAAATAACACCGTTTAAAATCGAAGCTGGACTTCCTGTTGGAGTCAATGGGTGGTGCTAACGAAGTAAGTGGTCGGGGCCAGCGATTAGTCAATTATCTTTTACCGCAAAAGAATCACTTAGTATCATCAGAGAGGGAATTTCATTCCGGTTTATTTGTTAAAACATATTTAAAATTCAACCCATTCCCACACAATGACACTTTTGGACACCCCTCAAGAAAAACAATTGGGAAAACATTGTGTGGAATCATGAAAGAAATTGCTTGTGACGAGCAATTTCTTCATTTTCCACAATGTTTTCTACCCAGAAAGTCGAAAAATCTCATAAACTTTAGATTATAGTCTTCAACCCCTCTCAATTTGGACCAGTCTAAAATTTTGTCATCTAGGAATGGGTTAAGCTTTTTTTCATATGTTATTGATGACGTTCATTGCACTGATTCAAGGGGAATCATCCTGACACCTTACTATGCTAATAGATATATTTAGCCTCCATTTATGAAATGTTCGCCTCTCATGAATGGGCCTCTTTTCATTCATTATAAGGAACAGATTTCTTGCTTATTAAGAAGTTTACAATAAAAGTCTATGCAGAATGTCTTTATTATTTTTTATTTTTTTTTTTTTTTTTTTTTTCGAAGTTCTGTGCCGTGAACTTACACATCTCGTCTGTCAATCAAAGAATCTATCGACCGATCAAATCATATCATTCGACCGGAAGTGATCTTTGAACATTTACAAACATTTTTGTGAGACATTTTAGCTAGTTTATTCGAACTTTCCATCGTAGCTGCATTTGATAACTTCTTTGTTGCATGCTACTAGAAATAAATTTGCAAAAAAGCGCCGTTTAATATTGTACTCCAACATTGGCCGACATTTATGTGAAGCATTCTTGTTAGTTTTACGACTTAAACGCCGTAACTACAGCTCATCCAAGCTGTTATTATGACATCTAGGTCGCCAATCACTTTTTTCCTTTTTTCATTTTTTTTTTTTTTTTTTTTTTTTTTTCATAAATGTGACATAAATCTTGCGATGTAAGGCCGATTAACAGCTAAGTAAAAATACACTAATGTACCTAATAAGAGACATGCTAAAAGACAGGCAACAAGATGGGTCCAGATAATTTCAGTGCTCTTCTTTTCAAAGTGAGTCAAAGCGCGCCAGCCAATGTGGTCCAAGGCCCGCGCTAATCGACGACGATAATGTATTCGGGATAACGGGATACAAAATGACCGGAGAATACTTTCGTACAGCCGTGTTCGAATGGTCTGAGTCGAAACTTGCACTTTTGAAGCTTTCTGGAGCTCAGAACGTAGCTGCGTTGTTGTATCAAACCTGTTCCTCCGGGCTTACAAACCAAAAATCGGTCATCCTAGGCAGATGTAGAACGCCTTCTTCCTCCATCATGTCTCCTGACAGGTACTCCATACTGTTGGTAATATGACCAAGCCCTTGTTACCACAGTATAGTGTGCACCTAATGCCAAGCCGACCTCACGGCGAGATGCCCCTTGCAGCTAGACACATCTCTTCTGCCAATAAATGTCTTCTGATATTTACATTTGCCATCCCAAATAAGAATATGCTCGAATTAAGAATCGAAAGTGAGAAATTTAGCATATACCGAAAAAACTCGTTCATGTAGAAAATGAGAAAAGAGAGAAAAGAAAATGGAATTCCTCTGTTTTTACGACTATCACGAAAAAATTGAGTGTCAGATTTGGTAATATATAGTCAAAACATTACTTTCTATTTTACACATTTAAACATGATCTTTTTAAAAATTGACTCCTTTCGGACATCGAAAAAGTTTGGTGCTTAGCAAACTTTGTGTAGTATATATTTCAAGGCACCCTGTTCAAATGGTTAATTCCGCGAGTGTATGGATGCATTTTTCCAAGAGACTCGCAATTGCGGGTAAATTTTAGTTTGGCCTATGATAAGCCGGTGGACTATAACTAGAATCTGACGTTCCGCACTCCTTCTGCGAATTTTCGTCTGCCTGGTAGGACGTACACTTTTGAAAGCAGACAAGAAAAAATTGATTGTTAAAGTGTTAAAGCTTAAAAAAGAACCGAAAATGCGAGCCTGGATTATCTCTTGTAAGTACATTTTAAACTTTAGTTAAATAATCATAACTTGTAACCCATTACCGATATCTCGCTTTATGACGCCACGAAGTTAACCCTTTCCCATTTTACACAATTTTAGACCAGTCCAATTTCAAAGAAGTTGCAGATGACAATTCAAAGTGGGTGAAATATAAACAATAATTATCATATAGATTAGAAAATATTGTGGGAAAAGAAGAAATTGTTTGTAACAAGCAATTTCTTCTTTTGCCACAACGTTTTCTATAGTATGAAAATACAGTGACGTAAAAACAAGGGATTTTACAGAAAAGGGTCAAATGGTTACGGAAAACGTTATGGAAAATGAAGAAACTGCTTATACCAGGAAAGATGAAGATTTTTAACATTTTATCAACCTTTACATGTATTTGTCTTCTGCACCTGTTTACAGCCTGGGCCTGTCTCAAATTGAATGGTGCTGTCTGGTAAGGGGGTTAAAGTAATTTTACCTTCTAAGAAGTATAGGTCTTTATATGAAAGGAAATTTTCATAAGGCTTTTTCAGCCGGTGGCTACAAAAATATCGTAATTCAAAATTTATCATCAGTCTGTGGTCGAGGTTGATTTGTGGGACACCGACTTTGTTCTTCAGTTTAAATTTCCTGATAAAGATAATGATTTTCTGAAAGAATTATTAATTGAATTAGTAAACTAATTCCCATAAAACCCGGCTTTTTATCCCGTAGAAAAAAAAACTTTTGAAAACATTGTTGATAATGAAAAAAATCAAATAAGCAGTTCTTCATTTCCCATGATGATTTCAACTCCAAAAGACAAAAAAAAAAACGTCTTCTGCAACTTCTTTGACTGAATTTGGACCAGTCTTAATCCATTCACACACAATTCAATTTAAAAAAAAAACATTGTTGCAAATGAAGACATCGCTTCTCAGTGTAAGATTTTTTTCGTTTGCCAATATGTTTTCTTCCCCAAAAAAGCAGAGATTTTGTGAAATTTCAGCGGCCAAATAGTATCCTTTCAATCCGGTATTCATAGAGCGCACTGTAAAAAATAATTCGGCACTTTACACCAATATTGGTGGCAACTTTGCTGCCACCAATATTGGTGTAAATTTACACCTATTTTTAAACGGGAAAAGTCACACTAAAATTAGTGTACGATATATCTATATTACGTGTAAAGTAACACTGCCAAACAGTAAAAAACATTACACCAATATTGGTGGCAGCAAAGTTGCCACCAATATTGGTGTAAATTTACACCATTGTAAGAGTTACTTAACACCGACGGACAGAGAAAAACATTACACCAATATTGGTGGCAGCAGAGTTGCCACCAATATTGGTGTATCTTTACACCGACGGACAGAGAAAAACATTACACCAATATTGGTGGCAGCAGAGTTGCCACCAATATCGGTGTACCTCTACACCATTTTAAGAGTTCATTAACACCATAATATGTGTTACTTGACACCGATAAACAGAGAAATCATTACACCAATATTGGTGGCAGCAGAGTTGCCACCAATATTGGTGTACCTTTACACCATTGTAAAAGTTCATTAACACCATAATTAGTGTTTTTTAACACATATAGGCAGAAGAAAACGTTACACCATTATGGGTGGCAGCAGAGATGCCACCAATATTGGTGTATATTTTCATCACTATTAGACTTTGTTAACGCCATAATTAGTGTTACGGAACACTAGAAGACAGAGGGATGACTTGTGATGGACTGCAGATTTATGGACAGGAACCCAGAGTTTTGCCAATCAACCTTTATCAAATTTTCATTTTACCCAATCCAGCTTTATGACACCCCTGAAGAAAGTGTTTAAAAAACATTCTGGACAATGACAAAATGTTTGTTCCAACATATGTTCAAATTGGTTTCAAACCTGAAAGACAAAGATTTTTAAAAATCTCATCAACTATACATTGTCGTCCACAACTCGTTTGAATTTGGACCAGTCTTAAATTCCGTTACCTGGTAATGGGGTGAAGTCTAAATAATTGAGAATATAAAACAGCAAAGATAAAAAAATCCAAAACATATGAAAAGATTAACATTTATTAAACAATGAGCAAACTGCCCAAGTAAGCATCAGAAAACATTTGTCTACACATGGTAATTGAAATTACTAATTTCAGTTATTAAAGTATATGGTCCATACACTAGAGTATTATTGACAGTAATATTGAATTAATACAAAATAGATTTCTTATAAAACAAGTTTCACAGAATTATCATATTCAAATCTCTGGAAGCATGATTTCCTTTTTCAATATTTGTGCCCTATTTCAGTTCAGGAATTAAAGAGGGACACATGTACTTGCAGACATTTTTTTCTGTTTGTGATTTATCATACTCTACCACTATAACAATCAATTGAAAACAAAATAACATATGTTATCCATATCAAGTTATGGTATATCATGGACTATAAAATATTGCATATTAATGTGTTAACAAATGCCAATATACATTGAATCAGAGTATTGATCACCAATACAGGGTCAATGATATTGTCAGTCTACAGGATTGGCACTAGTATTGCTCATTTATTGCTGTTATTGAAAATTGATCAGTTCATCTACTACACATTATTATTGTCAATAGTATTGACAATTTATGGGTTGTTTAAGACCCACTATGTATGCCTACAACTTTTTAAAAAAAGTCTGAAAACAAAAACTTTGGTGAATGTGGAATTGAACTTTTTTCCTTTTCTTAATCCTTCATAAATCATTATTGATTTTAGTGGTCTACAATTGATTACTCAGGAATTTTTGAAGAAGAACAAAATGTGTGTGTGAAACAACATGCCCCCGAAACAGAAATTCTTTAGAACTGGGTGACTTTTATTATTTTTTCTTTGTTTTAGGGACAAGGGTTAAAATTTTGACCTTGACCTCGATGAAATGACCTTCCCAAGTTGCACCTTGTTAAGACCTATCTACATACAAAATATTAGCATTGTAACTTAATTTGGGATGAAGTTATAGGAAAATGTTTAGTTGGCAAGTTAAGTTTTTGGATAACATTTTAGGGAAAAGGGTTTAATTTTGACCCTGACCTTGATGAAATGACCTTCCCCAGGTGCGCCTTGTTGAGACCTATCTACATACCAAATATTAGCATTGTGACTTAATTAGGGATGAAGTTATAGGAAAATGTTAAGTTGGCAGGTTAAGTTTTTGAGTAACGTTTTAGGGAAAAGGGTTAAAATTTTGATCTTGACCTTACCCAGTTGTGCCTTGTTGAGACCTATCTACATACCAAATATCAGCTTTGTAACTTAACCCTTGTCATGCTGAACCCGGAATATTCCAGGTTTGACAGGAGGTGTAGTCAAGATCAGCCTGCAAGTAAGTGCAGTCTGATCTTAGTCTACACCTCCTGCTTGAACTTTTCCTGTCAGAATCTTTTATGAAATATATTTCTAAAAGAAATGTTGATTTTTGAACAACAGGTTCTGTCAGCACTTTCAGCCCTTTGATTTTACAGCAATTCAGTAAGGTAATTTATACAGCATGACAAGGGTTAATTAGGTATGAAGTTAAAGGAAAATGTTGAGTTTGAAGGTTAAGTTTTGCAGACAGACAGATGGACGGACAGACAGACACCGGTAAAACAATATGCCCACGATCTATCGATGCAGGGGCATAAAAATGTTCATAATTATCCTTTTCTTTTGATGTCTTTTTAGCTAGCAAAGCGTCAGCTTTGTTCGCTTAAGTCAACAGACGAAATTTTGTGGTCTTCTCAAAGTTCAAGGAGTGCAAACTGCCACTGGAGGCTTTACCACTAAATCTGTTAAATTATAGTTAATCTTTTTCCAAACAAGACCTGGTTTTGACTTCCCTTAGAGTAGACTTAGAAACATCAACATTTTCTCCTTTTTCTTCAATATTTTCTATACTTTAATGTCATTATTTCATTATCAAATGAAATTCATTTTGTCCACAGCAGCAGCTTTAAATTTGGCCTAGTCTAAATTTTTGCCATTTAGGAAAGGGTTAACCAAATTTGGAGATATAAACGTAGGCAAGATAGAAAAGACAATAAATAAAAGATGGGTGTCAAAACGCACAAGTAATGATCAAATGAAATTGCCAAACTTAATTATGTTCCAGGCACATCCACTTATCATGGTTGAAAATGTAAAATTAGACATGTCAAAGGAAAAAGCTCAAAAAGGGCATGGCAAACTTTGAAGTTGCTAGCACTTATGGTTTAGGAGAAATGTTTAAAAAGAAATGTACAGGTTAAAAAAACAAAGGGCAACAACTTGAAAAAATGAGCAGGATAGAGTAACGGTTCTAGTACATGACACTTCTCCACATTGTAATCTATAAGTGTATCTAGTTTGAAGCTGCTAGCACTTATGGTTTAGGAGACATGATCCAGACAAAAGTGTGACCGACAGGCAGATGAACTCAATCCAGTAAATCTATAGTCCCCCAACCAGTAACGGGTGGGGAAATAAAAAATCTTTTGTCTTTCCTGGAAAATTGTGCTATTATCTCTTTCAAAAAAAAAAAAATCCAAGTGCAGTAACATAAAAGATGAGTTTCTTAAACATGATTACCATAACTAAATGCTTGACTTAAATGAGATCTTATTTGACTATATATCAGATAACCTTGATCTTTAAGATTTAATACAATAAGTTTAACAAAACAAATACATGTTTCACAGCTTTGTAACCACTTTGACACAACAAATGGCTCTGTTAGAAAAAAAAATCTTCTGCTAAAGTCTTTTTTTGTGGGAAACAGTAAATATTGCCAATTCTATTTCTTTCTAAACTTAGTACCGAAAAAGGAAAATATAAATGGTGCTAAAATCATCTAACTTACTTCCTCTATTAACCCATTATGATGATATAAAATTTTAGACCAGTCCTAATTCAAAGAAGTTGCAGAAGACAATTATATTTACTTTTTGGGATAGAAAACATTGTGGATTATGAAGAAATTGCTAGTCACAAGCAATTAATTCATTTTCCACAATGTTTTCTAAAGTGTTCAAATTGAGGGGTGTTTAAATTGCTAGTCACAAGCAATTAATTCATTTTCCACAATGTTTTCTAAAGTGTTCAAATTGAGGGGTGTTTAAAAGCATCACTGTGTGAGAATAGGTTTAGTGGCTATGATTTACGATGGATTAATTTATTTCTAGGTAAAAAACAAAATTTTCTTGTTACAATCTCAGAATTAATGCAAAAATTGTGAAAATACAGCTAAAATGGGGGAGGGGACCTTTCGTGAATAATGAAAATTAACCCTAGTCATGCTGAACCTGGAATATTCCTGTTTTGTGCAGTTTGATCTTGGTAAACACTACCTGTTTGTCCTTTTCAAGTCAGAGTTGTTTATGAAATTTATTCTATTGACACATAACTACTGCATCCTGCGGTTTTAGTCCTTTTCTGAAAAGTGATTTTATTCAGCATGACAAAGGCTAACATCAGACCAAAAGTGATTCACAAAAAGCGCAAAACTGATACCAGCTTGACATTCTCTTTCCCATAATGGGTGGATTATTGAGAAATATTGATAGATTAGCACTTGGTTATCTCACCATCAAACCAGTGAAATTACCAAAAGATTACTCTTCTTTCGTTCATATCACCCTTTGGAATGTTATATAATAAGGTCCAGTTAAACACATGACAACATGATGTTGCCTCGTAATCACCACCAAAATGAAATCACCACCATAATGATGCACTTAAAGAGAATTTGTCCTTAAATTGTCACATTTCATCTCATTTTTGCTTTAAGAAATGGAATTGTTTGCTTATTATGTAAGGTCAATAAATCTTTCAAAATATGAACAACAAAAGCTGTATTTTCACTCATGGCTTTGCCACTTATGAAATAAAGTTATCATTGTTCACTAAATAAAAGATTAATCAATCTTACACTGAAACAAACAATTATCCTCTATTTACTTACTTTTTTATGAATCCAAAAAATAAATTTATTAAGATTTGACTGTCAAATTACAGAGAATGTCCCAAATCAGCCATAAGCTCTGGCATAAAAAAAAGTGCATTTGAAATATGAAATCCCTCGCACATAACCATTAAGCAAGAGGCACATGATGGCCAGAGACGCTCTACTGACTATCATTTTTTTTCTTAGTTAAATCTGATATTTTAGGAACTTTATTGCTTAAAAAAGAATTTTTAACCGAGAATAACAAAGAAGACTTCCTCTCCTTCAATATATTTTTAGTCTTAATCCTTAGGACTCTGTGTTTTTGTTTTCACACAGAATTTTCCTTACAACCTTGAAATCAACCCATGGCGGTTTCAAGAGAATCCATTTATATTTGTTGACTTTCATGTAAAAAAATGAGAATATTTTTAGTGAAAAACAGTAAGGCCCCTTTTCCAGTATATTCCAATGGATCTATCCTATTATTACAATTGTTGATTGATTGAATTGGGTAAAACGTCACTTTTAACAGTATTTCGGTCATATCTTTGCAGCTGGAGCACCTAGCAATGGATTCCTGGTATTTCTGACACCAGTACTACCACTACATACTTTCCTAGCCTCCAGCTGCTATCCAACTTGTGATTATCCACCTATTGGTGGGAGACAAATGTCGGAAAGAACATGTGCCATCACCAGGGATCAAACCCATGGTATCCCATGTTTGAAGAATGGGAGTCTGATGCGCTACCGACTGCGCTATGACCACTGCACCTTTTTTACAATAATCCATTTTTTTATGACCTTATAACCATCCTTTTAATATTTCAAGAAAATCAGATTGTGGACTTAATTGCACCCCCCCCATTGAGTGAAATTCCATCAGGTCCCTTTTCCTGTTTTCCAACAGATTGACCCCATTTTAAAATGGGAACCTTCCTTATGACCTCACAATCATTCTGTGAAAATTTCAAGGAAATTTGAGGACTTTTATCGCGTAAATGAGGACATTTAGAGTGACTATCCATAAGGGCAGAAGGGCCATTCTCCCATGTTTTCAATCGGATCCACACTATTTTCGATAAAAACCTGATAAAGATAATTGTGGACTAATGCGTACACAAGAATATTTTGAGTAAAAATCCATAAGGCCCCTTTTCACGGATCTACCCCATTTTCGAAAGGAACCTTCCTTATGACCCTACAATCATCCTGTGAAAGTTTCAGGGAATTCTGATAATATTAGTAGACTTTTATCACATTAATGAGAACGAATATTTTGAGTAAAAATTCCGTAGGGCTCCGTTTCCAGTGTTTTCCAAAAATCAGCCCAATTTTCGAAAGAAACCTTCCTTATGATCCCAAAATCATCCTGGAAAAGTTTCGAGGAATTCCGATAATATTTGTGGGCTTCATCACGCAAAGGAGAGTTTTTTATGGATAGACGGATGGGAACAACGCCTTCGGTCAGTAGAGCTAAAATTATGGCAGGTGTTGAAGAATTCTATATTGTTCCTTGAGAAATGATCATGGCCTTGTTATGACCTAAGTTTTGTATCAACAAATGGGTTTTACCAAATGATAGTATTTAACATTAAATAACTATAATCAACCTTTAAATTTTATTTAAAATCTAAAAGATTTATTATAGTTATCTTTTAGATGAACAGATAGGACAAGAATACCCCTGATCTATTTAGACTTGCTCATTGTGAAAGTATGGGCTCAAGTCAATAGCTCAGAGTGAAAATGTTGTATCTGCCTATAAACATATAGACAGTTACAAATGTTTCACCCTGAGCCATTGAGAAATTGTGTGATATACCTAATTGACAGTATGAAACAGTACCTATCTTCTTTATCATTTAACTGCCAAGGCAATTCAATATCTTACATATTTCAGTATTAACAAGTGGATGTTGCATTGTGCTGCAATATAGGAGTCTGCCACCAGATTAGAAAAAGTATCTTTTATTCTTAACCTTTTCCCTAAACAAGACATGATTTTGACGTCCCTAATAGTAAACTTTGAAAACATTTAGAGAAATGAAGAAAATGCCAATAATTAACATTTTCTTTTTCCCAAATATTTTCTGAACTTCAATTTTCATTATTTCTATATTTAATAACTTTAATAACTGCAGCAGCTTGAAATTCTGCCTAGTCTAATTCTTTGTATTTGGGAAAGGGTTATCCAAATTTGGAAATATAAGGTAGACAAGAATGAGACGACAATAAATAAAAAAAGATTATTATCAACCCTATGGAAAGCAATGACTGCTTTTGACATCCCAAGCAGAAAGTGCTTTCAAAACTTGGAGGAAAAAGCTAATAACCAGCAATTCTTTCCCTTTCTACCATTTTGTACGCAAGTTTAATTTTCATTATGGTGAATTTTGGGGGGTTTATGCAGCAGCTTTGAAATTGAAGACATGTAATATTTTATTGCATGGTAAAGGTTTAAATTTAGAATGTTTCAATTTGAAAGTGTCTGCAGATGAGAAAAAAGGGTTTGATAACAATCTGATTTGTTTTATATCACAGAAAATATAGAGGGACAAGAGCCATGTCAACCATGGCCATCCCCCGCCGTAAAAGCTTGATAGTAAACTGAGTTGTGATTCTTGTACTCTGCACTTCTCCTCAATGAGATCTATCCACCTATAACGTTTCAAGTTGAAAGCATTTATACTTTAGGAGATATGCCCCAGACAAAATCTAAGTCTTTTAAACAAGAAAGGGCAATAACTCGAAAATTATGCAAGCAAGAGTTGTGGTTCTTGTGCACTGCACTTCTCCTCCATGAGATCTATCCACCTATGAAGCTTCAAGTTGATAGCTATTATACTTTCAGAGATATGCACCGGACAAAATCTAAGTCTTAAAAATAACAAAGGGCAAGAACTCCAAAATAATGCAAGCAAGAGTTGTGGTTCTTGTGCACTGCACCTCTCCTCCATGAGATCTATCCACCTATAAAGTTTCAAGTTGATAGCATTTAAACTTTAGGAGATATTCTCTAGACAAGCTTAGTGACAGAATAATGGACAGAGAGTATTACTATTATCCCCTTCGCGGAGATGGAGAAAATGCAGGTTGTCAGCATTCTCTATTGCCTCAATGTTTTCCCAAGCTTTTTTTATAAAAAGGACTTCAAAACCAGATCGTGTGATGAGTGCAAAATTTTAGACTTGTCCAAATTCAAAGGGTAAAAAATATTGTGGAAGAAATTGCTTGTTACAAGCATTTTCTTCTTTTTCTACAATTTTTTCTTAATTATGAATTTACAGGCAAGTAAAAACCAATGATTGAACAGGAAAGGGTTAACTTGAAATAGTCCCTAAATATTAAATCAAGAGGTTAATTTCTTTCCAAGCTGCAACATAGCCAAGTAACAACACTCAGGAAAGTTGGTCTCAAGAGCATAAAAAATGATGGATTATCTTCAAACTTAATTAATCTATTAAGAAGTAGCTCTATCTCAGCTCATTACCAGACAGCAAAGTTTAAGACAGGTCCAAATTGAAAAGAAAAGCAGATGACATTTTAAAGATTATGAAATATTAGATTTTTTTTAACTTTCTGGGTAGAAAATATTATGGAAAATGAAGAAATTGCTTGTCGCAAGCAATTTGTTAGTTTTACACAATGTTTTCCCAGTTGTTTTTCTTGAGGGGCGTCCAAAAGCGCCACTATGTGGGAGTAGATTAAATGTATGTGACTTGGTCAGGTTGCTTGTTTGCACTTGTTTCTGACGACACAAATTTATCGGCTTCTGCTCTTAAAGGAACACTTATCAGTTAATAATCAACTTTAAATCAATTTATGTCAAAGGTAGAACTGTCAAATTCAGTTTACGCTATAGATTTATCTCAGATCTAATCATCTTTCGAGTGACCTTTCGAGTTCTTCTACTTCTGCCTCTATAGAGGCAATGTTCTTTTGATCTTCAAGCAGTTCAATCTCCCCAGCTATTGCAGCTTTTCTTTGACTTTATTCTACCTATCTTTCAACAAAACTGATTCTAACTTTTTCAGCCTCTACTTTTGCCTTGTATTTGGCTAGTTTTGTTGATATCACAGACACTCTGGAAGCCTCTGAACCCTTTGTTGACTCTTTGTCTTTCTTTTCTAAAACCAAATCAATCTTTTCCAAATAACATGATGCATTAAAGTGTTCCTCCTTTCATAAGTCATTTTCTTTCTCTCTTAAAAGGTACATAATATCAACTATTTATCAATATTCTCTCTCAAATTTATCAATTTCTGTCTGAAGTGCTGCACATTTTCATTGAATAGTTGTTCACCCTTATCTGTCCACTCCTCACACGATCTCTAGCTGTGGTACCTGTCTTCAATAAATATGAATCTTCCTTTACTTGTGTAGCCTTGTTAACATCTTTATAGGATTTTAACTCTGATTCAAAGTGCTTAAGGTGCAGGTTTCTTACTGTAATGGCACTCAATGTGATAATGATTAGATACTGTTTTACCATGCCAACTGAAATACAAATACAAAAATTCCTCAGAAAATATCCATATCTCAGACTATCTTGTATAACGCCTAAATCAAGTACCCACAGCATAGGGACAACACAGGGTAAATTGTTTGCAACGTGACAGTAAACAAGTGAATATTCATTACCATGATGCAACCAATACGAAGACTAGAACAAGACGAAATGTTTATCCAAACAACAATTTGTAAAATAAGATATGGACTGAATTGCCCCATTATGCTTGACATCATAATCTGAAGACTCTATTTCGTAAAAAAAATGCAAATAGAATTATAAATTTAGAGGTAAATCCATTATCTACCAAACTTGTACTTTAAATACAGAAAATGAAGCCATTGTTCAACCTGCACAACATGTGCTGAACGACATGAGTCCGCAATATCTGCGAATCTAAACTTCAAATTCACTGTACTATTCCTCGACAAACCAAACTTTAAGCATTAAATTACTTGTAAGCCTATCTTATTGAATTAAGCACTAAACTAGAAGCATTTCTATCCTAAGAATCAACAGACAATGCCAAAAATATCTCTACGAACAGAAAGGTGCTAACTCCACCCATTTTTAGTAAACCGACAAAGGCTAAACACTTTCCATAATTAGGTATGGATGAATTTAACAGGATATATTTAGACTGAACTATTTGAGCCATCATTACCCTATGTATAGCCTTCGATTGCAGGCAAATCTGAAGATACTCTTCAAACTCGATCTGCTTTGCTCACCGAAAACACAACATGGCGCCACCGAATTCAAAATTTTACAATTAGACTAGTGGACTCATAGACTAGAAGGTTGGGAACACGAACAACCCTCGAGATTTATTTACACTCAAATTGATATTTATTCGTTTTCACAATCAGATCCTCACATTGCTAAACAATGTGGCTATATGAGACGTAATCGTACAACCACCTAACCCTCAACTAATAAAGAAAATAGCGTCACTTTTATGCTTTATGGAAACGTGACTGATATAATCAACATCATTGTTAGCTTCCTTTGAACAAAAGCCTCACTGCATGTCTATATTGTGGATATGAACAGTGAAATGACGTTTATTTACCTTGGCGCTATCTTTCCTGCTTAAACGAATGCAGTAGAATCCCCAGTGTCTCCGAAATGCACCAAAATCTCAAACGGATGCATTCACGGTAATAAGCGCAGCAATCTTCACCGGAAGTGACTCTAGCAACCTCGGTAACACAGGGCGTTCAAAATTAACACCAATATTGTTGATGTCGCTTTTACATGTCGGGTTAAGATTTGAATCAAAGGCACGGATAATCCTTTACAGCCTTTTTGTACAAATGTAGTAACATGCGAAGAAATCCCCTCCACTTTAAGTTTGCATTGGCTAACGGACTTAGCGTTATCGATACACCCTTCTTGCAGCGGCCAGTCAATGTGAAATAAACCAGACACACATTAACTTTTAATTAACGGTCAGTAGACGACCACCTCAATAAAGGGATAGAAATATGCCGTCTGTAGTTTTAATCGATGGATGATTCCGTTTTCATCTGCAATTCTCAAACAATTATGACCCGGATTAACCAATTACCAGACGACAAAAGTTTGGACTGATATATATAAATTGAAAGAAGCAACATATATAAATTCAAATTGTTTTGGAGCTGCAAAGAAGGAGATAAACACCGTACAAATATTGTGAAAGAAGGAGAAATCGTCTGATTACAGCAAATTCTCCTTTTTCACATTTTTCCTGAATTTAATTTTTCACGGGTGTAAATAGGCGGGATTTTGTGGGAGTGAATTAAGCCTCGCAGAACTCTGACTGTTTTACAAAATAATTAACGACATCATAAACCACATTTTTTTTTCTTTTTTTTTTATCAGAATTATTTTTTAGCTAATGATTGGAATATGTTTGCCGACATTACTTAACATACTTTTTTTCGAAATCGGACTAATGATAAAACATAAACATGATCAGAAAAAAGGGAATTATTTAGTAAACCAACGGTCAATGAGCCTCCGAAACGTATTAACTAAGGGGAATTTTAACGCGTGGTTAAGAGGTAAAGTATTGGCTTCACGATCAAAAGGTCCAGAGTTCGATTCTTTTGAGCATCTGTCGACATTAAGTCTGTTATTTGCCCACATAAATGGTGCGGGTACTGCTGTTTCTCCAGGAAGCAGAATCGAGGCTTGAAAAGCTTGTTTCCCACTCGATGTAAAATAATAGGTTAAATTCTTATCCAATTTCTGCTCAGCTGTAGTTACGTGGTTTCATCAGCCCATCAAATGGATTTGGAATGAATGTTAGATAAAAACGAGTTTTTTTCTATCTAAAAAAATGCCAATGGCTTAATCAACGATTTTTGAGCCAACGTAAAATAAAAATGATAATAAAAGTAAAACATATCGTCTGAAATTCATGAGGAAAATAAATAAATAAGAATGTAAAATATTTATTTATACTCAATGGTAAATTAATAATTTGTTTGTAATTGTACACGGCGGGCTATTTGACAATTTGAAGGTTCTGTGTAAATAGTGGCCTTACTTAATAGATTGTTTAAAATGAGTCCCAAAGGAGATGGAGAAGTGTGAGTTGCTAATTAACTGGTTCCCCGTAACACTCAAATAGTCAAATTCAAATTGTAGTTCAAACTTTTTGGTCTTGGTTTATTTATAGTAAGGATGGATCTTATTCTTAATTCTGATTGAATCTATTAAAAAGTGTATCAAATATCGCAGTTGTGCAACCAAAATGTCAACCTGTGTTTACTAAATTTTGGTCGCATTCTGACAATATCATATCCTCCTTGACAAAAAAGTAACTGTTTACTTGTGCATAAAGAAAAGAACTCATTGGAGGTGAAATGGGCTGCATAAACTCCGAGATCCAGATGTTAAATAGAGGTAGGATTAGCGATCAACATAGAATCTGAAAAAAGAACAAAGATTCGACCACGGTCAACCTTTATAGTTGGCACAGTCTGATCAGATCGGAACATTTAGCAACTTATTTCTTGTATCTTTTTTTTCCGGAACGATTCACATTTCTCCATATTATCTGAAATTACGGGACAACTGAACACTTTGCACTTTATTTATTCTATTTTGAAAATAAAGATAATAATAATAAGAAGAAATAATAAGAAGTAGAAAGTTTGGTCTTGCGCACGTGAAAGAGGAAATGCAATCCAAACTGAAAGCATAGGCTGCATAGTCAGGTAGGTGGAAAAAACTTGGTAAAAAATATAAATTTTTGATGCCGGAAAGCCCGCGCAGTGTGACCATGGACGACGTTTAAAGGGCGAAGTCCCGATATGTCAGTTTGGCGGATCACAAAAACGGATCATCTCTGAAGAGCAAAAAGTTTCGTTCGTTTTCTGACCTACTATTCTGGGTACGCAGGCTGACCATAGTGCAGACTTTTCTCTTTTCAATATTTCAGTCATAGAAAGGGCATTCTACCTTGATATACATTCAATTTTGAAAAGGAAACAATTATGATTGGCTTGTGGAAGGTTTCGAGGCCTAGCTATAGTTCACGGGCAAGCTATATATGTATATCTACTTCTTAATTGTGATTCAAAATCACCTTACTTTTAACTGAAATCAATATTGTTTGATCGTCTTCGCAGTTAGGTAGATGAGCGAATTGACAAAATCAGACAAAACAGAGAGATAATAGCCAAAGACTAATAGTTTGTGAACATGTAGGGCCTACATATAATTTAAATCGTAGTCATAATGCAAGGAAGGTTATTTTAAGTGCGTTACTTTGTAAGATATGTTGTCTTGGACATGAATTATGAACAGGCAACATTTTGGATGAAGATCTTAACGTCGTATCTGCGGGTTGAATGTACTGTAGTTAAAACGTTTAGGTCGTCAAACCAACAAAAAAGCAAAGTTCACGCCCGGCATAAATGGACGATTTTATCGGTAATCCATATTTGATTGTCAGACGTGGTCCGTCACTTTACAACCCTCCTTGTACTGAATTGGTTTTCCATGCCTCTTAAAACCCTTTACCAGATGTCATTGAAAGAAGTTGTAGGCAGTACATGAATATATCATGTAAGAATAACCATCTCGATATGTCGACTAAGACAGGCGAACACTTGAAGATGTTAAACATTGAGAAAGAATCGAGAAGGGACTATAGTTACTTCGGACAGCATAGTTGGTTCCCATGGTAACTCAAATACGACTGTCATTTTGATAGTGATGTATGTTTGTACGATCATTAAATTCTAATGTCTAAAGCATCTGGTTTTGTTTGCACAGAGTGCAGAGATAGTTCTAATGCATGTTACTTAGCGAAAGTCGTTCATTTCGCGTTCTTATTTTAATCTCAAACTAAAATCCTTTGAATTAAAAAACTATTTCCAACAATTTCCGGCTGTAGTTCTTTGGTGTAATCGTCCAATCATTTAATGATGAAAATCGGCCATGAGAGATGAAATGCCTCAGAGAAAGTTATTGTTTTTTTTTTTTTGGGGGGGGGGGGGGTGTTAACGCCAATTTTGATAGTATTTCAGCCATGTCGAGGCGGCTGAAGCACCTAACCATAGATTCCTGATATTTCTCACACCAGTACTAATACTAAATCCTTTCTGAGCCTCCAGCTGATCATCCTATTTAGGTTTACGATCAATCAACCATTGTTGGGAGACTAATGTCGGAAAGGATATTCGCCGCGACCAGAGATCGAACCCGGGACCGCTTGACTAGGAGTCATACGCGCTAACACTGCCCTATGGACGTGGTCAAAAAGAAGAAGTGGATATGGTGTAAGAGAGAGCAGGCTGAGAGTATGTGTTTGTGACGGGGCTTAATATAGCTTTGAACTATCGTAGGGAAACTCACTTCCAAATCAGAGATAGAGAGAGGGAGGGAGGGAGGGAGAGAGAGAGAGAGAGAGAGAGAGAGAGAGAGAGAGAGAGAGAGAGAGAGAGAGAGAGAGAGAGAGAGAGAGAGAGAAAGAGGCAGACATAGAAAAAAGCAAAGAAATAAACTTATAATATTAATCGTTTGAGGACGACCAAACTTTGTTCTGGTTCGATCCTAGATGCAGCGGGAAATTTTCGAAGCAGTGTAAATTTTATCTAAGAAAAATAATTGTCTTTTTATCCATGCTTTTTTTTTCGCCCCCCAATCTTTTAAAGCCCCGGTGACATTATGGCTCGAACGGTATAATTTGAAAAATGCTTCATATTTTAACGTCTTATCCCAGCATTAGATAAAAAAAAAGTATCTACAAGTTAAATTTTGAATTCAAAAACTTTGAAATATAACATGAAATATGCTGAACGGCAAATAGGCATTAAATATTCGGGCCAAACTAAAAGTTACTTGGACTTTATACTAACCGGGTTGTTATGATTGGAAGTTATTTATGTTATACTCGTTCATGATATACATAAGAGCGTCAGTCATTTTTTCAAATTTTACTCAGTTTGATTATCAATGTACATTGCCCCAACTTCCAGGTGCCTAGAAAATGGGTATTTAATGGTTAGACACTCATTAGTTTAGCGTATGCCAGTGCAATGGGACAGTCTTAGAGGTGTTTCCATGGTAACGGGGCTCTATGGTAGCATTCTTTGATTACCAAGCTAGTGGAGATATTTACACATTTTTTTCCTAACCATGTAAAAGCATAACTTTTTCCGCATGGATGTCCTTGAATCTGTTTGATCTGCATTTTAACTAGCATGTATCCTCTTTGACCAAGTTAAAATCGTAACTAGCATATACCCTCTTCAGCCAACTTAACAATGTAACTACAGCTGCTCTGAGACACAGTGAGAGAGACAGACAGACGGTTAGAAAAATAGATCGGATCCAGCACAAACCATCCACATGGGTGGTATTTCAAAATTGAGTGTATATCAAGGTAGAATAACCAATCTACAATTGAAATTAGGCGATAGGGAGAAGTCTCGATCCTGGTAAGCCTGCTCACTCCGCATAGTACCTCTTAATGCGATGGAAACTGTTTGCGAGATTATCCATTTTTGTCTTCAAAATTCATCAAACCAGCATAAATTTGCCGGTGGCGGATCTCAGGACTCACGACGAATTTGAAGTTTCGTGTATGGTTTCCCTGCGCAGACTGACCGGAGGTGTAAACATTTAACTTTCGCCGTGTTTTCTTTAATTGTTGTTGTTGTTGTTAAACCTCACGAACTCATTTTACATTTGGACTTCATTAAAAGAAAATATAGAGATGTCTGAATCGTCACGGGAGAAAAGTAGTTGCGAAAGTTTACGATCTGATCAGACTGAGCGAACTATGACGGCTGATGGTTGTCTTCTTTAACCCTGATTTATTATATGTCCCCTCATCTTTCAAAGGTAGGATGAAAACTATTTAGTAAAAGAATTGCACCCCGGATGGTTATAGTTTGAAGTACTATATTTATGAATGATACATTCGCAAAATTCACAATATGTGTCGTACTTGTTCATGACTGAAATAAGAGCTTGAAACCCAAACACATTTTCTCTAGGTTCCACTATATCCCCATACCCTAGTCATTCTCTGTGAATGCTCCAACTTCCAGCTGCCTGGAAAATTGGTAATTAATGGTCATTATTTTTGTGTATATCAGTGTAAAGTGCCAGTCCAAATGAGTTTCTATGGTAACATTCCTTGATCGCAAAACTAAATATTCTCGTTTTCTCTAATATATTAACCTTTTTAGTCTGTCTATCTGTATGTTTATCTGTCTTAACAGAAAAATCAAGATACTTGTCGTTGAATTATATATTCTTTATAGAAATACAACATACCACTTAAATAAATGTCACAAAATATTCTCTCTCTCTCTCTCTCTCTCTCTCTCTCTCTCTCTCTCTCTCTCTCTCTCTCTCTCTCTCTCTCCCTCTCTCTCTTTCTCTCTCTCTGTCTCTCTCTCTCTCTCTCTCTCTCTGTCTCTCTCTCTGTCTCTCTCTCTGTCTCTCTCTCTGTCTCTCTCTCTCGTGGGAACGAATAACTTGGATAGTGAAGAGTAACATGTTTCTTTTGTTGTTTTCTTTCCATAAGTTCTACAAAAATATCTCTGTTTGCACATGTAATAGATGTACATAATCAGAAAATAGTAATCTTTTTAGCCGTGTCGTCACAGATGGCGCATTGGGTTTTCATGGCAAATCGGATTTAAGTGTTCCACATTTGTTCCACCTTTATTGCGTTCTTAACACTTTAGAATTGATCTGAAGACAAACAACTGTACAAATTAGTACAATAACATAAAATACATAACAAAGCGTAATAAATTTAAATAAAATGACAATTACAATACTTTGTCTTACCATCTTAAGTGATTTATCAAATGGAAGTGACAACAAAGGATTTATAAGAAAGTGTTAGCATTTATTTTGGGAAAAGTCAATACATAGAAATGATGATGAAGGATTGTAGCTAGACCCGCTCCCCGTCTCACTGATACTTATATTTTAGTTGAAAAGTTTCTTTTCTCTAGCTGCTATCTTTTTCTGTTTTGCTGATCAGTTTGTGAGACGTAAGGGGGTAATTTAAAGGAATGAAATGTATTTGCATGATTGATGTATCTTAGTTACTTTCAAACCTAAGCACTTACTGATAGTCTGAAGACAGGCTAGTTTGTAGCTAGCACATATCCTCTTTGACCAACATGACGAAAACTAAATGCATTTTCTCAAAAACTGATTTATGCGATAGACCAATCTATGTTTTCTGGCAATTTCTCATTACTTTACCTTTGTTATTGAATCCTATTAAAAAATATTAATGTAAAAAAAAACAGGAAAAGAAAAAAAACGGAAATGTTTTTCTTTAAAGTGTGCTCGTTCAAAGAAAATATTTCGGCTATTTTCATACCAGTCACTTCCAACCAGAAATTTCTCAAAGAAAGTAATTGTAAATGAAATTTCTTTGTTCATCTATGACCAATCCCTGTTTTCTGGCTATTTCTCATTAAACTACCCTTGTATATTGAATCGTATTAAAAAAGCGGGAAATGTCTTTCTTTTAAAATAGTTCGGCTATCAGTCACATCCAACCAGAAATTTCCCGAAGAAAGTAGCTGTAAATGAATTTTCTATGTTCATTTATACAAACTTGTCCTCAATTCACCCCATGGTACAAGATAGTTTCTTCGTGGCCCATGATGTAATGTTGAGTAACTTGAATAAAACTGCTGGTTTTCTAAAGGAACTTAAATCATTAGCTATCTACAAAGCGAATAGTGAGGGCTCTGGTCAGACGGTGCGGCATCTTATCGTACCAATAGCGTCGAACGTTCTACTTTTCTAAAAAATATCTAAAATATTAGAGGAAAAGATGATCTCGATATCCCTTCACTAATGAGGATGACGGTGTGGATGCACATGATTATCTGAGCCTTTATTTGGCGTTCATGTGAAATGGGTGGAAAGGCAACGCGCAGACTCACATAAACTATACACGACACATTGATTTAGGAAATTAGAGCTGATATTCGATGCCCCACTGAACGGTCAATAAAACTATTGTCGGTGGATTATCATCCTTACGAGTGAAGGGATATCGAGATCAACTTTTTCTCTAATATAGATAAGTAGAACGTTCGCTGCCCTTTGTACGACAAGATGGTGGGTTATATAAGCAGGTACCAGACTTACGACACTTACTTGTTTTTAGCCCGAGGGATGAAGAATCTCAAGAGAATTGTTTGCAAAACCTAATGGCCCTAGATTTTCTATCTTAAACCTGTGTATTCCTACAGAACTACATTTGAATAAAAAAAACTTCTTTGGTATGATGGTTAAGATAGATATTATAATAGAAGATATATCTCGTCTATTGTATACACGGGCCCAATCGTGATTTCTTTGCTTTCGACACTTTCATATATCGTCGTTGGGCGATCAATGATCAAGCTGTGGATACGAGGTTTTGGTTGCCAAACGACGAAACAGAAGGACTGTCGTTATTATTTATAACAAATGAAGCTTTTCATCATTAACTATCAACTTGAGCAACTCACATTTCACCTTAACCTATAAAAATATCCATCTTGTACTATATTTGTCCTCAGTATGAAAACTTCTTTTATGTATTCTTCACTAAATTGATCTTTCAATCAATTCTAAGCATAGGAATAAGTTAATGCATTCATTGAACTAGTTCTAATAAAATATTTCTTTTAGGGGGTCGGGTTTTTTTCCGGATATTTGAATATGTATCATAAATAGATAGATTATGAAATTCATCTTTGATTGTGGGTGTATTGCGTATCAAAAGTTCTTTGATCATTTTTGTCCTATTATTTTGATGTCTCCCTAATTTAATTCGACAAAATGTTACGAAACTCGGAACTTTTTAATAGAAGTATAGTAGACCATTTCAATAGCTTTCAAATGAGTATTTTGGTGAAAATAGTCAACCAACCTTGGTTTGAAGATTTCACAAGAAATCTTACGATTGACACAGAATGTGCAGGGTGGCCAGATTTAAAACTTCTTGTGACAGTTCTGTCGAAAAGGACCACCGAAAGCCCTATGAGACAAATATTTAAGATATGTCATATTCAGCAGAGGTCAATTAGGTTCATAATCAGTGCAGTCTGATAATAAACTCGTCTCAGTTCTAATCCCTGTCTGTCTGTCTCTATCATATTTTTTGTTTGAGCTTAGTTACAGACCACATCGATAATCAAAATAAACTAATAATAATAGTAATAATAAGGCAAATATTGTAACAATCATTATAATAATGTTTATCGCGCTAGACCTGGATTGAGATGGGTTATGGTAGAGAAATTATCTTAGTCGAAAGTGCTACATACCTGACTTAGAACCAGTCTTCGGTTAACGGCCCTTTTACGACCCTGCAGGTAATTATAATTGAATCAATTATTTCGAGAAGGCATCTAGCTATTCGCTGCCGACTTTTAATGAGATGTTAACGGACAAATAGCTAGATAGGATCTTTTGGCTGCAGTTTCTTAAAGTGGACTTTTGGTACTTACTTTTCTTGGCATGAGCAATGTTATAACCAAGGACAATTAAGTGAAGTACCGAATTAGTTTTTGTGTGTATGTGTGTTTGTGTTATTATTGTTGTTGTGTGTGTTTGTTTGTGTTTTTTTTTTTTGTTTGTTTTTGTTTTTGTTTTTGTCTGTTTTCTTTTGAGTACAAGGATTTTTTCCGAAGATAAGGCTGATTGGGATTTATTTCAGAAACTGTTTATATTTTGATCTATTTTTATACGCCTTATGTCGTGTAATTTAATATGAATGATTTTTCTTGGAAAGTGCATACTCAAATCTATATTTGTGTGTAGAAATGATACCCAGATTTCGATATTTCTGAGTATCTTTTCACAGCCACGTTAATATTTGGACTAAGATTTGTCCATAATACGTAAATAAACCTTTTCCAATAGCGTTTATCTACACTTGTATATATATATAGTGAAAAAATGTAGTTTACTTAAATTGGTATAAATAAAAGCTCGTTCGTGCTTTTGCAAGAAAACTTGCGATTTGCACCTAAAATGATTTGACTTGAAGTCACTACCTAAAAAGTATTTAAGTTTCCCTGAACATAGCGTATAGTAACACTTATGGTGAAGACCATTGCGATCTAGTTTAAAAAGAAAATTTACGCCCCAAATGGATTGAAGTTCCACCGATTAAAGAGTAAAGTCTCTCTGAATTATGCCTACAGTAACACTTATGGAGTAAACAGTTGTTAATTAGTGTAAAAGGAAAGTAAACACTCAAAATGGATTGAGGTTTCAACATTGAAAGAGAAAAGTTTCTCTGAATTTAGCGTTAGGTAACACTTGCGGTGTAAATTATTTTGAAGAGATTGTTTACACCAAAAATGGATTAAGGTTTCACCCCAGGAAGAGTAGAGTTCCTCTGAACAGTGTAAACTATTGTAAGCTAGTGTGTAGGGAAAGTTTACACCCAAAATCGTGTGAAGTTTCACCATTGTAAGAGTAAAGTATCTCTGAATTTAGCGTATAGTTACATTGATAGTGTAAACTATTGTAAAATAGAGTAAATGGAAAGTTTACACCAAAAATTGATTGAGGTTACACCCCTGAAAGAGTAAAGTTCCTCTGAATAGTGTAAATTATGGTAAATTAGTGTTTAGGGAAATTTTATACCAAAAATGGTGTGAAGTTTCACCATTGAAAGAGTAAATTTTCTCCAAATTTAGCGTATTTTTACACTAATAGTGTAAACTATTGTAAACTAGTGTAAAGGGAAACTTTACACCCAAAATAGTTTGAAGTTTCACCATTAAAAGAGTAATGTAACACCAAATGTTCATTGCTGATTATACACTATTTTTCGTGTTATTTAACACCAAAGTTGAGGTAACTATTCTCAGAAACTGAGAATTCACACTTACATTGGTGTAGAGGAATGTAACACGAATATTGGTGTTACTGTCAACATTTTTTGGTGTAACTTAACACACTTTTTTTACAGTGCGTGATTAAGTTTTTTAGGGCCATACCTCAATGAAAGTAAACATTATCTTCATTTCTTACATATTTGCTAAACGAAATCGCTTTGTGACTCCCTTCAAGAAAATCACTTGGGAAAACATAGCGGAAAATGAATAAATTGTTTGTTGAAAGCAATTGCTTCATTTTTCAAAATGTTTTCTTCACAGAAAGTAGAAAAAATCTAAAATTCTATAAGTTTTAAATTGTCGTCAGCAACTCCGTTCAATTTGGACCAGTCTAAGTTTTTTGAAAATATTGGTTAAATTGTTTTTCCCGTCGTCGTCGTATCGTCGTCAGTCTTCACCGCCTGCTGCTTCTGATTGTTGGTTTAATTCATACCTATCTTGCATTCTGTGCCAATAAACCATTTTTGTCTTATAATGTTATGTTTTGTAAAGGGTTTACAGAAAATTGAATTAGTTATAAACATGAGATCTAACGAAGGCAATGTTTTTCTTGGAATCGTTTGGCAAGTTCCGTGGCTCCTTGACCGAGTTAATACATGGACCAGAATGAGAGAATGGAATATTGTTATTATTCGCTTCAGGAGGAAATATCTTCCTTACACCCTCCTTTTTTTCAACCACCCCCTTCTTTGCTTTCTTTCTTCCTTCATTCCTTCTTTCCTTCGTTCTTCCTCCGAGGCTTTGAATTTCCTTCTATCACCGTACGTGTTTCTCTTTCTGTCTTTCTTACTTCATTCCTACATTCTAACCTTTTTCTTCTTATTCTTCCCTTCCATCTATCGGGTTTCATCATTATTAATATTAACCTCCCAGTACCAAGAGGGTAATAATAAATTCAACACTCAACCTGTTTACTTCCTAACTTTTGATCTGAAATTGATTATCTTATCTTGTTTCCTAGGTAACGCATTCGTAGATACTTCTAATCATCAAAGAGATAGTTTATTCATTCCCTCGTGGTTTGATTAATAAAAAAACGGCTGAAATCTTTGAAAGGTCTTTGCCTCCATGGGTTTCTAAATTAAATAGCAGACTCGAAATTTAAAACAGGTCCAAATTAAAAAAGGTTAAGGATTGCAATTCAAAGCAAGTAGAAATTCTGACCAATGATTCTTGAAGGATAGAAAACTTTATGGAAAAAGGAGTTTTTAACGGACCGCTGGTTCTCGAGCATGATGCTCAACTTAAATATTAACCCATTCCCACACAATGACACTTTTGGACGCCCGTCAAGAAAAACGGTAGGAAAACATTCTGAGTTAAATATGAAATGAAAAGTTTAAATATAACTCATGTCATTATTCTAATGGTAGGCGTAGCATTGAAGAATCGAATTAAGGAAAAGTGTCTAAAACCCAATGAAAGACAGGTTTAAATCATTCCCGTCTGTTCCCCATTAGGAAAAACTTTGCAAAAATGTCTTAAACCTAATGAAAGACACATTTAAATCATTCCCCTCTGTTCCCCATTAGGAAAAACTTTGCAAAACATTGTAGAAAATAAAGAAATGGCTTGTACATTTCCACAATGTTTTCTACCTTAACAGAAGAGCAAAAGATTTCATCAACTAAAACTTGTCGTCTTCAGTTTCTATGTATGTGTGCAAGTCTAAAATTTTTGTGTCTGGTAATGGGTTAAACGCTGATTTATTTATTTACTCTTTCAGCTTTTCTCTTTGTTCTTGTTTCTTGTACTCCACCCCACTCCAGACAGAAGCGATCCCGAATATGTTATGACGGTATGGAATGTTTTGAGAACTTACCGCCCTTTGACAATGCCGACGGACTTTTGCCCCAGCCGCCTAACCACATCGGTACTGTGTTCAGGTAATATATCGTCGGTCCTTCACCAAATTGTCGTAAATACAGCCTCATTCAAACTGTATAAACGGCATTTGGTCCCACACGGAGGTCGTAATGTGATTTGTGATTAGTCACGGGAAAACGGAAATAACTCGAAAGCTAAAAAAAAATTGACTTTTTTTCAGATTGCGTGCACTTCCCAGGCCGACTGAGGGTATATATCCGGTAAAATGGCCATTCTACTTTCTTGTATTTCTTTAATTAAATGGAGATTAATATCTTACATGTTGTTCTTTGTTTGTTTGTCTGTTTGTTTGTTTGTTTGTTTGTTTGTTTGTTGTTTCAGGTAATAGCCAAAAGCATCTTAACCACACCAATGTATGAATCCGCGCAGACAAAGTGTATCTAAGTTTTTAGGTTAATACCCCATTGAAAACCAAACAATCTCTCTTTTTTTAATAATTTAATACATTCAAGCAATACAAATCAAATATCAAGCTAGTTTTTACGAAGATTCATTGGGTCTTCTTAGTGCATAAGCATCGAAATATTTGTTTGCTCAAAATTTTGTTCACGACAGTATGAAATCAATCAATCAGATTAGACGAAACTAAATTATTCTTCTTTGAGTTAATGATTCTGGTGCTTGGTCTATCCCTTCAGATATTTGTTTTGCAGATTCAACTAATGGTCTCTTTTTGCATGATGGGTCGCGTTTTCATGTATCTAGTTTTCTAAAACTTCCGCCACTTTAACCTTTCCTTTTTTATTCAAAGTTTGGGTCTTGTCCAATCTGAAAGAAGTTGAAACGGCAACTAAAAGTGAGTGCAATTTGAAAAGTAACCTACCTACAGGGTAGAAAATATACGGGAGGGAGAAATTGCTTATTAAAAGCAATCTCTTCTTTTCCCATAATGTTTTCTCAGTTGTTAGATCACGCGGACATAAAAAAAAGGTTGTACAGGAAAGGGTTGAATACTTCCGTTTTTAGGCATTTTTCTTCCGTCTTATCGCTTCGAACGAGAAACATAGTAAAACACTCAAATGAAAGTTTTAATTTTGCTTTTATTAACTCAGTGCCCATGGACAAAAAATAAGACTGGTCAAAACTCAAAGAAGTTGTCGATAAGGTGGTGTTTTGAAAAGGCGTATAAACAAGCAAGTTCTCTTTTTCGTAAACCTGTTCTCCATGGCAGTTTCTAGGGTACTATAAAATAATGAAAAAAACTGAAAAGGAAGGCATGGAGGTGAATAAATGGGGACACAAACATTGTTTCATCGTGCGTAAAATTTGTTGTCCAGGAATATTATCATTTTTTGTTTTTTTTTTTTTTTTTTGCTTTTTTTAATGAAACGTCAAATAAAATTCAGTTAGACCAAAAGCGAATGTGGTTATCATTTTCATATTTAGTTGGCGACTTATAAACTTATGTAGAAAAAAAATTCTATTTCAACTCATATACGGTGTCCTTGGTTTGGAGGAAAAGCGTAGGCTACCCGATCAAGAGGTCCCAAGTTCGATTGCCGGGAACGTTTTGTCACAAGCACACATAATTTTAGCGAGCATTCTCCAGGAAGCAGAATCAAGAATGATTAATCCGAGTTTGAAGAACTCGATTTCCGAATGATATCTCCGACTTATTATTTAAGTAGTTACGGCGTTTAGGTCGCCAATCAACGATTTGCTTCTATGATCCTTAGCTCGTCAATAAACAATTCGCGTTCGCGAAAACTTTGCTAGAACATTTAAGATTAATTCAATGTTTTCTATCCTAAATGTTTCTCAGCCCTTTGAATTTTGGCCCGTCTAAAGTTGTGTCGTCTGGTATAAGGATAATCATCGATCATTTGCTCCTACAGGTTGTTTACTCGCACGTGCACCATTCCTCGAGTATTACATCAAGGAGACAGCGATCCAATGTGTGGCTTCGACCGTTCCTTACCGACAAAGATTATTTGTCATGGGTTTCTTCAGCATGGGCAAGTCACATGGGTTAAAGACATGGCCAGAGAGTTTCTGAAGAAGGTATGCATATGCGATACTTTGAATAAAAATTACAGTTAAACTTGTCTCAAGGGACCACTCAATGCAAAGCCAAAATGTGGTCGGTTAAGAAAATGGTCGCCTAATACACTTTTTTTCAAATATGAGGGATCGATTCGACTGCATACATAAATTATTTCAGGATTCTCACTTAATTCTATATTTATTGAACTCATTATAATGGACTCATTAAGAAGATTCTTATGAGATCCACTAACATAGGATTTAGTTTTGATAATTGCATGAGCAAAAATTGTCAGACTATGAAGATGTTTTGTTTTTGGGAAGGCGATTTTGATGCTAGTGTCTTATTGAAGGTGGTCGCTTTATAAAGGTGGTCGCTCGAGCAATATTGACGGTATGAATTTTAACCTTAAACATATTTACTGTTTGTAATATATCATAAATTAATTGACGGATCGCTGGCCCCGCCTACTGACCTTTGACATGTCAGTTTGGATTGGATATCAGTTAACCTATTAACATACGATATAATTAAGACTAATCCAATTTCAAAGATATTGCAGACGGTTATTCTAGGTTAATGAAATCTTTAAAATCTTTGTCTTTTGGAGTTGAGAACATTGTGGATAATAGAGAAATTGCCTGTGACAAGCAATTTCTTCATTTCCACATGGTTTCGAAAGCTTTTATTTTGACAGCTGTTTAAAAGCGATTTTGTATGGAAATGGGTTGAGTTAGTTAGAAAATTATATGAACAGAGGCATAAAAAGAATAAAAAAATATTGCTGCGGAAGATTGGTCTCATTTTAGACGGAGATTCAATAGTGCTGTAACGGAGATAAATGAAATTGCTATACTGCGAATATTTCTTGTATAACAAAAGGTTTTCTCCCTTTAAGCAAAATTAAACCATATTATTTCTTTCTAAACAAAATTGTATCCAGTATTAAAGAAAACAGACCAGTGGTACGATTCAGGCGTTTGAGTGCCTGTAGTAGTTTTATCTTTTTGGCTAGATGTGTAGTTTAAAACTTTTTTGAACTACCTTGTAGCAGGTCAGTAGGCGTGACAAGGGGTCTGTCAAATGACTTACTTCTTTTGCCACGCCCATCGACTCCAACAGGAGGTCCCGCTTCGATTTTTAACGGCGTTATTTTGCAAAATATATAACGTTTAAGTCGCCAAGCCAACAAACATGCTTAGCACAAATGGCGGCCAATGTTGAGGTTCAAATATTAATTCCGGAATGAATGCATGATTTGATTAGTCGATATATTCCTTGATTGACAGTCGAGATTGGTCAATTGCGTGTGAGGTAGAATGTTAGATATGGAAATAAAAATCGAAATAAATATCAGACATGACATAATATTTCTGTTAAAAATCTCTTTTTACAACGGTGTTTTTTTCCAGGAGCCTATGAATGTAATCACAGTGGACTGGGGTAACGGGTCCGGTTTCCCGTATTCACAAGCCGTGGCTAACACCCGTATTGTTGGTTTCGAGATTGCCCGTCTACTAAACTATCTGAGAGACATGAACGGTTTGACAATGGATAATGTCCACATTATTGGTCACAGTCTTGGTGCCCACATTGCTGGTTACACAGGGAATCGTGTGCCGGGAATCGCCAGAATAACAGGTAATTGAAAACGAGATTTGACCAATCACGGCTGTTAATTAAGGAATCAACCGGCCAATCAAATCATACATTCAGCCCGAAATTGAGTTTTGAACTCTAACATTGACCGTATTTTTTCTTATTTTTTTTGTTAAACATTTTCGTTGGTTTGGCGACCTATGTTTTGTAAAATAACGCCGTGAAATATCGATGCGGCACTTCTTGTCGGAATCAATGGGCGGGGACAACGGACTAAGTGGGTGGGACCAGCGATTGGTCAATTGACGTATTTGTTGTATTAAAGATTTTTTGACTGACAGCCGCGATCCGTTAATTTCTGTTAACCCATTCCCACACAATGACGCTTTTTTGAATTACTCAAGAAAAGTAATTTGGAAAACATTGCGTAAAATGGAGAAATTGCTTGCAACAAGCAATTTCTTCTTTTTTCTTAAAGTTTTCTACCCAGAAAGTTAATAAAATCTAAAATGTCATAAACTTATATTAAGCCAGCTAGTTATCACATACACGTATATAGTGAAAAAGAGGGGTATCAAACATCAAAATAAGCTGTTTTTTTCTATTTTTTCAAAATGTTTTCAGGTGCATTATTAACTGATTCCTACACAATCTCACTCTGTTATGTCCCTCGAGAAAAAAAAACTTTGGAAACAATTGTGGCAAATGGAGAAATTGCCTTTTTCATGCTATTTCTTCATTACACCCATTGACAAAGTTTTTTTGTCATCTGCAACCCCTTTCAATTTGAACCAGTCCATTTTTTTATTTGTTTTCGTCTGGTAATTAGTGAAGTAGTAGAGAAGATAACCCTATCCTTTCAATATTTTTTTCGTTAGATCCATTGAGTGAATTTATCTTACAATAACCAGCAAAACTCTTTCAAATTTACCAATGACAAAATGCACTGACAATTTACATAGTTCTTCCAAAATTACGGGAGCGGCCATATCTCAATTAGACTCTCATTCTTGAGGTCCCGGGTCGGATCCCCGCACTATAGGAATCGGGAATCCTAGCTCATTATGACATTATTTGAAAATAATATCCCATACTCAACATTCAAAGATATCCGTTTGATAGCAGTCCTTTTTATGTTTTTCTTTGAATATTATCAGTATTGTACACATTCTGTACACATTATGGGAAACATAGACAAGAATACTATAGTCAAAGTCATGTACTACTTCACGTCATAAGATTTTTGCTTCATAGAAACTAACTTTAAAACTTAAGCCAATCTAATTCCATATTCTGACATTTCAGAAACAGAAAAGCTGCGGGTTTAAACAAACTCTTCGACCAAGCTCAAAAGTTCGATTTTAAGTATCATTATTTGGTCGAAGTGTTCGATAATATGAGAAGGATTAAAACCGTTCCAACACAATCCCTCTTTTCTACGCCTATCGAAAAAACGATGGTGACAATTAAGAAATTCTACCCCAAAGACAGATATTATTCAAATTTCAACAAACTTGAAATTGTTTTTATTTATTTCATTTATTTGCCTCGTTGTAACTGGTTACCTCAAGCATGTAACAAACAAAATCAAGTCTTTGTATATTTTGGTATATTTTGGTCTTAAATGGGTAAGAACTTTGAAGAGTTATTCTTAGAAGCTAGACAACTACATTACAACGAGATGTATTTCTGATTGATACCCTTAGTTTTTGTTAATTGAGTTTCATGCAGAAGCCATTAACCTCTGGTAGACGTACTTTATCATTTAATCCATTTCCAGACGTCAAAACTTTTAGACTGATCCATATTGAAAGAAGCTGCATACAACAGTTTCATCTCTAATCGGCCAAGAAGCGTCCGACTTAAACTAACAGTTCGTTTATTTCGTTTATTTCAGGGCTCGATCCAGCAGAACCTGATTTTAAGGACACTAACAGGTCAGTTCATCTAGACAAAACAGATGCCCTGTTTGTAGACATAATTCATACAGATGGATCCGAGTTCAACTACGACTCTGGTAAATCATTTTAACTCTTCTTCAACAATTATATTGCCATCCTATAAAAAATGGCACATCGTGGATTTCACATTTATTTTTTATTTTAAATCACAAAAAAATGATATAGTTTCGTATATCAAGATTCAAGAGTTTTGATCGTCTGTAATTTTCTTTTCATACTTCAATGAACAATAATTTAAGCACACATCCATTTTGTGTGCTTGCGCACAAAGTAACCCATAAAATTTTACTTAAAACTATTAAAACAGTTCCTTTGTTTTGCTTGATGGCATTTAATCTTAAAAAAATGAAGACGACAATTTTTGTTTTCGTTGAGCTATTAACCCTTTCCTGTTCAATCCCTTGTTTTTACGTCCCTGTGAATTTATAAGAAATTATTGTAGAAAATGAAGAAATTGCTTGTAACCAGCAATTTCTTCTTTTTCGACAATATTTTCCACTTTACTGAATAATTATTTTTCAAATTGAATGAACTTTAGATTTTAGTCTGCAAAACCTTTGAATTTGGACAGATCTCAAATTTTGCAAAACAGGAAAGGGTTAACCTAAAAACGTATTTACACTACTATGATGTATGGATCCGCTTCGAGTATTCATATAGTGCGGTTCATGCCTCGTTGAAAACAAAAAAATATCCTCTTCATTTCTTAAATGACTTTACTTGAAAAACGGTGACTTTTTGAATGGCTATTCAGTCAAAGTTAATGGCAGATCATGCGTCAATTGTCTCCAACAAACTTTTGAAGCAGTTGCCTTATTGAATAATTACATATGAAATTATAGTGAAAACAAGTTTGTCGATGTTTCATTTACTTTATATTCACACAGAGGACCATTTATAGAGACCTAGAACAACATTGCTTTAACCAGTCGAACTAGTAGGAACTAAACGACAAAAATATCATTCCTCTTATAATATTAACTTTCTTCTAGTTATTTGCTTAGTATCCGTAAAAGAAAATACGCGCATATACAAAGCAACGGCTAAACGTCCTTTGCAATGTTTCATATGTTGATTTCCTATATGATTGTTTAGGGTATGGTTGGATTCAGGAGGTGGGCCACATAGATTTTTATCCAAATGGTGGTGAGAACCAGCCCGGGTGTCCCCAGAGAGTTATAACAGGTGTTCTCACAGCTGCATACTATCAAGGACTTACAGGTAGGAATCAACAACTACTATAATATAACGAAGCGGAGCCGAGTTTCGAAGCTGTTGATTTAAAAGCGTTCCCTCATAGTTCCTCCTTTTTACACCCACCAAGAAATGAAAACTATGGAAATGATTGAGAATGCTTAAGAAATTGCCGGTTGCAAGAATTTCTTTCATTATCTACAATGTTTTCTTCCCCAAAATACAACGGTTCTTAAGATTCCACCATCTTATAATTGACGTCTGCAACTTTTTTGAATTTGGACCAGTCTAAAATTTTGTTGTCTATTCATAGATTGAACTCGTTCTTACTGAGTAGTTTGGTCTATTTTACTGAATGATTTTGGAACCTAGCCTAGACAAGATGTCCCAAATTTTGTATTACAGTTCAATCAGAAAACCTACTTAAATCGAAAAGCAGTCCGTGCAGTCAGACCAAGATCGATCATTTTCGCATCAACAAGGAGGTCTCTTTTAGCTTTACGGGTCAAAGATACGGAGAAATTTCCCAGATAACATTATTTCAACTCTATGCTGTTTTTCAAAACTTTAGTCATGTCATATCAGACAACAAATTAAAGTGGTTGCAATCTGAAAACTAACCAGCCTACCGGGTGGAACATATTTTTGGAAAAGAAAAAATCGATTTTAATAGCATTTTCTTCTTTTTCAACAGTATTTACTTGACTATAAAATCACAAGGACGAAATAACCAGGAATTGCACATGAAAGGATTAAAACCATCAGCAGTGAATCATGGTTTTCAAAACAACTCTCGTTTTTAACTAAGCAGAGAGTCATTGCCGCTGTGGGTTTCGGAATATATTTGAACATGTCGTCTGTCAAAATAACTATACGTAAGAGTTCGAATATGTATCATTACTTTAGCTTGGTATGTTTTTCATCATTTCAGATGCTGAAAACGAATTGAGTTGTAGTCACAGCAGATCTATCCGTTTGTTTAACGAGTCTATCAACTCCCCATGTCCATTCTACGGTCATCCCTGTGCTAGCCTGGAAGACCTGGACAATAACCAGGACAACTGTCTGCGCTGTGAAAGAGGGGCGTGTCCAATGATGGGTTACTACGCGGACCAGACTCAAGCGAGAGGAAAATTCTATCTCAGAACTAGATCCTCCGGGCCTTTCTGTGGTATGACGGTTACATGCATCACTTAACCCTTGTCATACTGAACCCGGAATACTGAACCCGGATGTTAACTAAGATCAGCCTGCACATAAGTGCAGTCTGATCTTGGTCTACACCTCCTGCTTATAATTTTCCTGTCAGATTTGTTTATGAAATCGATTTCTAAAAGAAACATTGATTATTGAACAACAAGTTCTATCAGTGTTTTCAGCACTTTGATTTTACAGCAATTCCGTAAGGTAATTTATACAGCATGACAAGGGTTAATGTGTCACAAATTATCCAATAATTATCATTGAAATACTAGTGTGATGTTTTTTGGGGGTTGTTGTTGATGTTTTGTTTTGCTTTACATAAATGCTTTTTCCTTGTTTTTAATCGGCCGCGGCCTTATGCACAGTTGTTAGCGTATAGGACTCCGAATCATTGGGTCCCGAGTTCGATCCCGGCTGATGAAAAATGAATATCCTTTCCGACATTTTTCTCCCAGCATTAGCTTGGGATAAGCAGCAAGAGGCTCAGAAAGGATGTAGTGGTAGTACTGGTGTGAGAAATACCAAGAATCCATGGTTAGGTGCTCCGGCCGCCGCGATATGACTAGAATGCTGTTTAAAGTGGCGTTAAACCCCTTTTGTTCAGTTCTGAAAGCGTGCATCGAAACTGATATGTCTCGTCCCTGTAGTCGGTTAAACATTCAAGCAGGTGTCTCTAGAAGTCTTTATCATCCTGTGCGTAACATTTTGAATCATTTCACAAGTGCGTGATGCGTTGACAGTGTGCAGCCTAAGCAGGCACTCGGAACATTTAGAATACTCGCTGATCGTCATGAGAAGCTTTAGGTAAAAATCGATCTATAGAGCGCATAATACAGACCAGAATGTGCGGATTCACAGGCTGATCTGAGTTTATACATGGCGAACATTTGTAATGGTTAGAAATGTCACCCTGAGGAGCCTATAAAAAAAGGTAAATTTATTTTATATACATATAAAACATGTGCTTGTGTAATAAACATAATTTCATTAATAAAGCTGTAGCTACGACATTTGCACGCCCACCAACGTTATGCTTTGCAGTTGTATTACGACTAAGTGTGTAGATAACAATCATGGGTGGGAGTGCAAAATGTCGTAACTACAGCTTTATCAAAGCTCTAGTTACGACATTCTACACTCCCACTGCCGAATTGTATTTCAGGCTACACCCAACACATTGAAGTTGAGTTTGGATACATGGCCCCTGTTCATGGTCTTGTAACAGTCGAATTGGACGGGGATGAACAGACTACGGACTCAATCACGCTCGCCAGGTTAGAGGTCTTTAATGTAAGATAGAAGCATTGAATTGTAGATCTTTTATATCGGCCTCTCAATATTCAATCACTTGGTCAAACAGCCAGTCGGGTGTCACACACCCACAAAATCTCCTTCTTAATATTGTGATTATAATGTTTGAGGCGGGAGGGAGGGGCTAAATCGTACAAGGATTGACCCCACCGAAATTTACATGAAGAGGTCGTTGCAGTAGTAGTTTTTAGCGGTTTTGTAGGACAAAACCGGTATTTCATATCGATCAACCGGAAACAAGTTTTCACGAATTTTCCACTCATTTCCACGCATGCTCATAAACTTGAAGTGAAAAACTATGTGGTCGCCTCCATCTTGTTTCATCGCTGATGAAGAAAATAACTTACTTGCTGAATGCCAACAGCCTCCTTTTAGTCATAAATATCAAGGAAATTGGTTTAAAAATTCGACTTAATATATCCATAGTAAATTGTTTAATGAACTGTCTAAATGAAAGAAATAATCCCCTCGCGTTTCAAGATAGAATCTAGGTCAGTGGTTAGTGAAGTAAGCGAATACATGTAAACAAACTCCTAACCCTGTCTGTTAGTTTTGACCTGGCAGGACTGAGCAAATTTACACCCCGTGTTCGCAGTATGTGCTACAAGTTACAACCCTGTTATAGTCGTGATTCAAGCGCCTATTTAACCCCACCGAATAAAACACCCTTTTACCTCTCGAATTCGACTATATCTTTGAAACGAACATGTAGTACGTAATAATAATATGCTCAAAGCAAAAAGAATTGAATGTTAGCTTTGATTGCTTAAACTTTTATCATTTAACCTTTTACCACACAACCAAACATTTTCACGCACTGATGAAATGATATCAGAGAAAACGTTGTGATTTAATCAAAATAGCGATTTCGGCAAACAGTAAAAGGGTCATGATTAATTGATTAGGGTTTTAACGCAACTTTTAATAGTATTTCAGTTATATCGGGCGGCTAGAGCTCCTAACCATGGATTGCTGTTAGTTCTCACACAAGTATTACCACTACATCCTTATCGAGCATCCAGCTGCTCATCCCTCTTAGGTGTACGATTTATTTACTCATCTTGATGATACGTGTTGGCATTGTTGAGCGCGATTACTGATAAGCCAGCAAAACCGCTCTCACGACTTTCAGTCCTTTGTTTTGAAAATATAATGTACTAGTTCGAACCGAGAACAGCAGCTTTTCCCAAGTATTAGTTTATTCTCCGCAGGAACGCTAACGGATGAGGACGTATCCTAACCAACTGTCCTTTGCAAAAAAGACCTTGCCTCTATTCTGGCTAGATTAACTCTGAAGTTCACACGCATGACCTAAGGATTTCGATATCAAGAGAACATGTATGGAAATGAAGCCTTACAGAGGTCAAATGGCTCAGGTGTCAACAAATGAAGCTATATCATCAAAAAAATGTAAGATTTTATATTGAACAAAGAAGACCAAAAATCAGTCGGGTCTTATTATAAAAAACATTTTATTGAAACATTTCTTATATTTTCAGCGATGATCAGCCTTTTGCGGCCGGAGAACTGCGAAGAGTGTTGTTTATTGACCGTGAACAAGTGGATCACGTGAGGCAGGTGCGTGTGACGTATAACAGCGCGAGCAGTGGAAGCTGGTGGTGGTACGAAGCAGACCATTCTATTGTTGTTATCTCTAAAGTGACTGTCACCTCAGCTGAGAATGGACGAAGGTATATATAGATGTTTGAAAAGAAGCAAACAGTTCTAAACATATGTTTAAGGAGATTACATTACTACTAAACGAATAAAAGAGGTCAAGAAAACGGTAACCAGATGGCAAATTAGAAATTTAATACCCTTTTCAAAAGATTCAGTTATTTGGAAACGACATAAGATGATTAATTTCATCACTATCTGTCCACTAATTTGGTCGCAAAGGTGAATACCCTGTTGACATTTCATGTAAGCAATTTAAAAGCTAAATAGTCATTTCCTGTCTATAATGAAAATAATGTGTAATTATGGTATTATTAAACTGAAACTTTGCAGTGATGTTCATTGGGTAAAATTCTACAAAAGTTGTTAAAAGAATTTAATTCCGTCAAAAACTCTGGTTGCCGCGGCATTTGAAAATGGAAATCTTTATTAATTCTTTAAATATCATTAAAAATCATCTCCTCCTAAGCCGGTAGGCCAATCAAACTGAAACTATGCAAGGATGTTGTTAAAAGAATTTCATTCCGTGAAAAACTCTTGTAACTGTGCCATATGAAAATGGGAAAATTTTAGTAAATCTTTGTTGTTGTTGTTTTTTCATAGACTACAAGGCCAAAGGCCTTAATATGATGTATAAAGCTTAATCATATGGTTCTCTACCAAGTTTTTAAATATCTAATCTCTTGGGTTAAAAATGGTCCCGCCCCTGAGGTCCGAGGTTTGGAAAAATGCTTAATTAGATTAATTTCAAAAGACTTCTCCTCTTAAACTATAAGGTCTAGGATATTCATATTTGGTATGTAGCATAAGTAGATGGTTTTGTACTATATCACCCAAAATTGTCCTCCTAGGATCAAAAACGGCCCTGAACTAGGGATAAAAAATTGGGATAAACGCAAAATTTGAGTATGTTAAAAAAAATCATTTTAAGGCGGAGGGCATTTATATTTTGAGTGTAGCATAGCCTGGCTGTTATCTATTAGTTTTGATTAAATTATGCCTGTAGGTTAAAAAAACACCCTTCCCTGGGTGTCCAAAGTTCGTAAAAAAGCTTAATTAGACCATATTCAACAGCCTTCTCCTCCCAATCTGCAAAGTCTAAGGCATTCATATTTGGTATATAGCAGGACCAGATGTTTCTCTACCATGTTAGCTAAAATGCTAAAATCTTAGCCCTGGGAAAAAACATGGCACTGCCCCAGAGGTCCAAAATTTTGGAAAACACCCAATTAGAGCAACTTCAAAGTCTTCTTCTTCCGAAATATATGGTGAAAGGCATTCATAATTGGTATGTAGCATGACTAAATAAGTTTGTACTGGGTTACAGGAAAATATGCTCTAAGGATAAAAAAACGTCTCTGCTCCTGGGTAGAAAATTGTGTAAATCGTATTGAAAGAATTCTTTTTAAATAGAAATGGAGAGATTGCTTGTCACTCCCTTTCTCACAACGCTTTTTAAAGCTATTTTGCCTGAGGGTGACAAATTCTTGGATAGTTTGGTAATGGATGAAACTATAAAGCCAAAGGCATTCATTTTTATTGTAAAGCATTACTGGATTGTTTGGTACAAAGCCCAAAATCTTACATTTGCTTTATTTATTTTGCTCAAGTTGTGTCTTTTTTATACAAAAAAGTACTGTAATTTGGAGATGCCTCAGGTGAGCGATTTAGGACCATCATGGTCCTCTTGTTAATACAATATGCTCAAGTGAGCTAAATATATCTAGCAGATGAACTTGCGGTCATAGAAAATGTATGTATAAAGTTTCATAAACTGTTGCAAGGGAATCACCAATGGTACTCCGAACGGACGAACAATTTGTTTGCTTGAATGGGGTTTAACGCCGCTTTAACGATATTTCGGTCTTATTCGGCGGCTGAAGCACCTAACAATGCATTCTTGGTTTATTTTGTACCATTACATTCTTTCCTAACCCCCAGCTGCTATCCAACTTAGGTTTACGATTATCCACCCACTGATGCGAAACAAGTGTCGGAAAAGACATGTGTCGTCGCTGGGGATCGAACCCATGGCACCCCATAATTGAAGATTGGGAGTCTGATGCGCTACCAACTGCGCTATGACGGCGGCGGACGAACGTAGAACTTTATTCCCTACGAAACTATTCTACGGGGTTAAATGAACAATTTTCGACTGTCAATCAAATAACATGTCGACCAATGATATCATTCATTGAGACCAGAAATGAGTTTTAGTTTACGACATTTTCCACCACTTTTGTTAACTTTTTTATTAGTTTGGCGAGTTTGACATCGGAAATTCAGCTTATTTAAGCTGTAGTTACGACATGCAAGTCACCAAATAACTATACTACTTTCTTGTTACATGCTACTGGTCATATTTTTTTCAAAATAACGCCATTTAAAACTGAAGCGGGACTTCCTACCTGAGTCAATAGGTGGGGCTAACGAAGGAAGTGATCGGTGCAGCGATTGGTCAATTATATTTTATTCATTTGTATCTATTATTCTTGTTTCTTTTTATCAGCAGGCTCGATAAAACATATCGTCGCAGTCGTTCTAAAACGTCGTAACTACAGCTTGATTCAAGCTGTAGTTACGACGTTTTAGAACGACAACGACGATATGCAAAAAATACCTTTTAATTGATGACTTAAAGAGAATATCAAAAGAATGAGTCAAAATATTTCCTATGTTTATGTGTGAAAAATATTTAATCAATATTCAAAATTATTCAATTAAATCTTATGACATAATCGAACTAGGATGGATATAAGGAGCACCAACATTATGATGATACCATCATTAAGCTCAAACACATTTCATTTGCAGGATTCATTTCTGCGGCGATCACACAGAGATTAACAACGGAAACACAGTGACCCTCACAAGAAGCAGTACAGATCCCAATGAATGTCGGCTGCCACCTCCACGTCTTCATGGCGCATTATTTCATCACAGGCGACCGCCATTTTAATTAAAGAGCGATTAGATGAGGAGAAAATACAATACTCGTAGCCTAGATTAACTAAAAAACTGTAGTCAGAAGATGTTTTAAGAAAACCGCTACAAAAACAATTATTATTCATTCGAAATTGATAACACGTAAACTTGTACTAATTTTCTCTCTGAAATATACATGTATACTTATATGAATGTAAAATACGATTTCGTCGTTGGTTGTGCAAAATGTTGTAACTACAGCTTTATTTAAGTTGTAGTTACGGTATTTTGCAGGCCGAGCGACGATTTGTTTTACGTCTTAACCATTTTCAGCGTGTGTTACGGCCATATTGTTCAACTAGAAAACTATAGAATTTTGTATTTGTAGATTTTTCCTCTTTCTGTCTTTATTTTCATTGTTACATGTAGTTTATAGAAGTCAAAGCACTAATATAATTGAAGAGTCAAGACTTCTCTATTCCTTGAATTAGGAAGGGACGTGTTCACAAGCTCCCTGCCAAATAAAAGTATGACCATTTGACAATAAATTTTGTTTAGGTAAAAATGGACCCGCCCCAAATATTTTCTGTAGAATTTGCCCAGTAGCTTTTTCGTCGCTCGAGAAATTTTAAGGACGAACAAACAGCTTGGTTACCATGCAGTTAAGATAGTCTCCTTTATTGTCTTAAAGTATGGTGATCTGGTAGTTCTGTGATCGGCAGCGCGATCGGCCAATTGACCAATCGCTGGCCCCGCCCATTTACTCCGTTGGCCCCGCCAATTGACTCCTACAGGAAGTCCCGCTTCGAATTCGAACAGGGTTATTTTGCAAAATATATAGCCAGTAGCATGTAATAAAGATTGAAATGGTTGATTGGCGACCTAACGGTTGAACAACAGCTTGTAGTTACGACCTTCAAGTCGCCGAACCAACAAAGCCGTTTCAAACAAATGGCGACAAATGTCGAGGTTCAAATCTGAATTTCGGACTGAATGATTTGATTGGTCGATTTATTTCTTAATTGACAGCCGCGATTGTTCAATTACTAAGTCTGTTCAGATATTGGATCTTTGTTACAATGACATTTTGGTTTGGCATGATCTAGACAATTGACATGTCTCGAAATACTATACTCAAAATATAAAGATTTAGATCAAACTATTGTAGCTTCACCTGATGATGTTTGATTAACACTATTGTATTTCATTTTTGTGTCCATAATATCTAGTAAAACGGTATCTTTGTGATCAATATTGTAGAAAGGTCGATTAGATAGCATTCTGGCAGGATCGTCCTCTATCAGCATCCTCGGTGCTCTGATTTGTTCCAACCCGTACCATACTATATATCGAGGGCTTAGAGCAAAAACATAGTATGGCTCTATACATGTGTATAGAGCCATACAATGATTTTTGCTCTAAGCTATCGATATTTTGACAGATCTACAATTTTTTATACTTGCATGTTTCGATCATCGGAAAGGGTAAACATCTATATTGGTGACAGCTGTTCTCGATGTTCGCACGTCATCATAGACTCCTGGTTTATTCATGAGTATATCAAAATCTAGGGTAAATCACGATACAATAGTTCATTACCACAGAACCTATTGTTCACCTTACCACATTTCATTCTAATGTATATTGTCGCGAGTAGGCCTGTGTTCAGAATGAAGATGCTATAGCGACCCTTTTTTTTTTTTTTTTTTGCAAAACCGATCATTTTTTGTCCTTAGTATCTAGGTAGTGATTTAAGAAATTTCCGTATAATCCCGCTTTTTAAGACTGCCAAGAAAAAAGGGTTCTGAAAACACGGTGGAAAAACGAAAATTACTAAAAACAAAAGCAAGTTAATCCCCATCATTCGCAAAAAAAGTCTTTGTCGTCTAGTTTGATAAAAGCTCACTGGTCTCCCGCTTAACCTTAATGGCTGTGTTCAGGGTAGTTAAAACCTCGAATATACTCTTCATTGATGATTACCTGCTTCAACCCATTCCCACTCGACAAATTTTTAGACTGGTTTGTTTGAATGGGGTTTAACGCCGCTTTTAACACTTTTTCAATTATATCGCGGCGGCTGGAGTATCTAACAATGGATTTTGGCTCTTAGTTCAAGCAATTTCTTCATTTCACACAATGTTTTCTCAATTGTTTCACTTGAGGAACGTCAAAAGGCGTCATTGTGTGAGAATGTTAAGAACAAGAGGAAGATGCATGCATACCTAAATCCATCCTTAACTCCGACCTGTATGTTTATAATATTGGTGACTATTTGATTGCCAATTGAGCTCCAAAAGGGATCACCTACTAGATATAAAACGACGTTATTTTGTACAATCCATGGGCATAACACGTAACAAAAATGTGAAATGTTTGGTTGACAACCTCTGGTTACTTTGATTTGCGACGGTTTTTGTTGGTGGTGTTTGGAAATGCACGTCTAAAAATACGTTTTTTAGCTAGCAAAGCGTAAGCTTTGATAGATTAAGTTAACAGACAAAATCTTGAGGTCGTCTCAAAGTTCAACGAGTGCAAACTGCCACTGGAGGCTTAACCACTAAATCCGTTAAATGCCTACGCCATAAAAAGTAGTACTTATGTATTTCAGGAAAATTGCGAACTCTGCCGGAAAGTTCATCGCCAAGGTATTTTAGCTCACTTGAGCACATCGTGTTTATAACGACTCAGACCAGGGTCTTCAGAGAAGTTGCAGATGACAATTTTAAATTGTTACAAATTCTAAATTATTTATCTCTCCAGGTAGAAAACACTGTTGAAAATGGAAAAATTGCTTGTAACAAGCAATTTCTTCATTTTCCACATTGTTTTCCCCAACTATTTTCTTAAGGGGCATTAAAAAGGAGGGATTGTGTGGAAATTGCTTAACCTCTTGGTAACCTTTACCCCGTTTCTTTATCATGATAACGTTTGATAAAGAAGATTACGGAACAAAACATTGTTTTGCTAGCTTACAATACTTTTCAGTACTTTGATGAACCATATGTTACACCATACCCGAGACCATGTTTACCAAGGATCGATGACAAATAATCCGATTTTATCGTTTAGCCCGAACTTCATGTACAGGACTTTGCCCTGAAATCTATTGTGGACAGTGCTCCATATCCGACAAAAGTGTTATTCAAATTAAAAATTTAGTCTAGTTAATAACTAACCCATTACGAGATCACAAAAATCGGGTCCAAGTTCAAGAAATCTTTAAACGACAATTTGCAATTTAAAGTTTTTAAGTTTTTGTGTCTTTTTAGGTAGAAAACATCGTAGATAATAAAAATTGATTGAAACAAGCATTTTCTTCATTTTCGACAATGTTTTCTAAAACTTTCTTTCCAAGGTCTCCTGAAAGATTTATAGTATGGACCAGTCTAATATTTTGTTCTTTAGAAATGAAGCGACAGACGACCATTAAAGAGTAATTGAATGGGAAACAGTATCTCGAATGACAGAAAACTTTGTGGTGAAAGGAAAAGGTTCTTACCGCTAGAAATAATCAAAATTCGAAACCAAGAGAGATTAATATCTAAGATTTAATGAGTCAAGGTAATGATTATACGCGGCTGGGTGATTATGACGGTGGTTTCATAATCTGAGAGATGTCGAGGGTTGCGGGTTTGAATCCCGGTTGCACCGCTGTTCGTTTGATTTGTCCTTCGGCAAGGCATTCAGAGCCCAAGCCTATAGTTAGCCAAGGTTAGCCCCAAAAGCTTTTGAAATCTAAGTACTATGTGTATTTCTAATCTCCAAATGATCTATGGTAAGTGGTTATAGACATTCCGCCATGTAAAGGGTACAATCTCTAAACATCTGCAACATCTGGTGTATCTATGACCAGTCATGCAAACAAGGGCACAACACGGAAAAGGTTTTAAATCCCAATCAGAGTGTTTGGAATACGCAGGCCTATCATGATCGAATATTTTCGATTTCGTTAGATTTTCCAAATGAATGAGAACACTTGTCTCACTTTAGCACATTCCGACACAATCCCTCCTTTTTACGCCCCCAAAGAAAAAAGCTTTGGAAAACATTGTGAAAAATGCGAATTATGCAAACGGACGTATTTGATTTTTAGGTCGAACTGCCATAACGGAGGTCAGTTGGCGTGGTAAGCGATTCATCGGTTATCAAAATCGTTATAACTCGCCGTAACAATTCCTTTTTTAGACCATTCTTCTACAAATATCAACTGTCTTAACCCATTCCCACTCAACGACACTTTTGGAAGCCCGTCAAGGAAAATAAAATGGAAAAATTCTGTTTAAAATGAAGAAATTGCTTATAACAAGAAATTTCTTCATTTTACACAATGTTTTCTACCCAGAAAGTTGAAAAAATATAGAATTTCATAAGATTTAATTTGTCGGCTGCAACTTCTTTTAATTTTGACCATTCTACAATTTTGCCGTGTTGAATGGGATAAGCAATGACTAATAAGTGCCATTCTCGAGCAAATGACTACAGTGCAAGCGGTAGTCAGAATTCGAACCTTCTAGTTTCGAGGGACATATGACTTCATGATTGAAAACCAACAAGGTTACTAGTAAAATGTAGGCTAATTGAAAGTTTTTGCTAGACTTTTGTGCTACACATAATACCTTCACTGTTTTCCTTGGAATAAAATAAAAAACTCATCGTCGGTGGTTGGCCTGTACGTCTAAGCTACAGTTTATCTACGCTGTAGCTACGACCTTTTGGTCGTCAATTAACGACAGATATTTGTCTATCTATTGGTCTAAAAACCTATGTGTCACTAAATTAAAGCTAATCTTACGTTTTGGTAGACAATATTGGAAAAGGGAGAAATTGCTTGTGACGAACAATTTCTCTTTTTCTCCCAAAGTTAAACTGAACCGTTGTGGGTAGAGTTGACGGTTAGTAAAGAGTTGATAAAGAATCAATAGCAGTTATAATTGCCTATCAAGTGGCCCATACATCCGATATGTCGCGATTTCTCTCCTTGGTATGGATGTTTTTGATGATGTCGTCTGCAACATCAAACGATATAAGACGCCATAAATGAAACCGTTAGCAAAGATACTAGGAATCCGTCTGCTAGGAGTTGGTAGTTGAAAGGTAAGGTTTCTTTCTTTTTATTTTTCTTTCTTGACAGAAAGAGACATTTATTTATCGTTGATTTTGTATTATTGGAGGATGGATGGATGTATGGATGAATGGATGGACAGATAAGTGGATGGATGGATGGATGGATGGATGGATGGATGGATTAGTTGATTAATTATTTCAAGTCATAGTGAGCAAATGCCTTTGTCAGTGATCCAATTCAATAATGTTGCAAATAAGATTCAATTGTACGAATTGATAAAAAATCCTTTGATAGAAACGTGAATATTCGGCCAGAAACTGAAATTCGTTTGCCTTAAACCCTTGCCTGTTTTGGAAATCTTTAACATGGCCAATTTGAAAGCAGTTGCAGACGACTACTGAAAGAGAGTGCAAGTTGAAAATAACCAATCTGCAGGAGATAAAAATTGTGGGAAAGAAGACATTGCTCGTTACAAGCTATTTCTTCTTTTCCCACAATGTTTTCTCAGGCATAAAATAAAAGGGACGTAAAAACCAGGGATTGAACAGGACAGGGGTAAAGAACTGGTTGTTTGAAATATACGAAGACAAATGACCACAGTCAAAGGAAGGTACAATTTAGGACGGGATATAAGAATGTCGCTTATGAATGAAAATCAAAGACCCTTCGTACTAAATCCATTTCGTTGAGATAACAAATGTAAGTGACGGCTCTCTGGCCCCGCCATATGACCTTCACCATTGCAGTTTGACCGAGATGTGATTTAATTTTTAGTTTCGTCAATCAAAAACGAGCGTTCTGTTTGGTCGAAAATATAATTCTTAACTCAATATAAAAAAATTTTTGATCACACAGAGATTTTGTATGCTTCCGCACAAAATAGTCCCATACAAAAAGGAATCAAAATTTGTAAAGCTTTTGTTTTTTCTCTCGATGCTATTAAATCATAAGAAATGAAGAGAATATTTTTTGTTTTCATGGAGGTATGAACCGAAAAACCTAATCACACAATGTATGAATCCGCTTCGCGTATTCATACAGTGTGATTAGTTTTTTCGGTTCATACCTCCATGAAAACAAAAAATATTCTCTTCATCTCTTAAATAAAACGACGTTTCTAGCCAGAAACATACAAACGAAAGGAAAATCGTTGGCTAGCGACCAAACGTAGCTACTACGTTTAACCCTTTCCTGTTTTTTGAAATTTTAGACTGGTTCGAATTGGAAGAGGTTGCAGACAACAATGAAGATTTTGTGCAATGTGAAATGATACCACCCTATGTAGTAGAAAATATTGTGTGAAAAGGAGAAATTGCTTGTGACAAGCAATTTCTCCTTTTCACAAATGTTTTCTCAAGTCTAAAATCACAGTGACGTAAAATCCCGGGTTTGTAGTGGAAAGGGTTTAGTTGCCAAACCAAAACATGTTTTACAAATAATGTATGGAATTCAAAGCTTGTTTCCGGTCTAAGTGAATGATTTGATTGGTCAATGGATTGTTTAACTGATAGCTGCGATCCGATTTTTGTTTCCCTTGCAGATGAGTGAGTACAACAAGACTGAACCTTTGCGACTGTATTCATATTCCTGTGACAAACTTTATCGTTGGTCAATGTGGAGAATGCATTTAAACGATCAGCTAACAAGTGCCATAGTTTACGGAAATACCAAGAAAAAGATCAGACGTCACAAACATGAACCACAAACAGTTGGGAGCATAACTTCGGCTTATGTAAACCATCCATACGCACGGGCACATGGTCGAGCAATGAGGAAAACGTTCGGACCAGGTCTGAGGAAAGAGGACTCCATCTTACCAGACAACTTATATCTAATATACGGTCTTCCTAGAGTGTCTTTAGTGCAGAAAATGCCACTGGGGGTAAAAGAGATGTATGCATCGGTTGAAGATTTGGCTATATCTCGTGAAACTGAATCATCGGGTGTTTCAGATAGTAACGAGGACAAACTCTCTGATATTTTTGGATTTATCTCCTCATATGCAAAGGCAACAGAGTCCGATCTCACATATAGGAAATTAGGAGAGAATAGAAACAAGAACAGTGTTAATGGTAAAAACGATGATAATGGTTACCCTAATACAGCACGGGACAATGTGAAACAAAGTACTCGCCAGCATTCCAAACAGTCTACTGTTAAAAGTACATCAAAATATGCTACAAAACGTTCTCGAAGCGAAATTGAGTTTCCGTTGGTCAGTAAGAGCAGGTTATTTTGGGAAAGGTTGGCAAACAAGAGATCGGATATCATAAACCTGGATAAAGCAGACGGTACAGTGGAACCACAAGATAGTGTGGCTAGTGGTACGGCTGTACCGGCTCCCCCTCCTCCACCCCCTCTACCAATCTCATCTTCAGCATCGACAGGTAAGGCAAATTGAAGTGGTAAAAGAAATGATCCGTTAGCTAGGAAAATATGCCGAAATGGCAATAATTTGATCTCTCGTCGTTTTTTTTTAACTTAAGAATATACTATCTTTCTGATTTTCAAAAATAAAGATAAAAATAAATGCCAATATCGTAAAGACTGACAAAGTTACTACAGCTTTTGTACAATAACCCATTACTAGGAGAAACGATTTCAAACTGGTCTAAATTTAAAGAGTTGCAGGCGACTGTGTTTAGCTGATGAAAAATTTAAAATCAGTTTTTTCGGTAACAAAAAAAGGGTAAAAATCTTGTCTGGCTCGTTGGTCGAGTGGTTAGCGTGCCCAACTCGACTTGTAATCTTGTGGTTGCGGGTTCGAGCCCCACCGGAGGCGGATAGTGTATTTGGGTAGGACACTTTACAGACAGAGCCCCAATCCACCCAGCTGTAAAAGTGGGTAGTATTAGTAAGAATCCATTGCCTCTCTATATATGTGCATGATAAGATCTTGTATGAGTTAGGACCACGATGGAAATAAGAGTCTTTCGACCCTTTATCGTGTAATCCTCGAGGGAAAAAACTATACAGTAAATTCCTGTAAAACTCGTTGGATCGAAGAAAATATATCGCTAAATCCGAACATTGTTATAAGCGATGACTATTCGTACAAAAAGATTGTCGTAACCATGAAATTAACTTCATTGTAAGCGGCATATCACATAAAACGATTTTGTTACAAGAAAAGTTAACAGTATTCCCCAAACAGTGAGTTAATAGTTTTGATAATTTCACCGATTTAGTGCACGTCAAATTTATATAAATGACTGAGAATTAATTGCCCTGGATCTGGTATTTCTGATTGCTATCCAATCAAACCCAACTGTTCTCAAAAATTACATAGCCGTATATCTTGTTGTTTTTAGGGAAATATTTTACATATGTCCTTTAACCCATTTCCACACAATCCCGCTTTCTGCAGCCCCTCAGGAAAAAGCATCTGGAAAACATCATGGAACTTACCCCTTGTCATGCTGTATAAAATCCCTTTTCAGAATTGCATTAAAATCAAAGGGCTGAAAGTACTGTAATCACTTGTTGAGGGTTAATATTCCCTTTGAAAATGTTTCTATGAGCCTCTCTAGCTGGAAAAGGACTAACAGGGGGTGTAGACTAAAATCAGACTGTACATATGTGCAGGCTGATCTTTGTCTATACCTCCTGCCAAAACAGGAATATTCCGGGTTCTGCATGACAAGGGCTAAAGAAATTGTTTGTAACAAGCAACTTCTTCATATTCCAAAAAGTTTTTTACCCAATAAAACAAAGAAATTTTATCAACTTAATATTGTTGTCTGCAAAATCTTTGAAATTTGAAATTTTGCCGTGTAATTATGGGTTAACGGAAATAAAAATTAAAGAAAAGATAAACACTTTCGCACGTACAGAGTGCGATTAGGTTTGTTGAAGCTTTTGTATTTTATTTTGGTGGTTTCCTAGTTGAAATGTTAACAATTTTTTTAAATAATTTTCGTCTACTTTTAGTTTATTTTCTTTTTCATTTACTTATTGGTCCTTTTTTCCTAGCAGGCGCCGAAGGTATTCCCGTGCCGCCTCCTCCTCCGCCCCCACCTCCTCCCCCCAACATAGGCCAACAGAAAAAAGACAAGGTAGTATCACGTGATATAATCCAGAAACAGCAGAACCTATTAGATCAAACGTCAAAGTCACGTGGCAAAGACTTATGGAGGACGCTTGCGCAAAGGAAAACAGAAATTCTTCAGTTGGGAGAATTAGATGGTAAGGTGGTGAAGGAAAAGAAACCGGAAAGTAAAACTAGTCAGTTCTGGGGTATTATTTTTTCGAAGAAGAGCGACCTACTTCAACAGAAAAAGAAAAAGTCTGACGCACAAGATTATAAGAGAAAGGCTAAAAGTGATAACAAAACAAAACAAGGGAATCCTGCACCGTTTGTGGATAATTTTCAACGAGAACTTGCTGAGAGACTGCGTTCTAGAAGAGCTAATATAGTGACAGACTAACATAATTGATGGATCGAGTATGTCAATTAAAGATTTAGTCGACTAATTAAATCTTTCATTTAGACCGGGAGTGAATTTTGAACTCCGACTTTGACCGCCATTTCTTTGGAGCATATTTGTTAGGTAGGTGACTTGAATATCGTAACTACAGCTTTTTCAAGCTTTTTACGTCGCCAACCAACTATTGTTTTTTTTTGTTTGTTTGTTTGTTTTTGTTTTTTTTTGCAAATTTAGGGAAAACGCCGTCTAACATCAATGTGGATTTTCCTGTTGGAGTTCAGAGGGGGATCATTCTATTATTGCATATGTTTGTTGTTCTATTTTCTATCTATTATGTACATATTGGGCATAGCTGATTAAAATAATTATTGTCTCCTTCTAATTAAAATGAATAAGGCGTCTTGCTTCAATAACCCATCGTATCGCCACTTCAATATTAAAATGTCGTAAATACATCTTGGATAAAGCTGTTACGATTTTTTGGTCGCCCACAGACTATTTAAACATACGAAGAATTTTTTTTCTAAAAGCATATGTTATCCTTATTTAGTCTATTTCACTATACGGTCAATTTCTATACAGCATATCCGTGATGGCCGTTCGCGTCGGTGCGCAAACAATATGTCGTAGCTACAGCTTTTATAAAGCTGTAGTTACGACATTTTGCTGGAGCACCGTCGAAAGGTTGTTATGGGAGAACAATTGTTTCCCCTAGACCTAGTGCGACTTATCAACAGATCGTACAGAAATGTGGATGCAAAATGTAATTTTGATGTTCGACCATAACTTAAGGTATTACACAGGCCATGGTACTTCGAGAAAAGTCGTTCGGTAAAGGATTTACATTTGTAATATTTATACTTAGCCCCTTATCAGAAGATAGAATTCCTGACTGGTCCAAATTGAAAGAAATTGCAGACGACATTTCGAGTTGCTCTATAATTAGAAAATAAAAGCCAAATATGATAGAAAACACTGTGAGAAAAGTAGAAAATGCTTTATGTAATTTTTTGCGCAAATTTGTCTATGGTTGTATTTCTTCGGGCTTCAAAAGCATGTCTTCGTATTCATACCATAGTTATCTCCTACTCTCCCCCATTATAAAGCATATTCTCGTTGTTGTAATCTCAATACTTCACCGTATGACTGTTGTGTTTTCGTTATCTAACTCTATAGGAGTCACCGTCGTACTTTAACGTTTTATTATCGTTCCCTTGTATTCTAGACAACATGCTCTTGTAATCCCTTTGTCGAACACTCGTTTTCTCAAATTCCTACTTTCATTAACTTGGTATCGTATTGTTGCAAACTTTACGTCGTACTTTTGTTTTTGAGTTATCGTACCCCCATATTTCACCGTTATACTGTAGTGTTTTCGTTGTCGAATTCTTCCGATCTCATTATCATACTCTTGCATTTTCTTCATCTCACTTTTGCGTTCTTATCGTAATAAGCTCGCGTTCTCGATGACGTATCCTAGCGATCTCGCAGTCATACGAGAATATCTCGTGCTCTCACCATCGTATTATCACTGTTTTACCCTCGTGTTCTCGTCGTCGCTTTTTTGAGTTTGGAAATTCGTTTACATACCTTAATCCATTTCCAACTTGTTTTTAGACTTATTTTGTTGAAGCTGTGGGAGAGAAAGAAAAAATAATGACAGACAAGAAAATAGAGAGAAGAGGGAGAGAGTAGGGGAGAGAGAGAAATTTTATGACGAATTTAAGTCTTCAATAAACCAAAAGCGATCAACTTGTGGACAGTTTTTACAAGCGGTTATTATATTTGTAGATTTGGATGATAATACAGTTAAAGGAACTTAAAAAGTACATCATAAACGGAAAAGTAAAATACCGGCTTCTAGTATTTTATTAGAGATTTCAGTTGAAGTGGTCAAATTTAGATTGTTCAGTAAAAGGTTTATCTATCGAAAAGCTTGAACATGTTTTAACAATTTTTGTCGCATTGCGTAATAATAGAATATATTTACAGCTTGTTTTAGCATGTCCCCAATGGTATTTGTGCCGTAAAACGAAAGTAGAGGATAACGAAAACACAATAGTACGACGCTGAGAGTACGGCGATACGAAAGCGACTTACACACGAATATTCTATACAGGTTAGGAAACAACGTCTGAACAACAAACTTGAACGGGTTGTAGTTACGACGTTTATTTCATTCACCGACGAAAATGTTTAACATGTCGGCGGTCAACATAAAAGAAGATCTTATTTGTCAATTTAGTTTTTGACTGACAACCAGAATCCGTCAGACAAACTAATTTGTTCCAAATGTCTACTGTATGTGTGATGTGGTCACTTTCTATTCATCACTTTGTACTACATTTTCTTAAGTCAAGTTTAAAACCGGACAAGCATTTCACTTGATATATGTAACTTTTCGAGGAGTCGACATAGCGAGAATTGATGGATCGTGGCTGTAAATTAAGAAAAATTGATAGACCAATCAAATCATTCATATAGACCGGAAGTAAACTAAAAAGTCCGACAATAATGTTAAGCGTATCTTTGGTTTGACGAGTTAAACGTCGTAGCTACAGTTTACCTAAGCTGAAGTTACGTCATTTAGTCGCTAAACAACTATTTTACTTTTTTGTTACATGTAACTGATCATTAACTTTGCAAAATAACACTGTTTAATATATAAGTTGAACTTCCTGTTGGAAGTCAATGGGCGTGGCCAGCGATTTTCAAAAACCTTTATACGAGAAGCGAGACTGGGCCACTGTCCTTAAATCTTTCGAAATCGAGCTGCTAGTTTATACGAGAAGTGTGATAGTACTACTAATTATTTTCTGCGGTAACACGAGGGGTCTAAGAAAAACGACATTGTCAGAGAAAATACTTAATAATTCATGTCGTGACAAATACATGTATGCCCAACCATTAATCTTGATGTATAATCGGGGAAGATTCCTAGATGTAGTAAAGTGCGGCAAAGAAGTAGTTATTTCAGAGGTGAAGAGAACAGTTGTTTTTTGTTTTTTTTTTTTTTTTTTTTTTTTTTTTTCATGGAGGTATAAACCAAAAAAAAAAATCACTCTGTATGAATACGCGAAGTGTGATAAGATTTTCGGTTAATACTTCCATGAAAACAAAAATATTCTCCTATTTTCTTATAATTCAATAGCCTCTGGCTAAAAAAGGCAAAAACTTTACAATTCGTGAAACGTTTTTGTATTGAACTATTTTGTGCGGAAGAATACAAAATTACTGCGTTCCAAAATTTTTTTTTCATGGAGGCATGAACATTTTTTTACCAATCAGAACGCCCGCCTTTGATAGACGAAACTAAAATTCAAATTATTTGTAGATTTCTTAACCGAATCTTTGACTCCTGATATCGATATCAGAAAGATATAATTGTCATTAAAGCGATATTCAAACCTTTCAGTATCTGATTAGACAAACCTGGCGGTTACAAAGCATAAATATGATCAATTGTGCAATGAAAACGACGTTTATCACTGGCTGGTTTGAAAAGGGTAATTCTCAAACCATTTGGGAATTTTGGCGATAGTTTGACGGATTCCAATTGGATCTAAAAGTTTTGCCTATGGAAAATCGGTTGTTCAGAGGCATCGTGCAATTGTTCCATTTCTTTCTGGGGATTACAGCATTCATTTAACGCTTTCTAGGTCCGAATGATATTATACTTGAGAAAACATTGTGAGAAAAAAAGAAATTGCTTGTGACAAACAATTTCCTCTTTTTTCCTCAATATTTTCTCTTACATAAGATGGTTAGTTAATGGATTGTACTTACTTTATAATGTTTTCTGCTTCACCTTTGAATTGGACAAGCCTAAATTTTTAAGGAAAACACACAAACACAAAAAAAACAAAAAAAAACCAGCATTGAGTTAACTAACATTTTCTTCTTTAATAAGATCCGCTGAGAATGGGCCCCTGCCGATATCCAGAGTTACTCCGCTTAGATTTAGTATTAGAGTGACCTCCCTTAAATCTTTGGGTAGTTCCGGTGAAAAAATCGATGATATCGGTATCGAAAACATTAACAGGTTGTTGCCAGCTCTCACTGTGTGTCATCAATATTGAAACCCTAAATGATCTAGAAACTACTTTATTCTAACAGCTGAGCTTAATTTTTAAAGCTAAGTGACGTTTTACGTGTTTATAATCGTAAATGAGCCGGTATGAAAGTGTATTTTTCGGATATACTCTAATTCCGGATAAACGTATTAATTACCATAAAAAGAGCTTTATTGATCGAAATAAGTACAACGATACTCACGGAAATACATTCCGTTATTTCCTTTTTTAGAAAATGGTTTCACATGTCAAGCGGGGCTTTGAATTTATAAGACATCTGTCATTTTACAAACGGGAACTGTAACAAAGAAGCTCTCCATACGTCTTCATTTCATGACCATGGTAATTTTCCAAATACCCTTTTCATTGATGAATATGAAATACATTTAATCAGAATTTCACTGCATGATCCTCAACAAGCTTTGTAAAGTGTCTGGAGGCTTGTGGAAATGATTGTTGCCTCTGTAGGTCCTCCGAAGATATATCAATCGTTTCTTACCAATGGCAAGTAAGATATATCATTAATTTCTTACCAATCGGCAAGTGATAAGGTCTAAGTAGGGTGAGCAGCTGGAGGCTCAGATGAAATGTCAATTATGCTTAGAAACTGATTTAATGTTGAAAGTGGTGTTTCACCGATACCCGGGGGCAAAATATTAGACTGTGCCAAATTTAAAGGAGTTGCACATGACAACATTAAGTTTATGAATTTGTAGATGTTTTCATCTTTCTGGGCAGAAAACATTCGGCAAAATGAAGAAATTGTTTGTTACAAGCAATTTTGTCAATTTGTACAATGTTTTCCCAATTATTTTTCTTAAGGGGCGCCTAAAAGCGTCATTGTGAGGGAATGGGTAAATCAATTTAATTCAATCAACCTGCACAAGCTTTAGCATCAGATTTTAGATGTGTGCACAAATTCATATTTTTCACATAAAATTTATTCTGTTTAATCCTGGTTTATACATCCCTGTGGCTTTCAAATGGGCCCCTACCGATAACCAGAGTTACTCCGCTTAGTTTAAGTATTAGAGTGACCTCCCTTAAATCTATGGGTAGTTCCGGTGAAAAAATCGATGATATCGGTATCGGAAACATTAACAGGTTGTTACCAGCTTTCACTGTGTGTCATCAATATTGAAACTCTAAATGATCTAGGGACTACTTTATTTTAACAGCTGAGCTTAATTTTTAAAGCTAAGTGACGTTTTACGCGTTTATAATCGTAAATAAGCCGGTATGAAAGTGTATTTTTCGGATATACTCTAATTCCGGATATACGCATTAATTACCATAAAAAGAGCTTTTTTGGTCGAAATAAGTACAATGATACTCACGGAAATACATTTCGTTATTTCCTTTTTTAGAAAATGGTTTCACATGTCAAGCGGGGCTTTGAATTTATAAGACATCTGTCATTTTACAAACGGGAACTGTAACAAAGAAGCTCTCCATACGTCTTCATTTCATGACCATGGTAATTTACCAAATACCCTTTTCATTGATGAATATGAAATAAATTTAATCAGAATTTCACTGCATGATCCTCAACAAGCTTTGTAAAGTGTCTGGAGGCTTGTGGAAATGATCGTTGCCACTGTAGGTCCACCCAAGATATATCATTCGTTTCTTACCAATGGCAAGTAAAATATATCATTATTTTTTTACCAATCGGCAAATGATAAGGTCTAAGTAGGGTGAGCAGCTGGTGGCTCAGATGAAATGTCAGTTATGCTTAGTAATTGATTTAATGTTGAACGTGGTGTTTAACCGATAACCGGAGGGCAAAATATTAGACTGTGCCAAATTTAAAGGAGTTGCACATGACAACTTTAAGTTTATGAATTTGTAGATGTTTTCATCTTTCTGGGCAGAAAACATTCGGCAAAATGAAGAAATTGTTTGTTACAAGCAATTTTGTCAATTTGTACAATGTTTTCCCAATTATTTTTCTTAAGGGGCGCCTAAAAGCGTCATTGTGAGGGAATGGGTAAATCAATTTAATTTAATCAACCTGCACAAGCTTTAGCATCAGATTTTAGATGTGTGCACAAATTCATATTTTTCACATAAAATTTATTCTGTTTAATCCTGGTTTATACATCCCTGTCGCTTTCAAATTTAGAATGCATTGTAGAAAAAGAATATGCTTGTTGCATTTTTTCTTTTTCCACAGTATTTCTGCCCTGCTGAATGGTTTGTTTTTTTTAATCTATTATTTTATTGATCATTTCATGTATTTAAGTCTTTGAGAAAAAATGAGGAATAAAGAGTGGAAATATAAAAGAGATGATCGTAAGAAGTGTTACAAAGATCAAACTAAGACAATCTTTTTGAACGTTTTAATCCATTAAGTTGATATCAAATTCTTATAACTATATTGAGATGACATATATGATACAATGTATACATACTAAATATTCAAATCTTTTTGTTTTGAGAAGTTGATCTTTAACATTTCTTTTTTTCAGATTTTTCTTACTTAAACATTTTTTCCAATTTTTTCTAAATGAAAAACGTTTTAAAATAGATTTCCTTACCTCTTGCATCTATAACCCTATTTAAAATGTACAAACTTCCTTAGAATTAGAGGGAATAGCAAACGACTTCCTTTGTTACTTGTAATACGGGGATATCGGGTGAGAATTAAAATCATTATGAGAAATATCCAGTGTATATCCAAAATACCACCCGTGGTCTATTACGCAATCATAGAGATACCGATCAGAAGCCTGTAAGTTACTTGGATTAAAACAGCAGTCTATGAGAGGACATCGTTAACTTTTAAATTTTATCTACCATTTAACCCTTTACGAAAAAAAATCTCAGAACGAAAGAGGATACGAACAAAATTTTAATAGCCATGTGTACCGAAAATAATGGATCTTTCAGATGTGGAGAAAATCGGCGTAAAAAGTACTCTTTATCGCAATATTGTTATTCTTGGTTGTTGTTTTGTGGTTTCCTTGTTTTAATAAGTCCCTCTCAAGTTAAAGAAATAAACGCAATGATTTCCTGAAAAAGGACGCCATTGCTATTTTTTTCTTCGAAAATTAGAAGTAAAATATGAAAACTGTACGAGAATGAAATTGGTTCCTAGGTCGGGAGAGTAAAACGATTAAAACGTGTCAACGTTAATATAAACTACCACAACAATTCCATATTCTAAGAGTATTTTAAGAGTACTCAATATTCCTCCGTATCAAATTCTGAAAAATATCTGATTCTACGCAAAATAGGAGCATTTAACCTCTGATAGTGTACTTTTACTTAGGGACCCAAACACATCATTTTGCATATAATATATGGACAGAGAGATGAAACATTAATAAATCTTTAGAACTAGATAAATTCCAAATAATATAAGTCAATCGACTCCCTTGTTAATTAGTCAAAAGAAGGACATCTTGGCAGTCGTGTGAAAATCAAAGCCAATAGCCGATCGTTATGAGATATATCCGGTACCACCCGTGGACTATTGTGTAATCAAAGATACCGAGTCAAAACGTGTAAGTTACTTGGATTAAAACAGGAGTTTATGGACGGACATCGACAATTCTTAAGATTAACTTACCATTTAAACCTTTGTAGATAAAAAAAAATCTCAGAACGAAATAGGATACAGACGAAATATTAAAATCCATTTGTATCAACAATAACGGATCGCTCAGATTTGTAGAAATTCCTTGTAAAAATACTCCTTTTCTCGCAATACTTCTGTTTCCCCCGTTGTTGTTTTGTCTGTTTGCATGTTTCAATAGATATTCTCAAGCCAATGAAATAAAAGCAACAATTCACCATGAAGAACACTTTTGCTAATTTTGTTTCGAAAATGAGATGTAGAATATGAAAACTGGATGAAACTTGGACGGGAAGACGATTATAACGTGTCAACGTAAATAAAAACTACCAAAACATAATCTATAAGCATTACAAAAGTACTCAATATTCTTATGTGTGAAATACCGAAAAATTAATTAATTCTCTCCAAAACAGACGCTTTTAGTCTCAGCCCTAAATACTCTTTGTTGAAATTTAAACCGGAACTACCCAGTAGAATCAAGGGAGATGATTAAAGGGCAATTTTCGGGAGAACTCTGTATATCGGTAGGGGCCCATTGAGAATGCATCGTAGAAAAAGAATATGCTTGTTGCATTTTTTTCCTTTTCCACAGTATTTCTACCCTGCTGATTTTTTTTTAATTTATTGTTTTATATATCATTTCATGTATTTAAGTATTTGAGAAAAAGTGAGAAATAAAAAAGTGAAAATATAAAAGATATGACCCTAAGAAGTGTTACATAGATCAATCTTTTTGAACTTTTTAATCCATTTAGTTGATACCAAATTCTTATTACTATATTGAGATATACCATGCAATGACATATATGATACAATGTATATATACTCAATATTCAAATCTTTTTGTTGTAAAAAAGTGATCTTAAACATTTTTTTCCAGATTTTTCTTACTTAACCATTTTTTCCATTTTTATTCTAAATGAGAATCCGTTTTAAAATGAATTTCCTTTACCTCTTGCATTTATAATCCTATTTAAAATGTACAAACTCGTAATTTCCTTAGAATTAGAGGGAATAGCAAACGACTTCCTTTGTTACTTGTAATACGGGGATGTCCGGTGAAAATCAAAAGCAAATAACCGATCATTATGAGATAAATCCAGTGTATACCCAAATACCATCCGTGGTCTATTACGCAGAGATACCGATCGGAAGCGTGTAAGTTACTTGGATTAAAACAGCAGTTTATAAGAGGATATTGTTTACTTTTAAATTTTATCTACCATTTAACCCCCAACAGAAAAAAAATCTCAGAACGAAAGAGGATACGAACGAAATTTTAATAGCCATGTGTACCGAAAATAATGGATCTTTCAGATGTGGAGAAAATCGGCGTAAAAAGTACTCTTTATCGCAATATTGTTATTCTTGGTTGTTGTTTTGTGGTTTCCTTGTTTTAATAAGTCCCTCTCAAGTTAAAGAAATAAACGCAATGATTTCCTACACAGGACGCCTTTGCTATTTTTTTTCGAAAATGAGAAGTAAAATGTGAAAACTGGACGAGAATGAAATTGGTTCTAAGGTCGGAAGAGAAAACGATTAAAACGTTCTAACGTAAATATAAACTACCACAACAATTCCATATTCTAAGAGTATTTTAAGAGTACTCAATATTCCTTCGTATCAAATTCTGAAAAATATCTGATTCTACGCAAAATAGGAGCATTTAACCTCTGATAGTGTACTTTTACTTAGGGACCCAAACACATCATTTTGCATATAATATATGCACCGAAAGTTTAAGCATTAATCAATCTTTAGAACTAGATAAATTCCAAATAATATAAGTCAACCGACTCCCTTGTTAACTAGTCAAAGAAAAACACCTGGACAGTCGTGTGAAAATCAAAGCAAATAGCCGATCGGTATGAGATATATCCGGATACCACCCGTGGACTATTGCGTAATCAAAGATACCGATTCAAAACGTGTAAGTTACTTGAATTAAAACAGGAGTTTATTGACGGACATCGATAATTCTTAAGATTAACTTACCATTTAAACCTTTGTAGATAAACAAAAATCTCAGAACGAAATAGGATACAGACGAAATATTAAAATCAATTTGTATCAACAATAACGGATCGCTCAGATTTGTAGAAATTCCTTGTAAAAATACTCCTTTTATCGCAATAATTTTGTTCCCCTCGTTGTTGTTTTGTCTGTTTGCATGTTTCAATAGATATTCTCAAGCCAAGGAAATAAAAGCAACAAATCACCATGAAGGACACTTTTGCTAATTTTGTTTCGAAAATGAGAAGTAGAATATGAAACTGGATGAAACTCGGACGGGAAGACGATTATAACGTGTCGACGTAAACAAAAAATACCAAAACATTTTCATAATCTATAAGTATTACAAAAGTACTCAATATTCTTAAGTGTGAAATACCGAAAAAATAATTAATTCTCTCTATAACAGACGTGTGTGTGTATTTCCGCTTATTTATCGTCGCTACCGTAGCACATGCCCATATGAGCGACGCCCCCAGAAGACGGTTAGTTGTTACGGGGGGATAGTGCAAGGATACAGGACGAAACTACTGAGAGTCCCGCCTGGTTCTTTAACGTGCTTGATGGATAGCACCGTCTGTCGGGGCCTCGGTTTAACGTCTCATCCGAAAGACAATTAGTAATTTAGTTGATATGGTCAGCCCAGGGCTCGAACCCGTGATCTTGAGTTTTGAAGTCAAGTGCTCTACCAACTGAGCTAATCGGGCTGACGCTTTTAGTCTCAGCCCTTATATACTCTTTGTTGAAATTTAAACCGGAACTACCCAGTAGAATCAAGGGAGTTAATTAAAGAGCAATTTTGGGGAGAACTCCGTATATCGATAGGGGCCCATTTATCCAACACATTTCTTTTTTCCTAATCTTTGAAAATTTAAATTTTATGATTTTCTGTAAAGCCATTATCAGCATTAAAACCAGAGAAACAAGAAAGTCTGTATATATATTTTTTATTGTTTTAAAAGTAGTGTTAATAAACGTGATGGAAATACAACTTTGATGAGGTTTCCTTTAGGTATTTAAAACGGTGACTATATAACATTAACTTATTTTCAAAAAAGGCAATCTATAATGTTAAACTTTCGTTTGAAAAAAAATGAAGACATGATTATTTTGACCTAAAAAAAATCTAAAAAAAAAAAAAATCAGACAGGATTTGTAGAACGTGTTTTTATTAACCAACAAATGTACATGTTAAATTGTTTTAACCAAAAAAAACTTGCTCAAATGTAAAAGAGCGTTAACTCTGAAATTAACACAAAGTGGGTTTTATGTGTGTATTTCTGTTTATTTGTCATCACTATCGTAGCACATGCCCATATGAGCGACGCCCCCAGAAGACGATTAGTTGTTACGGGGAATAGTGCAAGGATACAGGACGAGACTAATGAGTGTTCCGCCTAGTTCTTTAGCGTGCTCGATGGATAGCACCGTCACATGGGGCCTCGGGTTAACGTCTCACCCGAAAGACAATTAGTTTGTTAGATTATATGGTCAGCCCAGGGCTCGAACCCGTGATCTTGAGGTTTGAAGTCATGTGCTCTTACAACTGAGCTAATTGGGTTCTTTAGCACGGGTCGCTATCTTATTAAGTGAACGTATCACATGAATACTATTGTATATACGGAACAATGATTTATCTGATACACGAAAGTTGAAAAAATCGATTTGTCTTTGTGTGTGCAAAATGGCGTAACTACAGCTTGAATAAAGCTGTGGTTACGACATTTTGCACGGCCAAAGACAAATTGTTAAAGTTAAGCAATACAGTTGATTGCGTCAATAATGAGACCCTGTGCGCTATATTTTTCATATAGGCGCCAAGTTAATACTTTAACTAGTCTGTTCAGACTCTTAACTATGTACTCTTTCCATAGGTACTGACCAAAAGTATCTTCAAATCGTCATTTTTGTCAGAATCTACAATATTTACGCTTTAGATAAATGAAGTTAGTGACTCAAAATTTCTATGACGACAAGAGAATATACTATAATTCATTAACTATAGATATTTTTAAGTGTGTGAAGTTGGCAGGACATTAGACATTAGACATTAGACATTCGACCGAATGTCTAACTGGAAAATTAGACATTCAAATATCAATGTCTAACTGCCCAATTAGACATTAGACATTCGATAAGACATTCGACCAAACCCGTTTTTGAATGTCTAACTGCCCAATTAGACATTAGACATTCGATTAGACATTCGAACAAACCCGTTTTTGAATGTCTAATTGCCCAATTAGACATTAGACATTCGATTAGACATTCGACCAAACCCGTTTATTAATGTCTAAATGCCCAATTAGACATTAGACATTCGATTAGACATTCGACCAAACCCGTTTATTAATGTCTAACTGCCCAATTAGACATTAGACATTCGATTAGACATTCGACCAAACCCGTTTTTGAATGTCTAACTGCCCAATTAGACATTAGACATTCGATAAGACATTCGACCAAACCCGTTTTTGAATGTCTAACTGCCCAATTAGACATTAGACATTCGATAAGACATTCGACCAAACCCGTTTTTAAATGTTTAACTGCCCAATTAGACATTAGACATTCGATTAGACATTCGACCAGACCCGTTTTTGAATGTCTTACTGCCCAATTAGACATTAGACATTCGATTAGACATTCGACCAACCCCGTTTTTGAATGTCTAACTGCCCAATTAGACATTAGACATTCGATTAGACATTCGACAAAACCCGTTTTTGAATGTCTAACTGCCCAATTAGACATTAGACATTCGATTAGACATTCGACCTAAACCGTTTTTGAATGTCTAACTGCCCAATTAGACATTAGACATTCGATTAGACATTCGACCAAACCCGTTTTTGAATGTCTAACTGCCCAATTAGACATTAGACATTCGATTAGACTTTCGACCAACCCCGTTTTTGAGTGTCTAACTGCCAAATTAGACATTAGACATTCGATTAGACATTCGAGCAAACCCGTTTTTGAATGTCTAACTGCCCAATTAGACATTAGACATTCGATAAGACATTCGACCAAAACCGTTTTTGAATGTCTAACTGCCCAATTAGACATTAGACATTCGATTAGACATTCGACCAAAACCGTTTTTGAATGTCTAACTGCCCAATTAGACATTAGACATTCGATTAGACATTCGACCAAACCCGTTTTTGAATGTCTAACTGCCCAATTAGACATTAGACATTCGATTAGACATTCGAACAAACCCGTTTTTGAATGTCTAACTGCCCAATTAGACATTAGACATTCGATTAGACATTCGACCAAACCCGTTTTTGAATGTATAACTGCCCAATTAGACATTAGACATTCGATTAGACATTCGACCAAACCCGTTTTTGAATGTCTAACTGCCCAATTAGACATTTTACATTCGATTAGACATTCGAACAAACCCGTTTTTTGAATGTCTTACTGCCCAATTAGACATTAGACATTCGATTAGACATTCGACCAAACCCGTTTTTGAATGTCTTACTGCCCAATTAGACATTAGACATTCGATTAGACATTCGACCAAACCCGTTTTTGAATGTCTAACTGCCCAATTAGACATTTTACATTCGATTAGACATTCGAACAAACCCGTTTTTTGAATGTCTTACTGCCCAATTAGACATTAGACATTCGATTAGACATTCGACCAAACCCGTTTTTGAATGTCTTACTGCCCAATTAGACATTAGACATTCGAAAAGACATTCGACCAAACCCGTTTTTGAATGTCTAACTGCCCAATTAGACATTAGACATTCGATTAGACATTCGACCAAAACCGTTTTTGAATGTCTTACTGCCCAATTAGACATTAGACATTCGATTAGACATTCGACCAAACCCGTTTTTGAATGTCTAACTTCCCAATTAGACATTAGACATTCGATTAGACATTCGACCAAACCCGTTTTTGAATGTCTTACTGCCCATTTAGACATTGGAAAATAGGAAGACTTAACACTTTTGAAACATACCATATCAAAATTCCTTTGCGTGTTGCATTAAATACACTTAAGTTTCTTTAATCAAATAAACGTTCTTTTAAAGATGTTTTTAAGCGATTGAAAGATAAAATTATTGACTTTCAACACTTAAGATGTCTTTTAACTCATTCGTTCTGATGTCAGTTTGACGCTTATTTCATATACAAATTGATTGTAAATTTTGCCATACCCTATACCCAACGGAACATTTTGACCAAAATCGATAATTTAATCCAAATTACCGATTGATTGTTATTGTTTTCCGATGACAAAGATGAACAATTTATGATTAGAATTTCAAACGGTTTCATTCAAAGACTTCATAATTCTTTTTAAATCTACCATTGCACGTCGAAAAAACTGATAAGTAAGCTGATCAATGTGTAGGCCAAAGATATGGTCTAGGTAACCGGACAACAGCCCCTCCGGACAATATCCCCTTCTATGTTTTTGATATGGCGGACATTATCCCCTTCCTAAATTTAACAGGGCGGACATTAGCCCCTTCGCCATTCTAACAGGGCGGACAAACTCCCCTTCCTCTTATTAACAGGGCGGACATTATCCCCTTCATCGTTTTACTACTGCGGACAAAAGCCCCATTTCTGTAATATATCACAGACAATTCACGGTTTCTGGATTGGATATAATTCCGGTATTTCACATGAAAACCAGTCAAAGATTGTAAAAATTATAATAATAATCAATGAAATACTCTGATTCTACTGGCGACTGATATGTTGTAAAAAAAAAAAAAAAAAAAACTCATACAAAATTTTAGCTACGATGTTTCGGTCTCATACCAACACCATATATACAAAAGAGAAAAAGATAAGATCATATGGAAAAGGTAATAATATAGCTAATATTTAGCATGTTCTGTTTTGTTAAGTCGGATTTAAATCTTCGAGTGTCAGGACAACATATTTCCAGATGGCTTCGAATAGTAAAAAGTTAACACGAGGTTCATTTTAAAGAAACATGCTGGTAAAGAGGGACAAGCTCCTCTTTGCCTTTACCATGACGTTTTCTAGAATACAAATTTTATGGAGTCGCTCGCATAGAAATGTGCAAAGGTGTTCAGTTTAAAATTGAGCACTGGTTTATTATTCAATAAAAAAAGAGTAAAATTTATATAAATCTGGGCTTATTGTTCGTTTCGTTACTTAAGCCGGAAGAAGCTAAGAACAATTTTACGAAGGGGATAGTGTCCGCCGATCGAGGGGATGGTGGCCGCCCTGACAATAATAGGAGGGGGATTTCGTTCGCCCTATCCGAATGACGAAGGGGCAAATGTCCGCCCTGTTGAATTTAGGAAGGGGATAATGCCGATCTTGTCGAAAAACATAGAAGGGGATATTGTCCGGAGGGGCTATTGTCCTAGATTCATGGCCTAAAAGAAGTAATAGTTATAGTTCATTTATGACAATTTACGCGATTCAACCTAAGCGGAGCGCAAGTTTATTCGTGTAAATTGTCAGAATATGAATAATAACTGTTTTACCGATCGACTTAAATTTTCATCCAATAACGCTATATCCAGTGAGTCGCGAGTAAATCTATGATGTCGGTCATTTTTGTTGCGTCATACATTAATAAATAAAAGCGACGTAAACAAAAAAGGGGAGCAAATTTGACCATTCTCATGCTTTAATAGATGTTTCGTCATTTGTCGTGACGGTTTCAACAGGAAAATTACGCTCTAACTCATGCTTGGCGAACAAAAATTTGCGGATTCAGCTAAAATAATAGATTTTATATTCTATTTTTTAAACTCTTTACGGACAGTCTTTTTTAGCATTTTTTTTTTTGAAAAGTAATAATAAAAATACGGGTCGTCTAATGCTGGATATTAATTTCCACAAATGTTTGCAACGAGAATGGTTCAATGGGCCCCTACCGATATACGGAGTTGTCCTGAAAATTGCCCTATAATTAACTCCCTTGACTTACCTGTGTAGTTCCGGTTTAAATTTGCTATATAGAGAATATAAGGCCTGAGACTAAATGTTCCTATTTTGTGCAGATATTTTTTTTTCAGAAATCAAAACAGAGGAATGTTGAGTACTCTTAAAATTCTCTTAGAATATGGAATTGATGTGGTAGTTTATATTAACGTTGACACGTTTTAATCGTTTTTTTCTCCCGACCTAGGAACCAATTTCATTCTCGTCCAGTTTTCATATTTTAATTCTCATTTTGGAAACAAAATTAGCAAAGGCGTCCTTTGTAGGAAATCATTGCGTTTACTTCTTTAACTTGAAAAGACTTATTAAAACAAGGAAACCACACAACAACAACTAAGAATAACCATATTGCGATAAAGAGTACTTTTTACGCCGATTTTCTCCACATTTGAAAGATCCATTATTTTCGGTACACATGGCTATTAATTTTTCGTTCGTATCCTCTTTCGTTCTGAGATTTTTTTTCTGTGAAGGGTTAATGGTAAATCAAATTCAAAAGTGCTGTTTTAATACAAGTAACTTACACGCTTCTGATCGTTATCTCTGATTGCGTAATAGACCACGGGTGGTATTTTGGATGTACACTGGATATATCTCTTTACTTTTGATTTTCACCCGATTCCCCTTATTACAAGTAACAAAGGAAGTCGTTTGCTATCCCCTTTAATTCTAAGGAAATTACGAGTTTGTACATTTTAGATAGGATTATAAATGCAAGAGGTAAAGGAAATCTATTTTAAAACGTTTCTCATTTAGAAAAAAATGGAAAAAAATGTTTAAGTAAGAAAAATCTGAAAAAAAAATTACAACAAAAAGATTTACATACATTGTATCAAATATGTTATTGCATGATATATCTCAATATAGTAATAAGAATTTGGTGAATGGATTAACACGTTCAAAAAGATTGTCTTAGATCTTTGTGACACTTCTTACGATCATCTCTTTTATATTCCACTTTTTTATTTCTCACTTTTTCTCAAATACTTAAATATATGAAATGATATATAAAACAAAAAAAAAAAAAAAAAGAATTCAATAGGGTAGAAATACTGTGGAAAGGGAACAAATTTGCTTGCAACAAACTTATTCTTTTTCTTCAATGCATTCTCAATTTGCTTATTATTTTTCTACAATGTATTCTCAATTTGATAGCCACCGGGACGTATAAACAAAGGTTAACAAGAATAAATTTTACATAAAAAATATAAATTTTTCATCAGATGCTAAAGCTTGTGCAGGTTGATTGATTTAAATTGGTTTACGCATTCCCACACAATGACGCTTTTAGGCGCCCCTTAAGAAATATAATTGGGAAAACATTGTGTAAAATGACAAAATTGCTTGTAACAATCAATATTTTCATTTTGCCGGATGTTTTCTACCCAGAAAGATGGAAATATCTACAAAAATTCAAGACAAAATGTTGAGTTTCATTTTCAGATGTTATAAAAATCTAGATATGCTTGAATTTACTGAGCGTTCATTGATTTGCCAAAGAACGGTGACTGGTTTATTATTATTTTTTTTTTTAGTCTTTTTTCGTAGTAGGGGTAGATACCTTTAAAATGCCACTGCTCTTAGGCGGGTAGTTATTTAGAACAATCTTTGCTAATATAATGACTTAACTGTAAACCCTTACAACGGAAACAACATCGCCCAGCAAGGCTAATAAAAATAACCAAAACTGAAATTTGCGTTTCTTTAGTCCTTTAGTGTATGAGTTGTGCATTTATGTTATCCACGATACAATTGAAAAACCAACCACATTAAAATCCAGCATTGAGATTAAAATCAAATAGCAAGGTAATCGCTTATGCCCTTTACAGAGACCAGGAGAGTGCGTCGAATAGTTGACATCAGCCGTAAAATGTCGTATGATCTATGTAGGGGTTTACAAGTACCAAATCATCTCGCGATAAATCTGTAAGTGCAAAAGACAACGAACGTTCTATTTTTCTAACATATCATTTGAGAAAAAGTTAATATATGTGTGGTGACTTGATCGTCGAAGCTTGAATAAGCTGTAGCCAAGACGTGCTAAAGGTCCAACACCGATTTGTATTTGGTTTATGTCCTAATCAAAATAAAAGAGTATAGTGACATTTTATAAAATTTCTGAGTTGTTATGTCTCGACGGAGGCCAAGGGGCGGGGCCAGCAATCCACTAATTGATATGCCTTCACTTGCTATGTCATAATTTGATACCCATAAGATTGGCCTTACCTTACCGTTACCATGTTTTGGCGACTACCAAACAGCTTTCGAATTTAAATTATACATCATATGGTGAAGCAGCCCTACTCTCAAAGACTTAAAATGAATACTCGAATGTACATTATTTATCAATTAAAATACAAATAACAGATCATCATATTTAATTTTCTCAACTTTGATCGGCCTATTCCTTTATCGTTAAAAGTCCTCGTAAACGCTATGCATATTGTATAGTCTTTGCAACTCATTTGCCATCAAATACAATAAAAATCAAGCCATCGTCATAGCGCAGTTAGTAGCGCGTCGAACTGTCAGTCTACAGGTCTCTCATCCTTTCCGACTATCTGTCTCCCACCAATGGGGCTGATAATCGTAGACCTATGTGGGGTAGCGGCTGGGGTCAAGAAAAGATGAAATGTTTGTAGTTATAGGAGAAATACAAGGAATCCGTTGTCAGGTGCTCCAGTCACCGCGATATGACTGAAAAATTGACAAAAGCGGTGTAAATTCCCATTTAAAAAAAAAAACATAAAAAAACAATACAAAACATTTTATTTGATGTTAAAAGCGGCCAACATGAGGTTAAATGTTTTCAACCAAACAACTGTAACACAAACAACCAGAACCTAGTTACTTAAGCTATATTTATCTTTTGCTTTAGTTACTTGTCTACTCCGAGAACACACGTATATTGTACTGAGTAAAATCTTCACTGTAAAACTCCCACCTTATAATGTTATAGCTTTCCATTATTTATATGATCACTTCATTTTATTTCTTGAAATAGTTAGAGCGTAATAGTGCTGTAGTAGCACCTTTATGTTTTAGCCAGCGTGTTCGGGACGTGTTTGATTTTAAACAACACGTTCCTAACACGCCATCGACACACTGACACACGTTGTTACACGCTGAGTATATCGACAGATGTCGTGCATGCTCACAATTCCTCAGTGTGTTACGAACGAGTTGAAATACGTTCCGAACACGTTCAGTACACTAGAGACAGCAAATGTACACGTTCACATACGCTGCGAGCACGCTAGAAACACGTTGCTAAAAGTTACACAAAACGTGTGCCTGGCCAGTCTTTAACGCGTTCCTGGCGTGTGGAAGCATTTCAGTATTTAATGCCCCTGTCACACTATAACGTATAAGCCAACGTACGCCGAACGCATGAAAAGAAATAATTTCGTTGTCATACGTTGTCATACGCTGAAGAAAAGTCACAAAAAATGAGAGAAAGCCTCTGTTTGAACTTATGCAAATCGTACGTGCAACGTACTGAGCGAATGAATAGCGCATGTCCAACGTATGAGTAACTTATGCATTGCTTACCTCTGGCGTAACATGACTTATGAAAGCGTACAACAGCGCACGTCCAGCGTTTGCCTAGCGTTCTTAACTTATGAGGAACGTATGAAGAACTTATGAGGAACGTATGCCCAACGATCGCCAAACTTGTGCACAGCGTGCTTGTAGTGCACGTGACGCTCGTTACGTCACATACATGTATGATATTTATCTCTTGGCTACCCAGTCTTCATTATTTATGTAGTTGAAGATCGGTAAACATGTCCCTAAAGAAACAAAAGAAAAACTCGGGAAGAGGCCGCGCAAAGAAAACTTCAGCGCCTATACGTTCGGCGTCTTCCCTATCTACTAAACAGACAGACGATAACGGAAATAACCAGCATTCGGACAATGATGATCAAAACCGCCCTCGTTCGGACTCAAATGCTTCTTCAGTGGCGTCTGTGAACGAAACTGTAGTCTCTATTGCTCCGTCTGACTCGAACTCGTCACATACACAAAACGACAGACAGAAGCGTTGGCCTCTTCTTCTTCGGATCCTACTAGCCACATACAAAGCAGCTTCAATCACATTATTTTGGTGATTCAATATGGCTAGCTGATATTCTCGTCTAAGTTTCTCATGGTCTTCCATTTCTCACCAATCTGAGTGGTATGATTTACTCATGTGTACCAAATTTGTACAAGATGAGCTCAGAACGCTTGCAGATACGCTACCAGTAAGTAACAAATACGTTCAGTACGTTCTACATACGTTCAAAGTACGCTGAGTACCCTCCCAGTGCGTCGGACATACGCTCAATACGTCGATGAACGTTTGGAATAAGTTACCCATAAGTTAGGAGTACGTTGCTTGTAGGTTACAAACACGTTATGCATACGCTAAGCACACGCTACCAAGCGTCCAACGGACTTTTACGTATGGCAACGTATGCGAACGTATGAGTAACTTACATGTAACGTACATGAACGTATGCATTACTTATAAGTAGCGTACATGAAACTTATGAGTAATGTACTATCCATACGTCGGCATACGTTGGAAATTTTGTGCATGCACAAAATTTTTCAACATACTCGACTTACGACGACGTATGCCAGCGTATGACAGCGTACTAAGAGTAGTATGCAAAACTTATGCCCAACGTATGCAACGTACACCAACGTACAGACTGAATTTCTCATACGTCGGCGTACGTTGGTGCTATACGCTGTAGTGTGACAGAAACTTAACAGAAAATTGGTAAAGGTTTCACCGTACTACTTAATGATTTTCTACCATCAGCTGGTCATATTTACATGTATATATATTCTAATACGACAATTGCGTTAATTATGTTGTTTTTCACTTTAAGCAGTGGAAAAATATGTTATATATTGTGAAATTTAAAAAAACTATTTTTGAACAGAATTTTCTGAAAAAGAAGCATGTCCATTTGTTTTGTTGTTGTTATTGTTGTTTATACGGGTTTCTTGTTTTTTCATGAAAAATTTGACATTCGATATAATGTTGACTTTATTTGATTACTCGTATTTTTTTTAACTTTATGATAACATGTCTAATCGAATGTCTTATGTCTAATTGGGCAGTAAGACATTAAAAACGGGTTTGGTCGAATGTCTATTCGAATGTCTAATTGGGCATGGCGGACACCATCCCCTCGATCGGCGGACATTATCCCCTTCGTAAAATTGTACCAAGTTTCTTCGGGCTTAAGTAACGAAACGAACAATAAGCCCAGATTAATATAAATTTTACAACATATCAGTCGCCAGTAGAATCAGAGTATTTCATTGATTATTATTATAATTTTTACAATCTTTGACTGGTTTTCATGTGAAATACCTGAATTATATCCAATCCAGAAACCGTGAATTGTCTGTGATATATTACAGAAAGGGGCTTTTGTCCGCAGTAGTAAAACGATGAAGGGGATAATGTCCGCCCTGTTAATAAGAGGAAGGGGAGTTTGTCCGCCCTGTTAGAATGGCGAAGGGGCTAATGTCCGCCCTGTTAAATTTAGGAAGGGGATAATGTCCGCCATATCAAAAACATAGAAGGGGATATTGTCCGGAGGGGCTATTGTCCGGTTACCTAGACCATATCTTTGGCCTACACATTGATCAGCTTACTTATCAGTTTTTTCGACGTGCAATGATAGATTTAAAAAGAATTATGAAGTCTTTGAATGAAACCGTTTGAAATTCTAATCATAAATTGTTCATCTTTGTCATCGGAAAACAATAACAATCAATCGGTAATTTGGATTAAATTATCGATTTTGGTCAAAATGTTCCGTTTGGTATAGGGTATGGCAAAATTTACAATCAATTTGTAGATGAAATAAGCGTCAAACTGACATCAGAACGAATGAGTTAAAAGACATCTAAAGTGTTGAAAGTCAATAATTTTATCTTTCAATCGCTTAAAAACATCTTTAAAAGAACGTTTATTTGATTAAAGAAACTTTAGTGTATTTAATGCAATACGCAAAGGAATTTTGATATGGTAAGTTTCAAAAGTGTTAAGTCTTCCTATTTTCCAATGTCTAAATAGGCAGTAAAACATTCAAAAACGGGTTTGGTCGAATATCTGATCTAATATTAGGCAGTTAGACATTCAAAAACGGGTTTGGTCGAATATCTGATCTAATGTTAGGGAGTTAGACATTCAAAAACGGGGTTGGTCGAATGTCTTATCGAATGTCTAATGTCAAATTGGGCAGTTAGACATTCAAAAACGGGTTTGGTCGAATGTCTAATCGAATGTCTGATATCTAATTGGGCAGTTAGACATTCAAAAACGGGTTTGGTTAAATGTCTAATCGAATGTCTAATGTCTAATTGGGCAGTTAGACATTAATAAACGGGTTTGGTCGAATGTCTAATCGAATATCTTATGTCTAATTGGGCAGTTAGACATTCAAAAACGGGTTTGGTCGAATGTCTAATCCAATGACTAATGTCTAATTGGGCAGTAAAACATTCAAAAACGGGTTTGGTCAAATGTCTAATCGAATGTCTAATGTCTAATTCGGCAGTTAGACATTCAAAAACGGGTTTGGTCGAATGTCTAATCGAATGTCTAATGTCTAATTGGGCAGTTAGACATTCAAAAACGGGTTTGGTCGAATGTCTAATCGAATGTCTTATGTCTAATTGGGCAGTTAGACATTCAAAAACGGGGTTGGTCGAATGTCTAATCGAATGTCTAATGTCTAATTGGGCAGTTAGACATTCAAAAAAGGGTTTGGTTAAATGTCTAATCGAATGTCTAATGTCTAATTGGGCAGTTAGACATTCAAAAACGGGTTTGGTCGAATGTCTAATCGAATGTCTAATGTCTAATTGGGCAGTTAGACATTCAAAAACGGTTTTGGTCGAATGTCTAATCGAATGTCTAATGTCTAATTGGGCAGTTAGACATTCAAAAACGGGTTTGGTCGAATGTCTAATCGAATGTCTAATGTCTAATTGGGCAGTTAGACATTCAAAAACGGGTTTGGTCGAATGTCTAATCGAATGTCTAATGTCTAATTCGGCAGTTAGACATTGATATTTGAATGTCTAATTTTCCAGTTAGACATTCGGTCGAATGTCTAATGTCTAATGTCTAATGTCCTGCCAACTTCACACACTTGATATTTTTAGTAAAATATATGCATTCCACACAGGCAAAATCGGACATGCCAGGGAAAAAATTCTGTATCTGATAGTGTCAATTACGGTTCCATATAAAATAGTCTAATATGACGTCATTTTCATTTAACCCTTTCCTGTTTTTTTTAAAATTTTAGACTAGTCCAAATTGAAAGAGGTTGCAGACGACAATGAAAACCGGGTGCCATTTGAAATGAAATCATCCTATGTGGTAGAAAATATTGTGGAAAAGGGAGAAATTGCTTGTTACAAGCAATTTCTTCCTTTTCCACAATGTTTTCTCAAGTATAAGATCACAGGAACGTAAAATCCCGTATTTGAAAGGGAAAGGGTTAATAGATGACGTTATACTGTTAATAAACGTAATCAGAATGGTAAAGAAGATGGTAAATACTTGACATAGGTATACAGTTTTATTATTATTATTATTATTATTATTTCGTCGAATTTATCTAATGGAAAGTTAAAGTATATGATAAATGGAATATTACGTTACGATAGCGATACTTGCTTCTCGCTTTGGATGAGAATTTGATACGCCACTCGACCTCCGGTCTCGTGAAATATCAAAATTTTTCTCCGCAGCTCAAAGCAAATACAAGGTATTGTATAACTATCGTAACAAAATATTCCCTATGTATATGCGTTAAGTGGTTGTCTAGGGTTCTCAATTTTTCGTGTTTAGCCAACTAGTCAGGTTCTCTTATTTCGTGTTATATTCTGGTAAACTGATAATCTGTTATACAGGTTATAATTTTGTGAACATGCACTGATTTTCAGGCTTGGCTATATCCGGGACCACAAACGTAATTATTGCAATGGTTACATGGAGAGATTCGGTAAATTCTCTTTACCGTGTTCTAAAATGGAAGGTGGCTCTGTTAATTTTACCACAATCTTCTGACTCGATTATATTTATGTTGAATTATTATCAATATTCTTTTTTTAAACTAGTGACAAAATGAATATGATTAATTGACTGAACGCATGGGTTTAACGCCAATTTAAAGAGTATTTCAGGTATATTGTTGCGGCTTGAGCACCTAACCATGGATTCCTGATATTTCTCACACCAGTGCTACCAATACATCCTTCCTGAGCCTCCAGCTTCTCATCCCACATATGTTTACGATTATCCACTTTTTGGTAGGAGACAAATGTCGGACAGAATATTAGCAGCAGCCGGGGATCGAACCCGTGATTCCATGACTAAGAGTCCGGCACGCTTCCACTGCGCAATGAACGCGGCTCCAAAATAAATATAATTGATCTGTTATGTATGCAGATGACTAATACAATTCAATTCAATTCTTTAATGGCAAACATCGACATAAAATGTCTATAACCATTTACAAAAATACAGAATATGGCAATCAAACATATTCAAATGTTAAACATACACTTTAGTTCATATAAAAAAATCATAGAAAGACAACAGAAACTGCTACAGAGTATACAGAATAAATTCAGAAATAATTGCGGGGGAATTCAAATTCGAAAACTCATTAGCACATTTATGAGTGCGTTAAACCATGTATATAAAGACTAATTAACTATAATCTCAGCCCTATGAGTTAATGACGTCATCTTCATGTGAGTTTCAAAACTTGAGCGCCAAAACGTTCTTCAATCCACAAAGTTTTCCTCTCTGAATAAGCCATTTTGTGACGGGTTCGCGGGTTCAGCGAATACACGGCTTTTTCGCGATTTCCTGATATTTTTAGCTGGAAAAACGTCAGCTTTGATAGCTTAAGTTAACAGACAAAATTATTTTGAGGTCTTCTCAAAGTTCAACGATTGCAAACTGCCACCGGAGGCTTAACCACAAAATCCATGGAATGCCTACGCCATAAAAAAGTTCTTATGTATTCCAGGAATATTTCAAACTATATTAAATTGTAGAGAACTCTGTCAAAGGCATGCTTTTTAAGTCATTCCCACTCATTTCCGCTTTTTAAGCATCTCAAGAAAAAAACTTTGGAAAACATTGTGGACAATGAAGAAATTGCTTGTAACAAGCAATTTCTTCAATTTCCACAAGGTTTTCTACCCAACAAATATTTTCTAGATTCATCCATGCTCTGCTGGCTTACAGTACTCTGATTTCATATAAGGGATTAATCTATGTGTAGGGAAACGCACATAGTTAGACTTTTCTCTCTCTTTTTCTCCGTGTGTCTCTCCAATATTGTATAAAAGGATATTATTTACCCATTGTTTATTTATTACGTTGTGTAAAAATGAGAGACAGATTTGTGACGAGTAAGTCTGAAATTTCATCGCTATACCATTACGAGACGACTAAAATTTTGGAATGTTGAATATTGAAAGAATTTGCAGACGATAACCTAAGAAAATCACAGCTATTTAGAATGGAAAACAATGTGACCAAAAAAAAAAAACAAAAAAAAAAAAAAAGAAACTGCTTATAACAGACACTGCCTCATTCTGACACTATCTTTTCTTGGGTGTAAAAGCGGAGAGCAATAAAAAGAGGGATTGTATGGGAATGTGATACAATAGGCATGTATTTGCCATCACCAATGGATTTACCATTTTATGCATTGACTCATTTGTGAAGTTCATGAGTTTTTGGGATTGTTTGTTTGTTTGTTTGTTTGTTTGTTTGAATCGGGTTTAACGCCGCCTATAACATTATATCAGTCATATTGTGGCGGCTGGAAACCTAACCATGGATTCATGGTTTTCTCACACCAGTAGTACCATTACATTCTTCCCGAGTCCCCGATGCTCACCCATTCAAGTTTACGATTATCCATCCATTAGTGGGAAACAATTGTCGGAATGTCGCGACCGCGGATTAAACTCCTAACCTCAAGATTGAGAGTCCGACTCGCCACTAACAACAAACCTCGACTGAAATTCTAGGAAACCTTATTAACCCTTTCCCGTTTTTGGAAATTTTAGACTAGTCCAAATGGAAAGAGGTTGCAGACGACAATGACAACTGGATGCCATTTAAAATGAAACCATCATATGCGGTAGAAAATATTGTGGAAACAGGAGAAATTGCTTGTTACAAGCAATTTCTCCTTTTTCCACAATGTTTTCTCAAGTATAAAATCACAGGAACGTAAAATCCCGTATTTGAACGGGAAAGGGTTAAACAAGAAAATAACAGCTGGTCAGCGAACGAAACTATTATTGTCCTATGATTTTAACAGGATATGCCTTTCACTGTCTTCGCTAAAAGTTTGGATAGAGTGATAAACTGATGACACTCGAAAGCACATTAGACTAAATATGAAGCATGTTTCAAAGACAAATATATTTGAATTGAATACATTATTAACCCTTTCCATTACAACCCCTGATTTTTACGTTCCTGGGATATCATACTTTAGAAAACATTGTGGAAAAAAGAAGAAACTGCTTGTTACAAGTAGTCTCGTCTTTTTTTCGAAAATATTTTCCATCATAAAGGAAGGTTTCCTTTCGTTTTGAACTTACTTTATAATATCGTCTGCTACACCTTTGAATTTGGACGATTCTAAGATTTGGAAAAAAACAGTAAAATGCTAGACTAAATACAGTCTAATCTATTTAGTAAGCCAACTGTAAATTGAGTCAACCCATTCTCACACGACGCATTTTGAGGCCCCTTCAACAAAAATAATAGGGAAAACATTGTTTGTGAAATTGCTTGCGACAAGCATTTTCCTCGTTTTTGACAATGTTTTCTTCCCAGAAAGTTGAATAAAACTTAAAATTTCATAAACTTTGAATTGTCATCTGAAACTTCTTTGAATATGTACAAGCCTAACAAATTGCCGTCTGGTAATTTTTAGATGCATGATCTATTGTCAAAACGTCCCCGTTGGAAATTACTGCGATATAGTGAAGCCCTACAAGAACCCCAACTGCCTTAGAAAAAGACGAATTTCACCACCTTTGGATCCCAAAATGAACAAGATAACCTGTCTTTTACAGCCTGTTAGGAAAATGATTTTAGAAGATTGTAATTCTGAGTCAAATATATCACTAGTACAATCATTTGAGCGAGTGCGTGACATTTCCAACCGTTACACGTGTGCGCCAAGTAAAGACCCAGATCAGCCTGTGCATTCGCACAGTCTGATCAGAGTCTTCACTATGCGCTCTGTAGATAGATACTGACCCAAAGCTTCTTTAAACAATCATCGAATATTCTAATTGCCCCGGATTGCAGTCCAGGTTGCTCAATGTGTGCGAGTCACGCACCTGTTCAATTGTTGGAAATGTCACGCACAGGCTCATTTGTAGTTTGAAACTAACTGACGGAACGCTAACTACGCCTACCGACTTCGGAGAGGAAGATAGTCATAATTATTAAACGGCGTTTTTTTTGTTGTTTTTTTTTTCAGGCAGGGTGTTGATGGCACAATTTATAGACAGTAGCATTTAACAAAAAATGAAATGGTTATTTGGAGACCTAAACATCGTAACTGCTTAAATATTACGGGTTTTTTGGGGGTTGTTGTTGTTGTTGTTTGGGGTGTTTTTTTTGTGTTTTTTTTTGGGGGGGGGGGTTCTAAATGTTTAACCGGTCCAAAGTGTAAGAGGTTGTAGAACACAATTAGAATCGGATGCCTTTCGAAATAGAACCATCCTATGTGGTAGAAAATAGTGTTGGAAATGGGGAAATTGCTTGTTACAATGTTTTCTCAAGTATGAAATTACAGCAACTTAAAATCTCGGATTTGTTCAGGAGAGGATTAAGTCGCTCAGCTCTTTCCAACACAAGCCCTCCTTTTTACGCCCCTAAAATAATAAGCTTTGGAAAACACTGAGAAAAAAGAAGAAATTGCTTGTTTCAAGCAATTTCTTCAATGTCCACAATATTTTCTACCCTAAAAAATAAAGAATTTAGAATTCATCAACCTAAAATTTTCGTCTGCTTCTTCTTTCAATTTGGACCAGTCTAAAATTGTGTCATCTAGTAATGGGTTACCGGGAAAAATGCTTCATACAGATCTCGACCAATGTGTCAGTTCAAAGTTCACTTCTGGTCGTCTTGTTGAGGGTTAATAATGTTGGTATAGTATAAAAGATAAGAAGAGGGTTTGTTAGTGGTCGAAGTAAGTTTCAATAGCACAGTTTGTAGAGCACTCAACTTGAAGTCGACTTTTAGATCGTAGGTTCAAGCCCAGGGCCGACCCGACATACAGACTAACGAATTAACGCCGTAAGGTATCGACGTGGAATATCCTGTTGGAGTCAGTGAGCGCGACCAGCGGAGTTAGTGGGCGTGGCCAACGGAGTCAGTTAGCGTGGCTAGCGATCCGTCAATTGTGAGCGCAAATTTTTGTATTCGTCTTTATTTTCACACGCGTTTCGCAGCAGCAGACGACAGTTCCACGAGGGCTTATAAATGACAATATCGTGATTATCCCCGGAAAAGGAATTGCCTTATAAAATTTAAATGACCCCCTGGGTTATAAACGAGTACCGATCTTGGTACAATAATGGATACCACAAAAGAGAAGCCACTCGTTTATAGAATTAAGAATGTGAACCCTGCTTACTTTAACCCTTTCCTGTAGAAACCCCGGCTTTTAGATCGCTGTGATTTCATACCTGAGAAAACATTGTGGAAAAAGAAGAAATTGCTTGTGACAAGCAATTTCTCCTTTTCCAGCAATACTTTCTACCACATGGACTGGTTTCAATTGAATTTGCATCCAATTCTCATTGCCGTCATCAGCCCCTTTCAATTTGGACCAGTCTAAAATTTAAAAAAAACAAAAACGGGAAAGGGTTTAATTGATCCGACTATATTGTGGAATCACCTGTCATTTAACCCATTACCAGACAATAACATTTTAGACTGGTCCAAACTTTAAGAAGCTGAAGACCGCATTTCAAACTACACTCACAAAAGTGGTGCCCAAAAGATGTTTGCCTCCGGAATTTACGGCTCAAAAATCGCATAGCAAATGCAGAAGGGGTATCGAGACGTTCGTCGCCCTTGACATGACTAGAATCATGAGGCCCGCATTTTTACATTTTGTTTTTATCTTCTCGACCATAAGGCTGCAAAATCGTTTGATAACTCAGTCATGCCATGTCGGAGGTCAGTGAATGTGGCCAATTCAACAAATATTAACAAATTAGCAACTGGCTGTCAGAGTCACAGCTAAGAGTTGTTCCACGTCAGTTTTTGACAGTTTGAACCGTTTTCACGCTGATTTAACTCCTTATTAGAATGGCGTTCAAATCAAAAACTGGAATCACCGGTTGTGGGTCAATATTGCTGTTAAAAAATTTGTTTCAGAAACAACACTGGGTTTAAAAGTAAAAACAGATGACATTGACTAAGATCAGACTGACCTTATATTTATGCTTATTTTTGTCAATGTCCCCTATTAAAGCAGGAATATTCCTGGCCTAGCAAGGACAAGATAAAAAATCCTAAGAGAAATAAGCATACATGATGTAGTTATGGTGATCACTTTATGAAGGATTAGCTCATAACACTAGATTTATGCCTACGAGTTTTGACATTAGAATCGACTGCTTGTAGAAGGTTGAAGCTTAACTCGGGTGGTGGCTATACATACAAACAGTTTGCCTAAAGCGCCTTCCACAAAGTTTGAAAGAATCTGCATGTTAAAGAACGAAAATAGCAATTATACTACCATCGCCTGTTTAACCCATTCCAACTCAATCCCTCTTTTTTACGCCCTCCAATAAAGCAGTTTTAGAAAACAATGTGGAAAATGAAGAAATTGCTTGTTACAAGCAATTTCTTCATTATCCGCAATGATTTCTATACCAAAAGATGAAGAAAAAAATAAAATTCCATCAACTTCAAATTGTTGTCTGCAGCTTCTTTCAATTTGGACCAGTCTAAATTTTTGTCGTGTGGGAATGGGTTAAACAGCGGCGGATCCGGAAGGGGTTTGGGGTTCGTTTGAAAGCTCCTCTGTAGTCGATCTTACTCGAGCGACTACTTCTATTAGGCGACAACATCCATTAGGCGACCATAATCGAAATGCCTAATTTGAAAGCGAAAGCTATTTTGAAGCGAATGCAGTTGGCTAAAAAATAAAATCACAAATAAATCCTATGTTGTTGGAACTCATTAATGAGTCCTAGCAACATAGGATTAAACGAGAATTATCAGGCTGTAATAATATATGTATGCAATCAAATCAGCTCTTCAAATCTTCCACGAAAAAGTGCACTAAGCGACCAGTCTCTTATGCAACCGCGTTTTGGTCGTCCCTTAATAGAAGATTTACTGTAATTGGAAAACGAAACCCGATTTAGTAAATGTGGACCCCCTTTGCTGATATACTTGACACGTCATTGTAATTAACTCTTGTCATACTTAATTAAAATCATATGCAGAATTACTTTAAAATCAAAGGACTGACAGCACTGTTAGGTCTTGATGAGAGTCAATATTTCTTTTGAAAATTGATTATTTAAACAACTCTGGATGAAAGGGGACAAGCAGAAGGTGTAGACAGAGATCAGACTGCACTTATGTGCAGGCTGATCTCTGTCTATACCTCCTGAGGAAACAGGAATATTCCGGGTTCAGCATGACAAGGGTTAATGTTGTTTCGCAAGTTACATAATGAACGCCAAAGGCTACATAAACATCTATTTCTGATACAACAAAGGGTTTCTTTATTTTGGAACACTGAAAGAAATATTTAGACTTCAAGAAATAAAATCCATTTTTGACCTAATTGCTAGTTGTTTGTTCTAGGCGAAATTATTCGTCAAAGGATTCGAATATAAATATCTTGTATTATTATTATTGGTAGGTAACAAAACAACAACAACAACGAAACAACAGTGAGAAAATGAAAATGAATTATTTTGCTTAAAATTTTTCTTACCTTTCAGACTCTTCTTTCAGAATTTGGTGCAATTTGAAATGTTGTCTAGAATTTCTTTCAATTTAGACTAGATTTTTTTGTCCCGCAATGAGTGTTACACTCAGAGTACGAGATGACCACTTGTTTTCATTATTGTATTCTCGTGTGTTCCAATTGTCAAGTTTCACAAACTGGTGTCTGCTTTGTCGTATTTTAATGCATTAATATTGTCGAAGTCTCATCCATTCGTGGTCTCATTTTTGTATTGTCATGTAATCTAAATGTCGTAGTATCTCACACTGGTGTTGTGATATGTGTATTGTCGTCACGATTCCAATCGTCGTATTCATACACACTCTTGTCCATATTTTTGTAATCTCATACCGTTCTAACTGTCGAAGTCTCATACACTCGAGTTTTAATTGTTGCGTCACAGTATCATTCGTCATAGTCTCACTCACCCCTGTTCTCAGTTTTGTATTCACGTGTGTTCCAGTCGTCATAGTCTCACTCACTCCTGTTGACAATGTTGTTTACACGTGCGTTCCAGTCGTCGTAGTTTCACACACTCCTGTTATCAATATTGTAAACACGCGTGTTCCAGTCGTCGTAGTCTCACTCACTCCCGTTAACAATGTTGTATACACGTGTGCTCCAGTCGTCGTAGTCTCACCCACTCCTGTTAACGATGTTGTTTACACGTGTTTTCCAGTCGTCGAAGTCTCACTCACTCCTGTTATCAATATTGTAATCACGCGTGTTCCAGTCGTCGTAGTCTCACTCACTCCCGTTAACAATGTTGTATACACGTGTGCTCCAGTTGTTGTAGTCTCACTCACTCCTGTTAACAATGTTGTAAACACGTGTGTTACAGTCGTCGTATTTTCACCCAATCCTGATATCAAAGTTGTAAACACGTGTTCCAGTCGTCGTAGTTTCACGCACTCCTGTTACCAATGTTGTATACACGAATGTTCAACTTCTCCTAGTCTCATTCACCCCTGTGATCGATGTTGTATACGACTGTGTTCGAGTCGTCGTAGCCTTACCCACTCCTGTTAACAATATTAGATACACGTGTGTTCCAGTCGACGTAGCCTCACTTCCTCCTGTTAACAATATTGATACTCGTGTGTTCCAGTTGACGTAGCATAACAAGGTTGTATACATGCGTGTTCCAGTCGTCAAAAACTCGCTCACTCACGTTCTCAATGTTGTAAACACGTGTGTTCCAGTTGACGTAGCCTAACTCGCTCCTATTCTCAATGTCGTATTCTCGTTTGTTCTGGTAGTCGAAGTCTCACTCATTCCTGTTTTCAATTGTAAACACGTGTGTTCCAGTCGTCGTAGTCTCATCCACTCCTGTTACTAATGTTGTATACACGTGTGTTCAAGTCGTCGTAGTCTCACTTACAACTTCCTCAATGTTGTATACACGTGTGATCCAGTCGTCGAAGTTTCACTCACTCCTTTTATCAATGTTGTATACCCGCGCGTTCAAGTCATCATAATTTCACACACTCACTTTCTTATTTTTGTTTTCTCGTGTGTTACACTCGTCGAAGTCCTTCAAACTCGTGTTCCATTTTCGTATTTTTATGCTTTCACAGTGTCGTAGTCTCATGCACCCGTGTTCTCACTGGTATATATTCTTGTATTAAAGTCGTCGTAGTCTCACACATTCATGCTCTACTAATTGTATCCTTGCATATTCCAGTCGTCGTAGTCTCACACACTCGTGTTATAATTTTCTTATTCCCATGTGTTCCAGTCGTCGTAGTCTCACATACTCATGTTCTAATTTTTGTATTGCCGTGTGTTCCAGTCGTCGTAATCTCACACACTCATGTTCCAATTTGCGTATTCCCGTGTGTTCCAGTCGTCATAGTCTCACACACTCATGTTCCAATTTTCGTATTTCCGTGTGTTCCAGTCGTCGTAGTCTCACACACATATGTTCTAATTGTCGTATTCCCGTGTGTTCCAGTCGTCGTAGTCTCACTCACCCGTGTTCTCAATAGTGTATTCTCGTGTATTTCAGTCGTCGTAGTCTCACTCACCCGTGTTCTCAATAGTGTATTCTCGCGTATTCTAGTCGTCGAAGTCTCTCACAGCCCTGTTCTCATTATTGTATTCTTTTTCAATTTCGTATTTTATTTTTTTTTCCTGTTGTTAACACATACACTCGTGTTCACAAGTGAATTGACCAACCGCTGGCCACGCCCACTGATTCCCTAGGACCCGCCAAGTAGCTCCAATAGAAACTTCCGCTTCACCACCAAATTTCCGTTGTCGCACTTTGGTGTACCTATGTCGTACTATTGTGTTCCCTTTGTCGTTCATCTGTTTTTCATCGTCGTACTCACATGTTCTCGTTGTCATACTCGCGCGCTCTTTCGGGCCTCGATTTCAAATTTTATATGGAAAAATACTATAGCCAAATCTTTATTCTGTAGTTTAATATCTAATTTTATCCATTTTGCACGTTTCAAAATGCATAGCCTATGTTATTATATTCTCTTCCAGCAATGATAGACAGATTTGTGGCTACGTGTTTTTTTAATTGAGTATCGATCGCTATTTAGGAAATCTGTCCCTAAATTTGAAGAACTCGTCGCTTAATAGAGACCAATCTTCAAGTACGTTTCAGTCCAGATGAACTCAGGATTCTTAAACGAACACGTGCAATTATGTTACCAGAGAGAGAACGAAAACAATAATTATACTGTCATGACCCTGGTCTTTTATTACAACGAATTGCTTAAGCGTTCTTAAAAACGGAGAATGATAACAAAAATGGAGTTTAACACTTTAAAAAATCAAAACAAAGATTTGTTATAAACGAAATCCTAACCTCTTTTTTTGCACTTGTAATGCTGAACCCGGAATATTCTAGTTTTGACAGGAGATATAGACAAATATCTGCCGGCACATAAGTACAGTCTGATCTTGGTTTACACCTCCTGTGTGTTCCCTGACTCTCTATAAGAAATCTCAGTGCTGTCAAACCATTAATCTTAAAGCAATTCTGTATAGGATTTTAATTCAGCATGACAAGGGCTGATAATAAATATAAACCAAAGGACTGATAGTCCTGAGAGTCGCTAAGATCAAATTTAAAGTCCTATAGTATCACTTAGACAATTCAAAATAACTGGTATCAAAATGTTGATTGATTTGAGTTGCATTTATCTTCACCGGATTAAAATCATAAATAGAAGTGTTTATTTGTTTTAAATCATAAAAGACACATATTGCATATAAAAGACATATATTGCATATAAAAGACACATATTGGATATAATAGACACATAATACACATTTTAATAGAGGGTGGAAGGAATCAAAGTTTAATATGTACGTAATTGTAGGAACGTACTCTCCATCTCGCTTGACCAAGGTACTTCAGAAACGCCCTGAAATTCAAAATTTTCTTCAAATTACTCAATGGATTGACAGCAATCCGGTACTTTTAGCTAACTACTCTATTTGAAATGTTCAGAAATGTTGGGCTGTAATTTCTACTTTTTGACCAAAAAAAGCGAGTACTCACGAGGTTTATGCATTGATGTTAAGCATTGCATTAAACAATAACGATATTAAATCATTGTTTGGACTTCCTAAGATTCTTTTCAATGTTTTTTTTATCAATGGTAAATTGAGACGAAGTTATTGCTTTACAGCTTCTTTTTATATTTAAGCCTTGTCATGCTGAATAAGATTCTTGTTCAGAAATGCATTAAAATCAAAGCGCTGATGGTACTGTAGGTCTGGCTGTCAGGGTCAATATTTAGTTTGGAAATTGGTCTTATGTAAAATCTGGCTTAAAAAGGACAAACAGGTTGTGTAGACTTAGATTAGACAGCACATAAGTACAGGCTGATCTTTGTCTATGCATCCTACCAAAGCAAGAATATTCCGGGACCAGCATGACTGTGGTTATTGATAAAGAATCGTATAAAGCATACAGAGTTAGAACATATGGGAGTTGGTTCGTGGTCAGAATCATCTGAATGCAAGCGCTTGTTGGATTCGTCGGTATTCTTGACTTTTTTCCCGCATGTTATCTTTTGTTATCATGCTTCACCACCACAAACCCTATTAAACTTGAAGTCAAAGAGGGGAGGCGACCTTAAAAAACCCATTTGCAGGTCCAAAAGGGTTACGTTAATACTCAGTATTAAAAGGCTAAACTGGGTAATGTATTATCGCAGAGAATCTTGCTAAGCTTAGGCGGTCAGTAAATTACACCTAAAGGCGTTCAACCGATTAGTCCATGACGCAACGCCTTCTATGCAGATAGACAGACGGATGGACAGATGGACACCAGTGAAACAATAAGCCCCTATTCTTTCGATACGGGGGTATAAATAGTGGACAAATTTATTGGTTTAAAGTCATTTTTAACAGTATTTAAGTTATATAACAGCGGCTGGAGCACCTAACAATGGATTCCTGGTATGTCTCACACCAGTACCACAATTACATCCTTTCCTAGCCTCCAGCTATTATCCCTTACATTTCCGATTATCTACCCATTGGTGAGAGTCAAACGTCGGAAAGAATATGTGTCGCCGCCGGGGATCGAACCCATGAAATTCCATGATTGAGGATTAGGGGTCTAATGCGCTACCGTCCCCGCTATGACGGTAAACTTTTAAAAATCTACTGTACAACTTTTGCATATATCATTGGATGGCGATCAAAACGTCGTATCTACACCTTAACTAAATCTACATTGACGAATCTTCGATCTCAAAACGACGATATTGTATTGAAAATGAACCTCATTCATAGAGGCTCACTGGGAAAGACAGAACGAAAACAACAATTATACTGCCATCGTCCGCCGTGTTTATAACTGTAGTATTGCCTGAGATTTACGAGCGCCAAAATTAGCAGACGGTGGGAACTGGCGACCCCGGGGGCCTCGTGTTTAGTTTTCTAGTCAAGTCTTCCCCGATTTTTTCCCATAAAAGGTTAGTCAATAACGAGGCACTTTAATTTCTATTGTTTAGTCTTTGTGTACACTTTAACATACATTTGTTATTGGATTCTGGAATCAGTTTTACAGATACTCTTATTATCGGAGATTTTTTCACAAATAATTGATAAGTTTTACTCCTGTATTTTAATTAATTAACGAAATCAATGAGAACATGTGTATTTGTTCAGTAGGGAGTTTGTTATAAGGATTGAAAAAGTAAGTAAGACAATTATTTCTAATTTACTTTCGTAGTAGTGTTTAAACCTCCGATAATTATTTTAATTTTATTTATTTATTTTCTTAATTTATAATCGGAACGTTTTTGAAAAAATGACCGATCTCCACGGACAATCAAAATTACGACAGTCCAATCAAATTCAATCAGACCGTAAGCGAACTTTGAACATTTACGTTATACATTTTGTTAGTAAATTGACATAAACGTCGTAACTACAGCTTATTCAAGCTTTAGTTACGACGTTTATGTCGCCAACTCATGATTTGTCTTTTATTGTATGTAAGTGCCAACACATTTTACAAAGTTCATTATCTCGGTAGAACTGCCATGTCAGGGGTCAGTGGGCGTGGTCAGAGATCCGGCTATTATATGTGACCAGTCAGAAAAAAAATCTCCTAGAAACAACGTAGAACATTTTTTTTTACGAAAAAATAAAATTAGAGAGATATGAACCGACAGAGAACAATCAGAAGTATTAAAAATAATCATATTATGTCACAGGATGACCATTTTAGTGTTTGCGTGAACCTAGACGTCAAGTAGCACGGACAGTCACACAGTGCATAAATCGTTCCTGATTTGCAAAATTTTAGACCAAATTCCAAAATTTTGGAGACGAAAATTTCAAGTGGAATTAAATTGAAAAAAAAAACCAACAACAAACAAGCAAACGGGAAAACAACAACAACAACAACAAAAAACCAACAACAAACAAACAAAAAACAGTAACCAAGGGTAGAAAAAATTGTGGAAAAGGAAGCAATTGCTTGATACAGGCAATTTCTTCTTTTTCTTCAATGTTTTCTCAGTTAAAAAAAATACCTGAGCTTAAAAATAAAAGGGATTGGACATGAAAGGGTTGAAAATACCCGTAGATCATCCTGAGTAATTTTGACAAAGTTCATATCTACATAGAGCATATTATAGACTCTGATCAGAGTGTGTGGATGCACAGGCTGATCTGAGTCTTTACTAAAGTTTCGCACAGACCCTTATAACTCAGAAAAGGGTCAACCAGGACACCAATATTTAAAGAATAAATTGTTGTTCTTGTTGGATGGGGTTTAATGCTACTTTTAACATTATTTCAGTCATATCGCGGCGGCTGGAGCTCCTAACATTGGATTCCTGGTATTTCTCACGCTAGTTTTAAGTAACCAATGAGTTAACCCATTCCTCCATTTTACACCCCTTAAGAAAATAGTTCCAGAAAACAAGGTTGAAAATAAAGAAATTGCTTGTTACCAGCAATATCTGCATTTTCCACATTGTTTTCTACCCAGAGAGATAAATATTTAAGAATTTTCAACAATTTGAAATTGTCGTCTGCAAATTCTTTGAAGACTCTGATAAGAGTCTTTTTGAACTCGATATGCTCAAGTTATCTAAAATACCTAGGAGATTAACTCGCAAGCAGGGTTTGCTATATTTCTGAAATACACAAAAACTACTTTTTATGGGGTAGGCATTCAATGGATTTAATGGTTAAGCATCAAGTGGCAGTTTGAACACGCTGAACTATGGGAAGACCTCAAAATATTATCTGTTAACTTAAGCTATCAAAGTTGACGTTTTGCTAAGTATAAAGCGAACGTTTTCAATCCTGGATATTCCTATAGACTATGCAATTCGCAGTGCTTTCGTCTCATTACCGACTCCATATTTTCAGACTCTTAATAAATGGTATTCTTTAACCCATTCACACACCATGACGCTTTTTGATGCCCCTCAAGAAATACAAATGGGAAAACATTGTGTAAAATGAAGAAATTGCTTTGAACAAGCAATTTCTTCATTTTCCAAAAAGTTTTCTACCCTAAGAATTTAAAAAAATCTGAAATTTCATAGACTTGGAATCGTCGTCTGCGACCCCTTTTAATTTTGACCAGTCTGAAATTTTTGCGTTATATCCATTTTTTGTTGTTGTTTTTTCGAATATATACGATCCGTTTTCAGACATAACCTGCCTAATTTTTTCAATTCACTTTTACAGATTTTTTTATATTTACAAAAATAAAAAGACAAGATAAAAATTCATGAAGTTATAATTAATTTTACACGTTTTATCCTGTAGCAAACGACAAAATTTTAGACAGGTCCAAATAAAAAAACTAATAAAAAAAAGGTTGCAGGCAGAAATTTTTAACGTTGAACTCTTTAGAATCTGTTTTTAGGTAGAAAAACATTGTGGTTCATGAAAAAATAGTAACAATTTCTACATTTTTCACAAAATTTTCCAAATTTGGTGGCGCAGCAATAACCAGACATTTGTGACGTCATCAACGTCATACGGCTACCTCATTTAGGCATGTTTCTTGCAGAGCGAACAGTTCATATTTGCTTTCATCTTTTTCCAGATGCATATCAATATCACCCAAGCGATAGCTAAACAGCGACTACAAAATCACCAGCTAAACTGCTCAAACCTGATACCATGCGGCTGCAGCCAAACCACAACATCTAAACCGACACCAGGAGAAAAACAAGGCGTAGAAATCGAAGCTTTTTTCTACATTGTTGTAGTGATAGTGTTCTATGCCACGAGCATAGTTCTGCTCCTAGTAAAATACGCACGAAATGACGACGAAGAAAAGAACCTCAAGTATCAATATTCAGAGTTTGTGAAGCGAGAACGATTTCAGGCTCCGAGATATAAAAACAAACTAGCTCTAGAGAGAACAAAGTCATTATTGCATTCTTTAGAAGCCAACGGTGGTTTATTATTCAACTGCCCCGTCATTACGATCAGCGATTTTGCGGACGGAGGGGATTCAGAACTTTGTACGGTTTCAGGTCTTCTGGGTAAACCATTCCATAACACGGGAATTAAAAGTAAACCATTCAATGGAGCTTTTGAAAAAAGTGGTGAGCTGTTACTCAATAATTTGGATACCAACAGCCCCGAGTCGGCTTTTGGTAGTGGGAACATTGAGCGTACTACCAGTCTTTGTGCTCTCTCGAATGATACCGGGCTTGGTTTCGGATATATTGAGGATGTCAAAAATGGCGTCGAGGTAGACAAAGACCATTATATAGACACTAAACGAAACTATTTATCCGAAAAAAGCTACAGCATCTGAGTCTTTGATAAACGACGGAAGTTAAGAAATCTAAAAGCTTTTGGAATTCTGATTTCATTTACTCGTATTTTATTTGATTTTTTCCCTATCATCGTTTCTCTAGTACTTTTTTAATGGATTAAAAAGGACCAAATAAAACATTATATCATTATGGTATCATTGTTCTTTTAGTGGAATGTGCTAAATGGCAAATAGTTCGTTACATTTTTTTATCACCTTGACTGTATATTTTTCAGTATTAAGCATTTTCAGGTTTTTGCAGGTCAAGACAATGATCGGGCTTCACATATATAAGAAGCTTAACAGCTCTTCTATGAATTTCGGCCCGATTGGTCTCAAAGGTTTATCACCTACTTATTTTCTGTGCGCGAGCAAAATGCTATTTAAGCAGTATTACTACATTTTTGCACGTGCACCGACGATTTAATTTGTTTGTTTGAATGGGGTTTTAAGCCGCTTTCAACAATCTTTCAGTTATATCGCGGAGGCTGGAGCACCTAACAATAGAATCCTGGTATTTCTCACACCAGTACTACCATTACATCCTTTCCTAGCCTCCAGCTGCTATCCCACAAAGCCATCAACTGATTTTGGGAAAAAAGTTCTAAGCTTTCATAATATGTGGTAATTAGCCATGTTAGCCAATAAAGCAAAGTTAATCATCTGATCAAAATTCTTTGAAGGAACCCGATAAATTCCTGTATAATATTGTTGAATCCATCGATTGGTTTCTGATAAGATTTTTAAAGGTATCACCATATACGGAAATTAGCCCCGCCCATTAAAGCCATGTTTATTATCCGATCAAAATGTTTTGAAGGAATCCGATAAAGGGTCACCCAAGGACATTTTCTGTAAAATTCGGTTGAACTCCATTCACTGGTTTTTGAGAAGATTTTTATAGTTTTCATCACATATGGAAATTAGCCCCGCAAATTAAAGCAATGTTTATTATCTATCAAAATTAGTTGAAGGAATCTGATAAAGAGTCACCAAAGGATCAGTTCTGTGAGATTTGGTTGTATTTTTCAATACTTTCTGAGGAGAAGATTTTTAAAGTAAAAGTTTACGGACGGACGCACGACAGACACAACCCCATGACAATAGCTCGCTGACATTCAGCTAGTGGAGCTAAAAATCATTCTTTATATAAACCCTATCCCCACCCCTGAGGCTCTAACGCCTGATGGACGAACGTCGAACAAATGGGAATCCCTATAGCCCACTTGAGCTTTTGTGCTCAGGTGAGCTAAAAAGCCATGTTTGTCATCCATTCTTTTTTTTCCAAGATATCTGATAATGGGTCACAGAAAGGATCATTCCTGTGAAATAATCCAGTCAGAATTTATCAGTAGAAGATTTTCAAGTTTTCACTATACACCATATATTAAACTATAAAAGGTTTATTTTTATCCTATTAAAATTCTTTGATGGAATATATGATTTGTGTGACATTTTGTTGAAATCCATCAATTGTTTCTGAGAAAGACTTTCACAATATTCATGATATATGGTAACTAGTCCGGTCCACAAAAGCATTGTTATTTTCTTATCCTTTCAAAAATCTTTGAATAGTTCATCTCTTGAAGACCTAACACGGCCATTTCTAGACAGATTTTTTTTTTCTTGTACAAACTTGATAGTCCTAGCTCTTAAGACCAAATGTGAATCTAATCTGACAGCCAGTGCATGACTAGAAGATTTTTAAAGATGTACCCTTTATGCCCCCTTTTTGCCCCTTATGGGGCCCCAAGGGGAGATAACTCCATGACGTGAACAAATCTGAAGCATCCAATAAGGATGCTTCCTGCCAAGTTTGATTGAAGTCCATCCAATGGTTCTTAAGAAGAAGTCGAAAATGTAAAAAGTGAACGCACGACGCACAATGACAGACAAAACATAATCGAAATAGGTCACCTTCAGTCAGGTAGCCTAAAAAGTAAGTATTTTACAAACTTTGATACCTTTTTGTATGGAACTATTTTGCGCAGAAGCATACAAAATAGCTGCGTGCTGAAAATTTTGTTCATGGAGATTATTTTTTTTTTACCAATCAGAAAGGTTGTTTTTGATAGATGAAACTATCAATTGAAATATTGATTTATAAAGCCTATGGTTTATGAAATATTTCAAAACTTGTTTGCACTGTGGTTAGGGATAAGATGTCACTTTAAACTAACCTAAGTATAAAACATTTAGAAAAACACCTTATTTTATCTAATATAAACAATCTTTCAAAGGCATTAGTTATATCATTATTCCTTCTCAACTTCCCAGTATTGCAATTAAAATTATTTTCTCTTGGTCTATAGAGAGGCGTACATGTTCAAAATAACCACAGACAAATAAATTGTGTATATTGTAAAATTTATTCAATAAATTCACATTAAATTGTATAAACTAAAACCAAAGTATTCTAAAAAGAAAAGTATTTTGCCTAACTAATATAAATATCTTTGTACAAAACATTACATAAATACAGAAGGAACTCTACAAATTATACATATATCAATATAATTGTACAATATCATTTGAGTGATTTCATGCTCTTTTGTGTCTTCAAATTATCAACTTTAAGAAAAAGATACCTATTTTCACATAACACCACTTTTACCATCCTCGTGATAAAAAGCTTTTAAAAATAAAGAAATTGTTACGGTCATTTTCTGCATTTCCTACATTATCAAATACCATTTAAGACAAAGATTTTTTTTTTAGAATTTCATTTATCATATTGATGGTTCAGTGCTAAACAGTTGTAACTACCTATATGTGTAAAGGCAGTTACAACTGTTTCGTGCTTAACTCTCGATGTATTGTCACCTACAACCCCTTTGATTTTGAACCAGTTTAGAATTTTGCAGTCTAGTAATGGATTAAAGGGAATAAAACAAAACAACATTAATTATAGCTTTTAATAAGCTTTATAAGAGGTTTTTACAGTAAAATCACAATTAAATAAAATTTAACAAGTCTAAATGCTGCTTTTGCTGGATTTTCTACTATAACTTTTTGTAATAGACTATTGGATGTCATGACTGTTATAAGGTACTTGGTCTGTTATGAAAAAGGATAAAATGTGTTGAAAAGGAAGAAATTGCTTTATAGTTTTATTTCCATTTTACAGGCTCATTGAATTCAAACTTACAATTTTGCATGTGTATCTTTCAATTTAGTACAATCAAAAGTATTTGTTCTTTGGTAAAAAGTAATACTTAAAACATTTTAGAACCAGAGATCAAGATAAGAGTTTGGGTCTAAATTGCCGGTCAAAAATTTTAATTTCTCCAAGTATTCCTTTGTTGCGGATACTCATTTTAAGCATCTCAAAGGGATAGTGACATTAGTATCCATAACACAGGTTTTGTGGAGGTATTGTTGGAACAAATGAAACTAAAAACCAAAACAACCCCTCATTTGTAGCTGTCTTTAACCCTTGTCATGCGGAACCTGGAATAATCCGGTTTTGGCCAGAGGTATAGACTAAGATCAGACTGCACTTATGTGCAGACTGATCTTAGTCTACACCTCCTGCTTGTAATGTTCCTGTCCGAGTTGTTTATGAAGTAGAATTTTAAAAGAAATCTTGATTTTTGAACAACTTTTATCAGTGCTTTCAGCCCTTTGATTTGACAGCAATTCAGTAAGGTAATTTATACAACATGACAAGGGTTAAAATACAATTATTGGTGCAATTAGCAATTTCCAGGTAAGAATTAGGTAATGACTGCTAATCAGAATATCAATCATCCCTATGTTTAATCAACAACAAAGCACAGGACATAATGAAAAAGGCTTACAGCCAATATTTTCACTTTTCTTCATTTTGGAAAATTTTTTGAGAATTTCTTTTATCAGAAATCTCTAATATTCTATTTCAGCCTGTTCTAAAATCCTGGTCATATGGTAAAGAATTTAAAACTTGTAATTTACCACACAACTAAGTTAACAATAACTCATTTTCAAGACTCTGTGAGATCTCATTTAAGAAAAATATTGGGATAGAAGAAATTGCTTATTTCAAGCAATTTCCTCCTCCTCACAATATTTTTTTTATTAATGGAGACATTTCTAGCTGTTTACATGTGGTGTTATTTGTTTCTATAAATTGTTGTGCAAAGTTTCTTATTGAAGTGAATTTAGCACCACATTGCTGAAGTTTCTTGGAGTCAGAACAGTCTTATATCAGCAAACTTAAGTGTTTAAATATTTTCAGAATTTTTAAATGGGACATTGAAGTGAACTTTGGCAATACAGTAACAAGAGGTATAATGAGTATTTAAGACACTGGGCAAGCTGTCCTACGAACATCCACAGATCTGGGTATAGACGTCCAATCTACTGCCTTTCCTCTGATATTAACATTCCTTAAACATCCTGTAAAACCCTGCATAGTTGTGGCAGATATTCTTTTCTTAGGATCTGAAAGGAGATGAACAAGATGTGTTTATGAAACAAAAATGACCTGCACTGAACCCTTCCTTGTGTTTTTTGTTTTAATTCTAAATTGGTCCAAATTGAAAGAGGTTGCAGAATTCCGATGCAATTTGAAATGAAACCGTCCTATAAGGTGGAAAATATTGTGGGAAAAGGAGAAATTGCTTCAAGCAATTTATCCTTTATCCACAACTTTTTATCAAGTTTAAAATCACAGCAACGTAAAATTCTGGGTTTGTACAGGAAAGGGTTAAACATATATATTCTGTGATCAAAAGTACACTTGTTAGATAGCATTCTGTAAACTCTGAATAGTATAGAATCAGGAATTTTCCTGCACTGAAGAAATATTACTTTCAGAAAACATAAAGAGAAAAAAAGACATTGTAAAAATATTTCTCCTTCAATTTCAACATGCTCTATCTTAACCAATTCCCACAAAATGATGTTTTTAAACGAGCCTCAATATGAAAGCTTTATAAAACATTATTACAAGCAATTTCTTCATTTTCCACAGTGTTTTCTACCCCAGACAAAGATTTTAAACATTTCATCAACTGAAAATTGTCATCTGCAACTTCTTTGAATTTGGACTGGTCTAAATTTTATTGTGTGGGAATGGGTTGAATTGCTTTTTTTCGAAATTCTAATGCACATTTTCCCATTTTCTTCACCCCCTCTGAATTTGGAAGAGTCTAAAATTTGTCATCTGGTAATGGACTACAGTGCGACCTAAAGTCCTCTATGTCAACAATTCAAAGGATGTTTGAATGGAAAGAGCAAATAAGGTAGAAAACATTGTTAGCAAAGGTAAAGTAACATGAACTTGAAGGCCCAATCTTTTGACAATTTTGATATTTATGTCCAAAGTAAATGTTTAGATCTGAACATGAAAAAAGATCCAGACATTGACAGATAGCTATGATATTTGTAAAGGTCTACTTGCAAGGACTTTTTTAGTATTAATGGGTTTTAATGCCACTTTTAACAGTATTTAAGTCATATTGCTGCAACTGGAGCATCTAACCATGGATTCCTGGTATTTCTCTCACCAGTTCTACCTCATACTTTCTAAGCATCAAACTGCTAATCCCACTTAGGTTATCCATCCATTGGTGGGTGACAAATGTCAAATAGGATATCTTCTACAATGTTTTCTGAAGTATAATGTCACAGGGACATAAAATTAGGGATTATTTGGGAAAGGATTAAAAAGACCTTAGCCTATACTGATGAAATACACATTGGTACCATCAAAAAGGACTTACAAAAAGGAACAGCTAAGTGATACATTTATAAGATCGCCATAGTTCTAACCAATCAAAAGTTATGGTAAAAGTTATAGTTTTAATTAGGACCTTAAAAATCACCTTGAATCTTTCTGATTACCTACACATTGGTACCAATCGAAGTTTTACAGTTAAATCATAAAAATAATAATAAAGACTTTATTCAAAGAGGCTGCACAGTTGGGGGTAAACCCAGTCTTCCCTGTGGGCCTCTGTGAATGCAAATTTATGGCAAATGTTAGAGCTTTGAATATGACCTTGACTATGAATGGTTACCTTGAAACAGTAGACAGTCACAATGAAAAAACACATGAAATATGATGATCATTGAAGTCACCATTCAAAAGTTATGGCAATCATTAACGGTCTATGTGTACCTTATATAATGGCATAACAAAACAAGAGGCCCAGTGGGCCTTAACGGTCACCTGAGTAAAAGAGCCTCAAGACAAGTGATTTTGTTTGAAAGAATTAGAAAAAGGTCCATAAAAGGAACATTCGTGTGAAATTTGATTAGAATCTACCAAGTAGTTTTAAAGAGTTTTACAATCAAAATTTCTGTTAGAAATTAATTTTGTTTCCATAGCAACCAGAGTTCATGGAACAAAATTATTTTTAGCAGTTTGGAAGAGGATTGTGCAAGGAACACCCCTGTTAAGTTTGGTTAAGCAGTACCCAATGATGCTTTTCACCAAGTTAGTTTGAAATTGGCTTAGTACTTCATCAGAAGAAGATGAAAATGTGAATTTTTTAACATGATGAACTTTGACCTCTGGGTGTGGCCCCATACATGACCCCAGGGGCATGAATTTCACAATTTATAATATACCTGTTCTAGTTGTCATGCACACAAAATATTTAAGCTCTGGCATTAACGGTTTATTAGAAGAAGATTTTTAAAGAAGTACCAAAAATTACCCCTTTTTGCCCCCTATTTGGGCCCCTATGACCCCCAGAACCCCAATTTTCACAAACTTGAATTGGCATCCCCCAATGATGCTTTCTACCAAGTTTGGTTGAAATCCCCCCAGTAGTTCTTGAGAAGAAGATGAAAATGTTTAAAAGTTAACGGACGACGGACGACAAACTATGATTGCAATAGGTCACCTCTTTTTTGGTCTTCAAAGTGACCTTTCGCCTAGGACCAAGGACCACCAGAAGACCAAAAGTCTTACCACAAGAAATACATAAGCGAAGCTCTATCAGTCATTAACCAATTCAGACATAATCCTTCCTAATTTTATGCCCCTCAAGAAAAAAGCTTTGAAAAACATTGTGGAAAATGAAGAAATAGCTTGTTACAAGCAATTTTTTCATTATCCACAATCTTTTCTATCCAATAAGACATAATATTTAACTCCATCAACTTAAAATAGCTTCTTTCAATATGGACCAGTCTATAATTTTGTTGTATGGGAATGGGTTATTCAAATATTACTGCAAATGATACACATGAACACAATAATGATATCATATTATTAACCCATTCCTACACAATAATAGTGGGGGGAAAGGAGAAATTGGTTGGTAAAAGCAATCTCTTCATATCCACCATGTTTTCTACCCAAAAGATGATTGAAATTTCATTAACAAAAAATTACTGTCTACAACTTTTGGAATTTGGACCAGTCTAACATTTTGTTGTAAAAAGTAATAGGTAAGCTGCATCCTTACCTGGAACACCACCAATATACAGTGGACTGTTGGTGGCAACTTTCTTAATTGACTGATCACTGTTTGTAACATGGACTTCTTTATCATCAACCTGTAGAGTGATTGCATTCTTTGTGATCTGGATCTTCACTAAATGCCACTGGTTGTCACACAGTGTAAAAGGACTGTCAAATTTGGATGAAGTTGACAACTTTCGTTTTCTACTGATGATACTGAATGTTACCTGCAACAGAAAATATTAATTATGTTGAATGTTACATACAAGAAAATATGCATTAATGTCACCTACAACAGAAAATATACATTATGCTGGGTGTTACATACAACAGAAAATGCACATTATGTTGAATGTTACAAACAAGAAAATATACATTATGTTGAATGTTAACTACACTGGGATAATAAACATTGGGTCGAATGTTACCTACAATAGAAAATAAACATTATGCTGAATGTATAATAGGAAAATATACATTATGCAGAATGTCACCTTCAATTGCATAATATACATTATGCTGATGCTACATATTTATAGCCAGTAACGTGTAAAGAAAAATGGAAATTGTTGGTTCTCTACCTAAAAGCCGTAACTAGAGCTTGTATAACTTGTACCACGACATTTAAGTCACCAAACCAACAAAAATGCTTTACAAAAATGTTGAAGTTTGGAAATTACATATACTTTCATTAATATGCGCCAGTTCTCATATTTTGGGAGAGGGTCAAGGGGCAAAACTGGCCTTCATAATTGTACAAATTAACCCATTCCAAAAACAAAAATCTACAGGTTGTACATTCTTAAAAAAATGCTCTGGAAAACAATGTGGAAAATAAAGAAATTACTTTACTATACTGTAATTTCTTCCTTGGGACAGATATGTCTTAATTTATGGAACTTTAAATTTTCATCAGCAAATTCATTAGAACTTGAGTCTTCAGTTTTGACATCCATTAATGTTTTAAATGAAAAGGGGATGTTTTATCAGCAAGAAAATTATACAACAATAAATAACTTTATTAACATATTAACCCATTCCCACACAACAAATTTTTAGACTGGTCCAAATTGAAAGAAGTTGCAGACGACAATTTCAAGTTGATGGAATTTTAATTTTTTTCGCCTACTTAGGTAGAAAACATTTAGGATAATGAAGAAATTGCTTGATACAAGCAATTTCTTCATTTTCCACAATGTTTTTCCAAAGCTCTATAATTGAGGCGCATAAAAAGGAGGGCTTGAGTTGGAATGGGTTAAACAAGATCAAGACAAGTATAAATCTAGAACATACAATCATTTTATCCTTTTCTGACTTTTTATGCCAAACCCCAGACATAATAAATCTATCAAGAAAGTCATTTCCTAGGAACTTTTAATGTATGCAGTGAAAAAATTACCACACACTTAACCCATTACCAAACAACAAAATTTCTGGTCAAAATTGAAATATTTTGAAGATAACAATTCTATTTTGATAAGATTTTTTTTTTAAAAAAAAAGTCCTTTGTGATAGAAAACATTTCGTAAAATAGAGAAATCACTTGTAATAAGCATTTATTTCATTTTCCAAAATAATTTCAAAGCTTTTTTCTAAAAGGGTATATATAAAAGTGGGACTGCATGGGAAGGGTTTAAGGCATTACAAAGTTACTTTTGGTGAAATGTCACACAAACCTGGCCTTTACTTAGTTCCAATGTCATGGCATGGTTGCCATCTACATTATTTACTGTTGCTAGGATACCCTCTGGTTTTATAGTTCGGAATTCAAGATCTAATGTCAGCTCTCGACCAACAATAAATTTTTCATCTGTTGAATATAAAAAATCACATTTACTCATCACCAAATTCAAAGAACTTCAAAGCAACAATTCAAACTATGCTAAATAGGAAAATAAGCCTCAAATAATGTAAACTAGATGGTTGTCCAAGTTTTGCAGGCATCATGCTCCGGACAAGCACAATTTTAGTGTTTGATCTTGAACTTGAACCTATCCAAAAGATTCTTTCAAATGGCACATCTACTCATGATGGAGAAAAATTGTGTCAATTTATTTTGAAATCCATCCATAATTGTAGGAGAAATGCTCTTGACAACCACAATTTTAGTGTTTGACCTTGAGCTGTGACCTTGACATTAGAACTATCCCAAAAATTCTTTCAAATGGCACATCTCCTCATGATGAAGAATAATTGTGCAAAATTATTTTGAAATCCATCCGTAAATGTAGGAGTAATTGTCCGGACAAATTCGGACGGATGGACGGACTAACAGACTAACACACATTCACCAGTTATGATTCGCTCACCGTCAGCGGGCATGACAAAAACCATTGTGAGGAAATAAGAAATAGCTTGTTTTTCCCATAAAGCTTTGCAGTAGTTGTTAATTCCTTTTTTCTGTCAAATAGGTTAGCATCCTAACGCTTGTTTACCAACGAAAAAAGAGCTAAAAGAATAGTTTTTATGAAAAGGTGTAGCCATATAAAACTTGAGAACATCATTATAGGAGCAAGCAGCCCACTTCAATTAATATAACATACCAACTTAAACGCAATTTTACCAAAATATTTATCACAACAATCTGAAATTATTTTTGTTCATGCACTTAATACAAAAGATGGACTACAAAATCTTAAGATTGATGATCAATACAACTAAGCTGAAATAATGTTGGGTAACACTAGAAAAAGTTTGATTGACATTTGCAATGAACAATAATACCTTAGGTTTTCACCTTAAAAAGATTAGTTTAATGTGGGAAAGAAGAATTCCTTGTAAAATAATATTCCTATATTTTATCAGGTAAAAAAGATTACCGGTACCTTCAGCCTTCATGTTTTGTATTTGATTAATCTATTACAAAATATTAGACTTGTCAAAATTCAAAAACAATTCAGATGACAATGTTTAGGAACATGTGTTGTCAGAGGATAGCAATGCTTGACTATTCTGAATCCTGGATAGCAACGATAATTCAATGTCAAAATATGGCATAATTCCACTAAATGGATGTCCGAATAATGATTATTTGTTAACCCTTTACCACACAAGAAAAATTTTAGACTGGTCCATATTAAAAGAAATTACAGAGGACAATTTAAGCTTTATGAAATTTCAGATTTTTTTGTCTTTTAAGAAGGAAAACATTGTGGAAAATGAAGAAATTGCTTGTGACAAGCAATTTCTTCATTTTCCAAAATATTTTCTTTTTTTTTTCTGGGGGGGGGGGTCTAGAAGTGTCACTGAGTGAGAATGGGTTAAATCACATCTCTGAACACATCAAATATTAGCTTGACTAGACACAGATAAAGAAAATCTTGCACTTTAACCCATTCCACTAAATGAAGCTTTTGGACACCCCTCAGATGCTTTGGAAAACATTGTGGAAAATGAAGAAATTGCTTGTTACAAGCAATTTCTTCATTATCCACAATGATCAATTTCTTCATTATCCACAATGATTTCTACCCCAAAACACTGAAATTTTAAAAAAATCCCTAAACTAAATATTTTCGTCTGCAATATCTTTCAATTTGGACCAGTCCAAAATTTTCAGTGTCTGGGAATGGGTTATATCTTTGGTAAAAAAGTTAAGTGAATGTCCGAGTAATGAATATTTGCCTGAGATGTGAAATATTATCTGAAATTATGCATGAAATATCAACTACAATGACTGTTAGAGTAATGAATATTTGCTAAGGGATTGATAATATGGTCACAGAGGTTTGCACATTGTTTCATAGAAATGAGAAAAGTTCAAAAACAGATTAGACATGTGCACATAAAACTTTAACCCAGAATTCTTAAGTCAAGAAGATTAGACAGTTGCAAGTAAAACCTCAACAAAAAGTGTCTAAGTAAAACATGAGGGCCATTGGCCCTGGGGCGCTCACCTGAGATTAAGGCTCTTTTTCTTTCAACAGTCTAATTTCATGTTAAGGTTAGGATTATGATACAAGTGGGCCACACTAACATATAAAGACTATGAACCTGGGGATCCAAAAGTCTAAATTACAAATTCCAAGGCTTTAGTGCTGATTTGAAAGAAGGGAAAACCTTTTTCCTCCCTCTGGATCCATGGGTTATAATTTCAAAAATAAGAGAGAAGTCTGTGAACTGATGCTTCATGCCTATAACATCCCCCCCCAAGCTCTGCCCCGGGAGACCCGAGGATCATGATTTTAGCTATTTTGTAAAAGATCAATATACTGATGCTTCATGCAAAATATCAAGGCTCTATGCCTTCTGGGTCAGGAGGAGAAGATTTTTAAAGATTATTTTAAAATTTCACTTTTGTTGCCATGGCAACCAGAGTTTTTAGCGTATTTCAATTCTTTTGGCTATTTTTGAAGGGGATCACCTAAGGAACATTCCTGCCAAATTTGGTTCAAATTGGCACAGTGGTTTGGGAGATGTTGTTTAAGAAATTGTTGACTGACGATGCACGACCGACAACAGACAGCTGCCAGATGAAAGGTGATCACAAAGTGCTCAAGTGAGCTAAAAAGAGGTCAAAATTCCAGTAAAATGACACAAAGGTGACCTGAATAGCCCCTCACCATTCCTTTTCGAACATTAAGCTAAAACACCTTTTCTTTTACCATGAATACATTCTCGAAATGAAGAAATTGCTTATTGTTTACCCAAATACTTTCCAAAGTAATTTTAAGAAAGGGGGGAGGGTAAAAATGCAGGATTGTGTGGGAATGGGTTAAGACTTGAAACATTTTAGATATTCATCCATCCAACTTACCAATTACTGCAAATGAGTTTCCAGTAAAATGTGCCCCCTTTTGGATCTTTTTGAAACAATTGGATTTTCCATTGGCAGTTGGAGAAAATGTTTGTTTATTGTTATTAAAAGTTATTCTTCTGAGACATCCATGGATTCCTTTACTTATCTGCAAAAGACATATTTACATTATTTTAGCACAAAATTCAAGAAAATTACTTACATTTATATGATAGATACTGGAGTAAACCCATTCCCACACAATAATGCCCTTTAACACCTCTCAAGAAAAACAATTTGGGAAACATTGTGAAAAATGAAGAAATTGCTTGAATCAAGCAATTTCTGCATTTTCCACAATGTTTTATACCCAAACAGTTGACAAAATATGAATTTCATAAATGTGTTGTCTGCAACTTTTTTCAATTTGGACTGGTCTAAAATTTAAAGTATTTGGATTGGGTTAACTAAACCAGCCATCTAACCACGAACACAATTATGCAACATAACCAGTGTTACCATAAAACAATTCTTCTTATACCTTTTCAAGTTGAAAGAAAATGCAAGTAATTATTTGGCGCCTTACCAGATGGCAATATTTAAGACTAGCACAAATTGAACGAAGTTGCAGACAATTATATAAAGTTTATGAAATTTTGGATTTATTCGCATTTCTGGGTAGAAAACATTATGTAAAATGAAGAAATTGTTTCTAACAAGCAATTTCATCATCTTCCCAAATGTTTTCCAGAGCCTTTTTCCAACTTAAAAGTTTTAAAAGCATCACTGAGTGGGAATGGGTTAAGTACATTAATATTGAAACAAAAGGGCCAAGATTGTTCTAGATTGTTCACATGAATTATTTATAAAAACAAGATGGTTGTCCCAGGACAACTGCTGTCGAGTCTGCAAAGTGTTGTAGGTATCATGCTCAAGAGGAGCAAATTTCTAGGGTTTGACCTTGACTTTGACCTTGAAGCTATCCAAAGAATTCTTTCAAATGGCACATCTACCCATGATTGAGAATAATTGTGCCGATTTATTTCGAAATCCATCCATAATTGTAGGAGAAATGATCTGGACAAGCACAATTTTAGTGTTTGACCTTGAGCTGTGACCTTGAAGCTATCCAAAAAATCCTTCAAATGGCACATCTACTTATAATGGAGATTAATTGTGCCAATTTATTTTGAAATCCATCCATAACTGTAGGAGAAATGCTTCGGATAAGAACAATTTTAGTGTTTGACCTTGAGCTGTGACCTTGACATTAAAACTATCCACACCTTTTTTTCACATAGAACATCTACTCATGATGGAGAATAATTGTGCCAAGTTATTTTGAAGTCCATCCATAAATGTAGGAGTAATTGTCCGGACAAATTCTGACAGACGGACTAACGCACATACACCTTCTTGTCATAGTGACATCTATGTCTGGCTCACCACAAGTGGGCTGGACAAAAATAAACATTAAACTGAAACTTCAAAGCAGATCTATTTGTGAAGACACAATGATGCAGTACACAAAACTAATTCAACTAATATTAATCACAGATTTAACCAACTTTTTTTGTTTTCCAAAGAAGCTTTATGTTTTCAAAAGGTTTCATCCTTAAGACATCACAAATATTCCAAAATTGCTTTATTGAGCAAAAAGTGTGGAATCTTCTTAAAGACCCTATTCCTGTGTTATTCAACAAAAATGACCAGAATAACAATCTGACCAAGTTTCATGAAGTTTCAATTAAAATTGTGGCACAGTGAAATTGTTATTAAGGCCCTTTTCCCTGTGTCAAAATGTTCCTGTTTTCAATAGGACTCAATTTTTTTTATCTAATGAATTCAGTGAATTTGTCATCAAGGCCCCTTTCCTGTGTTTTTAAATAAAAGGTTCACATTTTCATTAGGGCTCTTCCATATGACTAGAAAATCATTCAGACCAAGTTTCATAAACTTGAGCTGGAATTGTTTCCTTAAATTTTCATTACCACTTCTGTGTTTTCAAAAGAATGATCAAATTTGCAACAAGGCTCATTCTTTTAACCTAACTCACATTTAGACCAAGTTTACCAAGAGTGCCATAGTCACAACATACACTGCCACATTGAATTCTTTGCTTTAGCTGGCTTTGCTGGGTTAAGTTAAAAGACAAATTTTTGAGATAGTCTCAAAGTTCAATGAATGCAAACTGCCAATGGAGGCTTAAATACTCATTTTTAGCTCACCTGGTTTGATAAATAAACTGTATTCAAATTGAAGAAAACAATGTTCATGAAATTCTACATTTTTGCAACTTTCTGTGTAGAAAACATTGTGGAAAATGAAGAAATTGCTTGTTGCAGACAACAATTCAAAGTTCATGAAATTCTATATTTTTGCAACTTTCTGTGTAGGAAACATTGTGGAAAATGAAGAAATTGCTTGTTGCAAGCAAATTCTTCATTTTTCACAATATTTTCTGACACTTTTTCTTCAGGGGCTTCAAGAGGCGTCACTGTATTGGAATATGGAATAGGGAATGTGGGTTATATGGAATAATGAATTCAGATAAACAAACTCACCACTTTATCGTTAAGAAGAGGTAGAAAGCTATCCGGCACACCACCGACATACATGGGGACATCCATCTTCAAAACTTTTGATATTTTTCCTCCTTTTTTACTCTGTCCATCTAGTTCAACATTTAATCTCTGTCTGTTCTTTTTGATATACACAGAGTGCCATTCTCCATTTATAATGTCAGTTTTTGAACTAACTAGTATTTCTTTCACTTTGGATTTTCTGTTATAAACTACAACTAGTTTTCCAGCTCTAAGTTGAACTGCTAAGAAGTTTGAATGATCCAAATTAGATAAGTAGAAAATCAGTCCATCTTCGATGAATGTGCGGAACTGAAACTTTATTTCAAATCTGAAATAACAAATATGGATTAATTATAGACTGAAAAAGGGTCAAAATTCCACTAAAATTGAGGGATTACCCCTGCCAATCCAATTGATGACCAATCAAATTAGAGGGCATGCGTGACATTTCCAACCATTAATTTTGTGCGCCAAGTAAAGACTCAAATCAGCCTGTGTGTCTGATCAGAGTCATCACTCTGCGCTCTGTAGATAGATACTGACCCAAATCTTCTTTAAACAATCAGCGAATGTTCTAATTGCCCCCAATGGCTGCCCAGGGTGCTCAATGTTTGCAATTCACGCACATGTGAAATGGTTGGAAATGTCATGCATAGGCTCATTAGTCATTTACTTCAGAACTAAACTTTGAACTCCAACATTAATGTTAAACATTTTTGTTCGATTCAGGGTCATCTAAGGATCATTCCTACAAAATTTGGTTAAAATCTGTGCTGTACTTTTTATTAACCCATTCCCACACAGTGACGCTTTTTGACACCCCTAAAGAAAAGCAATTAGGAAAACATTATGTAAAATGAAGAAATTGCTTGTAACAAGCAATTTCTTCATTTTATACAATGGTTTCTAACCAGAAAGTTGAAAAATTCAAAATTTCATAAACTTTGAATTGTCATCTGCAACTCTTTTCAATTTGTATCAGTCTAAAATTTTGCTGTCTGGAAATGGGTTAAAGTATTTCTTAACCCTTTCCTGTTTTAAATTTTTTTAGACCTGTCCAATTTCAAAGGTTTTGCAGACGACAGTTTATAGTGGGTTTAATTTGAAAAATAACCATTCAGTAGGGTAGAAAATATTGTGGAAAAAGAAGAAATTGCTTGTTACATGCAATTTCTTCTTTTCCCACAATGTTTTCTCAAGTATAAAATCACAAGGACGTAAAAACCAGTGATTGTACAGTAAAGGGTTAAAGTAGACTTTTAGGGCACAAATTTTAAGAATGAAGGTATGGATGCCTTCATGGACAGACAGACAGCTGACACAACCACATGACAGCTTGCTGACTTTCAAACAGAGGAGCTACAAAAAAATATTTTTGTTTCTTTCATCATTAGAATAATTTCAGGGGACTGAACTTTTAACTCTTTCGAATGAAAAAGTCCTACCTTCTTAAAGACCATAGACCTGTATATAAGTCTTTCAGAAAGGGTCCAATCACCAATTATAAGGTCCTGAACCTCAGATCTGCACTATTTTTGTACCCTGGTGCACAATAAACCTTTTTCCACACAATCCTGATTTTTATACATCAGGAATTATACATGTATTGCAGAAATATTGTGAGAAAGGAAGAATTATTTTTAACAAGTATTTCTTCTTTTTAAATGTTTTCGACCTTATTTGGCACTTATTTTTCTGATTAAATGGGGTTTAATGCCACTTTTAACAGTTTTTCAGTCATATCAAGGCAGTATGACGGATACAGGAGAAATTGCTTGATACAAGCACTTCTCCTTCATTTCACCATATTTTCAACATGCAATGGTCTTTCTATTTTTGACCATAAACACTTTGAAATATCTGCTGAAATCTTTTTTAACTTGAACAGTAAAAATGTTATCTGTTAACAGATTAAATCTTATTGAACTGTGATATTCAATATACCTTCTTGAAATCTCTTTCTTTGTGATGTTAATTTGTTGATAGTTTGACTCCTCTTCACCAAAGTTGTAGGTGTCCTTTTCAAAGCTGTAGACCCCAGTATCTGGGGCACATGCCTGGGGAGATATGATGGTGGTAGGGGATGGAGGGGCTGGCATGTCCCCTGTCATCATGTCACTACTATCTCTTGTAGACCCTGGTTTAGGGGGAGTCTCCTTAGTAGGGTCTGCCATCTTTGGTCTCATCCTACAACCAAAACAAGATTTTTACTAATTGTGTTGGCTATTGAAACTAGAATTGTCACAAAGAAGACTTATATTACCATGAGTATATTGTCACAAAGAACAGATGACCTTTGACCTACATAACCTCTAAACAATTGGTCATTTTCTTGGATCACTGGCAACAGTTGTATGAAGTTTCATGGTTGAAGGTAAATTGGTTCTAGAGCACAGAAACAGAGAAGTCTACAGATAGACAGATGGACAGACATATATGGTGAAACCAATATACCCCACTACTTCGTAGGTGGGAGGCAAGATCACTAGACTGACAACTTTACTTGGGCCCATGAAATTTCACATTCAGCCTAGAACTTGAATCTATCTCAAAAACAGTCTCAAAATTTATCATTCTTTTTGCAATGAATTGACAAAATCAGGAAAAGCATGTCATTTTGCGAGTGAATTACATGGCAACATCATGACATCAACAGTATCATTGGTCCATCTTTGATCAATTAATCTATCAATCCATTCCTAAACCCTCCACGTTTTGAAGCCCCCCTCAAGAAAAAAGAACTTGGAAAACCTTACAGAAAATAAAAGAAATTGCTTTTCGGAAACAATTTCTTCATTATCCACAATATTTTGTACACCCAAAAAATAAATATCTAAAAAAATTATCATTATTTTATAAATCGTCATCTGCAACTTCTTTGAACTACTGGTAATTATGTGCTTTATTATTATATCTAGTCTTGAAAACTACATAAGTTTATATGTGATCAACGTCAATCGATTACATGACAACAAAATTTTAGGCTGGGCCAAATTGAAAGTGGTTACAGACGTCAATTTTTAGTTGATGGAATTTGAAGAATCTTTCTCTTTTGGTGTAGAAAGCATTGTGTATAATGAAGAAATTGCTTGTTTCAAGTAATTTCTCCATCTTCCACAATGTTTTCAATGGCTTTTTCTCTGGGGTGTCAAAAAGCGTCACTATGTGCTAACAGATAAAGAGGTTTCACTCTACCTGATTTCTGCTGGTGCATCACTAGCTACTGGTACAGGAAAGTCATTCAACATTTCATCATTAGGCTGTCTGCATCTCCCTATGTCTGCCTTGTCATACTGTTGGACTTCAGCAAAATTGATCACTCTAGAAAACAAGAGAAAGTTTCATCAAACATCTGAGGGGCAGTCTTTCTGTCCAGAAGAATAATGCCACTTAATCCATTCCCACACAATCCTCCCTTTTTACTCCCCTAAAAAAGAAAGCTTTGGAAAACATTGTGGACATAGAAGAAAATGCTTGTTTCAAGCAATTTCTTCAATGTCCACGACTTTTTCTACCCCAACAGACAAAGAATTCTAATTTCCATCAACCTAAAATTATCGTCTGCATATTCTTTCAATTTGGATCAGTCTTAAATTTTGTCCTCTGGTAATGGGTTGGTAAGATTTTTGAAATATCCTATAGAACAACTTTGGTTATTGTGAATGAAAATTTTCTGGAATAAGCTGTAGATATGAAGTTGAAGTGGACAAACCAATCAAAATGCTTGATATTGATTAAGAGGTCAATATTTACTTACAGCCTATATGCATGAACCGATTAATCAATCAAATATTTTAACTGACAGTGGCATTCTCGGAAATATTAAAGTCAGTCAAGTGATAATACATGTAATTAATATGCAAACAAGATGTGTTTGTGAAACACAATGCCCCCACAACAGGTTTAAACATTTGACCTTGGTATGTGACCTTGATCTTATCACATGATCTTGACCTTAAAATGAGGAGATGCCTATTATGGAGACGTATCACCATGCCAAATATGAGCATTGTATCTTGAATAGGCTGGTAGTAATTGGCAATGTTAAGTTTTTTGGCTAAGTTTTGCAGAAAGACTGAATGATGGACAGAGAGACAGCGGTAAAACAATTTGCCCCTTATCTTTCGATGCAGGGCATAAAAATGACTACATATATAGAAAATTACTTTGAATAGTGACTAGTTCAATCACTGTGAAGCAAATTATTATGGAGGAGTCAACGAGCCATTTCACAAAACAATATAGTCTTTTACCAGGACATGCAAAATAAACAGCATAAAAAAACATATTATAACTATGCCTAAACAGAGATGCAAATTTTTCCTTTGACATGCTGCACCTTGAATATTCCTGTTTTGGCAGGAGGTATGGACAAAGATCAGCCTAGTCTACAGCAACTGCTTGTCCTTTTCAAACCAAGGTTGAAATTTCAATACAATTTATCCTTACCTTCCTCTGATAACGACATCACTGATACAACCGTCTAATGACTGATTGGCTGCTACCATATTTCCCAGAATGCCTGGATCTGGAACTCCGCCTAGGTACAACCCTCTATCCTCCCTCACTGATATTTCACTTGCACCCTGTTGTAAATTGCCTTTATCTATTTGTTTATCATCAATCAACATGTCAAACCTGAAATTATAGAAATGAAATTCTTCAAGTCTAGATCAAGTCTCATAAGGTCCTGCATTTATGTACCCAAAAGAAAGCCGCAACAAATGGCATAAAAGCACAAGCGACCTAATTCTTATACAAGGTTAGACTGTATCAAAATTCTGTCTCAGACATAACTTTTAAACCAAACTTTACAATATTTTAGCCAAATATGTAGCCACTACACTACATACAAAGTTTTTGAAAGGCTTGACAAAGTGACCAACTTTTTCTCCAAAAATTGGCCATAAACTGAACTTGTACTGAATATCAAAGAGCCAAACATATTGACAATTTTTCAAGATTTTGAAGCCTAAATATATAGCTTCTTCAGTGCATATGAAGTATTCCGATATTCGACCTAGTGATAATACTTTTTGACCCAACATGACCCAATATAAAACTGGACCAAGATATTATGAGGACAAACATTCCGATAAAAAATCAAGACATTTGAGGAAAAAATGTGACCCCTAAAGAGCACATTATTTTTTTCGAAGATTTGATCTAGTGACCCACATTCTAACCCCACATGGCCCTCCCATATGGAACTAGACTTAAATTTTATGGAGACAAACATTCTGACTATTTATCAAGGCATTTTTTGGCAGAAATGTGCCCTCTGGAGTGAACACTAGGTATTTCTAAGACTTGACCTACTTTTTGAACTCACATGACCCTATATTCCACTTGTCCAAGGTTACATGAAGACTAACATTCTAACCAAATATCAGGACAATTTAGGCAAAAATTTTACCTCTAGAGTAAACTCAAGGTTCTGCTAAGATTTGACCTAGTGACCTATTTATTGACCCCACTTGACCCTATATTGAACTTGGCCAAGGTATTATAACAACATATATTCTGACCAAAAATCAAAGAACTTAGTTAAGACCTCTATAGAGCGCACAGGATGTTGACAAATAACTGGCACCAGACACAGCTAGATCACAAAAGCTTGCTTAGAGTAACTTTATGCTCAAGTGAACTAAACAGATATGGAATTCAAAGCTATTGAATATAAGAGAACTACTTTCTTAGTGTAATTGTAGATGAGTAATCATTACTTATGTTGCCCAGCCTAAAATATAAGGATGAATTCCAGGGAAATGTAGCTCCTTCATATTGAAAACAAAAGGATTGTGACAAATGATTGAATAGGATGCTGTCCAAATATTTTAAAGTTACTGAAAATATTAATTTCTTAAATAATTACCCGACAGCAAAATTTTAAACTGGTCTCAGTTGGAAGAAGTTGCAGACAACAATTCAATTTGCACTAAAATTGGAAAATAAGTGCCCAATAAGATAGAAAACATTGTTAGAAAAAGAAGAAATTGCTTGTAACAAGCAATTTCTCCTTTTCACACAAACTTTTCTACAACGATATTCCTAGAGGGTGTCAAAAAGTGTCATTGAGTAATAATGGGTTAAGTCACTATAGACACAAAGAACAATCCTGTATGACTACTTAATACAATCAAAACTGATGTTTTGTGACATAAAAATGTTTTGTTTCTATGGACTTTAGCTTGTAGATAGCAACTTCTTTCAATTGGACCCGTCTTAAATTTTGTCATCTGGTAATGAGTTAACAAAAGTGTTGAAAGACATCTCACCTTCGATTAACTTTTCTAACAGCTACATTGTGAACTTTTCCATCGTTGTATCTGTCTTTGGATTTCAGTATCAGAACTCTCCTTCCCCCAGAAAACCTCCCCTCTATTTTTCCGTCAACAATTGACAAGGAATAGTATTTCTGTAAAAAAAAAAGTGATTGTCAAAAGCAATATTTCATTTGGCCACTATATTTTCTATCTTATCTAGGACTTAATATCTTCAATATTTCTGTCATTTGCTTCTTTCAAATTTAACTAGACTTAAACATTTTTGTCTGGTCATGGGTTTACCCATTCTCACACAATCCCTCTTCTCAACAACCATCTAGAAATAAGCTTTGGAAAATATGATAGAACAAGAGCACTGCCCACGGGTGCAAATGATCGGCTGCAGGGGCTGGATAATGCAAAAATTCTAAGTCAAAAAAGGGGCAAACTCTTACAAAAATGCTTTTAGAGTTATCCCCCTTGATAGTCTAGATAGCTCTTGTGATGGTCAATACATGTGCCAAGTTTCAAGAGCATATCTTCAATAACAACAGAGATATGACCAAGGTTAAAATTTGTCATGCCAACACTGAGGCGCACAATGCCAAGGTGATCACAATACCTCAGGTTTTCTTCGAAAACAGCCGAGCTAAAAATGAAGATATTGCTTGTCACAAACAATTTTTCCCTTTTCCTAAAGATAGGTTTTCCTTAAGTCACACAAGTCTTAAATTCCATAAAGTTAGAATTATCCTTGGAAACTTTTTTCAGTTTGGACTAGTCTAAAATATTGTCATCTGGTAATGGGTTAATCTTTATGCTATAAAGTCTTATATCTATTATATGTTATCTGCAATGTGTTTGCATAAGAACTATTTGAAAAGCAAAAAAATACCATGTACCTCAAATCGATTTATCTTTTTGTCATAATAACTTTTTGCTTCACATGACAGATTAACCCTTTCCTGTTTTATGAAATTTTAGACTGGTCCAATTTGAAAGAGGTTGCAGACGACAATGAAAAATGCATACAATTTGAAATCTGACCATCCTATGTGGTAGAAAATATTGTGGGATAAGTAGAAATTGCTTGTTACAAGCAATTTCTCCTTTTTCCACAATGTTTTCTCAAGTATAAAATCACAATGACGTAAAAACCCGGGTTTGTCCAGGAAAGGGTTAATACAATCATTAACTCCTAACCCTACATTTCTACACAGTGAATAAGAAAAGAAAAGGAGAATGTGTTTTTAATTAAAAGAAGAACGATGTTACCAAGAAAAAGGGAGAAAGGAAGAGTCGCCTCTGAAGCTTTCAGCTTCTCTTGACTCAAAATTTCCTTTTATTTTTAAAAACTCACATCTCCATTTATTCCCTCAGCTAACAGTAGAATACCATTAGGTTTGCTAGTTGTAAAGGATGCGGATAAGTCTGCTTCTACGCTATCCAAGCTTATTCCTTTGTATTCTGCAAATCCATTACCATAGAATCCAATTGATCTAAATCCCTGGTAAAAAAGAAAGAGAAACTTGACAAACAAGATCACAAAAATAAGATTCAATAGAAACTGTAGGGAATTAAAAGAACTAACCCTTGCACTAAAATCAGAGCGCCAAAATCTCCGGAGGCACTAGTTGAAAGTCAAAATTTCTTTTAAAAACCGATTTTATAAACAATTCTGGCTTGAACGGGACAAGCAGATGGTGTAGACTAAGATCAGAGTGCACATATGTGCAGGCTGATCTTTGTCTATACCTTCTGCCCAAACGAGAATATTCGGGGTTCAGCATGACAAGGGTTAAAATATGGCCAGAAAGTATAAATTTTTTTCATTAATAAAATGAGAACTTTTTCAAATGTTAAACACAAAATTTAGCTTTAACCTAATACCAGAGAGCAAAATTTTAGACTAGTCCAAATTGAATGGAGTTACAGACAACAATTTTAAATTTATGAAATTTAGAGATTTTTTCAACTCTGGATAATGAAGAAACTGCTTGTTACAAGTAATTTCTTCATTTTGCACAATGTTTTCCAGATTGTATTTCTTAAGGGGCGTCAAAAAGCATCATTTTTGGGGAATGGGTTAATTTAGCTTAAATGTTACTATACAAGTACTCTACAACATGAAAGAAAGATAATCTAACTTATTTTACAACATTCTCACTCAAGTAGTAGCAATTATTTCCCTTGCATTAATATGTGATTTACCCAGTCCTCCAAAGATTTCTTCAAGAAATCTTGCAAGGGGTAACCAAAAGATCATTCCTGTGAAATTTGATTGAAATCTATCTTCAGAGAAGACTGTCAACATTTCCACTGTATACCATACATGTATACAGTTAAATCTGTGTTAGTGGCCAACTATGCACAGTGGCCAATCTGTCGACAGCGGCCACTCGAGTTCCCCCCCGTGCAAATTCCTCCTTTAATTGCACTGTGAATAGCGTGATCTCCTGAAATGCGGCCAGCGGTCACATTAATTGGTCTATTGTCAACAGTATATCGCACCTAAACAACGGTCATCTAACAAAACACACGACTTAAATAGTCGTGTTCGAAAAAATCAATAATCACAACTATAGTAACTGCCAAAGTCGCCTTATCGTAATGTACAAGATATAAACAATTAATTATCTACTTAATCCTGTGTAGTTGATTAATTGACGTGTAATTAGCCATTAATATTTATTTGGTCGATTTGATCTATTTGAGCGATGATTATTGATCAGAGGAGACGGAATTTTTTAAGTTGTCGGGTCTCTTTAAATAAAATGAACTTGAGCATTATAGGTTGTTTACACATTTAGAAAACCGATTTTTTGAGGTCTTTAAAATGGATGAAAACTCGCTTTTGCTGTCAAATCTTGCTATCATGTCGCTCTCTAAACGTAAGTTCCTCTCTCTAGAGGATCTTTTGAAAGTGGTTCGTATGCTTGCCTCTGAACGTTCTTCTAGGATTATTGCTAGTGAGTTTGGTGTAGGTCGTACCCAGGTCCAAAATGTTGCTTAACGTAAACGAGAATTTCTCAGGATATTTTCACTTCTGTCACAATATTTTCTAGCTTAAATGGTACAAAGTGCCTTTTCTTTTTTTAAAAGACACTTGAAATGTAAATTTAGAATTTCTTAGAATTTGGAGTAGTCTAAAGTTTTGTGATCTGTGAATGAGCTAACCCAAAATGGTATGACAAAATGGCCGCCCTATTGATACTGTGAACAGCAGCCAATCTGTGTAAACAGCCAATTTGGCCCTCTCCCTTGACTGGCTGCTGTACACAGATTTGACTGTAGTTAAATTAGCCCTTCCCATTAAAGCTATGTTGTTGTTTTTTAGCCCTGGCAAATAAAGCCATGATTTTTAATTCCAATCTTTTTTATTTAAAAGAGTATGAAGAAGGGTCCATCATTTGTAAAATTTCCCTAAAATCCATCAACTGGTTTCTGACAAAAAGACTTTTAAAGTTTTCATTTTATACCTTTTATAGAATTTAGTCCTGTCCATGAAAGCCATGATTTAACCCTTTCCTGTATAATAACTGGTTTTTACGTCCCTGTGTCCCTGTGTTTTTATACTTGGGAAAACATTGTGGAAAAAGAAGAAATTGCTTGAAACAAGTAATTTCTTCATTTTCCACAATATTTTCTATCCTACTATCCTACTGAATGATATTTTCAAAATAAATTCAACTTTGAATTGTCGTCTGCAAAACCTTTGGACAAGTCTAAAATTTAAAAAAACGGAAAGGGTTAATCCCATCAAAACTCTTTGAAGGAATCTGATAATAGATCACTCAATGATCATTCCTGTGAAATTTGATAGAAATCCATCAACAGGTTTTTAAATTTGTATCAGTTTGATATTTTGTTGCTTTGTAACTCATTAACCCATTCCCACACAGCGACGTTTTTTACTCAAGAAAAGCAATTGGGAAAACATTTTGGAAAATGAAGAGATTGCTTGTTACATTACTTAACATTTTTTCATTATACGCAATATTTTCTAACCCAAAATACAAAGATTTTTAAGATTTTATCAGTTAGAAATTAACGTCTGCAACTTCTTTGAATTTTTCTGATGATTGACCACTTACACTTTGCTTGCAGCCTTCGTTGACACCAACTGTAGATTTACCATCCCACAAGTTAATGGTACTCAATGATATTCTGATCTCTTTCATACAACCTAGAAATGGTTCTGAAACTATGGTGGGACTGAAAATAGAAAGAAAAGGAGGTCAAAATTGCCTTACTCTTTCCAGCATAATCCTGCTCTTTGATGCCCTGAGGAAATGTAGTTCTGGAAAAACTTTGTGGGAAAAGAAGAAATTGCTTGTAACAAGCAATTTACCTTTTCACACAACTTTTTCAAACTTGTTTGGCATCTATTTTTCAATTTCAGCAATGTTTGAAAATTCTCTGTATCTTTTTTTTTATTTTAGACCAATCTTAATTGTTGTCAGTTAACATATTGTCTGACACGAGTTCTCATCAAGGTTTACAATTGACCAATCACGACCTGAGATAATCAACTTCGACATTGGCCGTCATTTTGTTTACCTTTATTGTTGGTTTGGAGACTTAAACGTCATAACTACAGCTTATTCAAGCTGTAGTTACGACGTTTAGGTCACCAACCAACCATTTTACATTTTTTTGTTACAAGCTTCTGACCATAAATTTTGTAAACTAATGCTTTAACAAGAGCTGGTCACAGTCATGTGACAAATGCCCCCAAAGGACAGGGTCAAGCATGTGGCACTTTGATTTGTTTTGTAAACACAACCACATGCATTTGTGATCTATACGTCTGGGTTTTTAATGAACGAAATTTTAATACATATAATAATTTCTATGAATACAGAATGAAATCGAGAAATGCATTATGGACGGATTTTTCTGAGGTCAAAAGTAGGTCAAAGGTCAAGGTCACTGGGTCAAGGTCATGGAAAGTGGCCCACCCAATTAAGCATCTGTCCAAAAATAGAAGCAATCCTTTCAAGAAAAAGAGAGTAAATACAATTTAACCATTCTGGACGAAATTTAACCATTATGATCGCCCCCTTTGATCCAAGATTGTGATCTTGACCTTTGAGATAGGAACCTGGGTCTTTTTCGTGACACATCGTCTGAAGGTGGTGTACATTTGTATGAAAGAAATTTGTACTTGCGTGCATGATTATAGAAGTCACAGAGTGGACAAGGCAAAAAGTGCCAATTTTTTACCCTTGACCCCCAGATTGTGACCTTGACCTTTGAGATAGGGACCTGGGTCTTTTTCGCGACACGTCGTCTGAAAGTGGTTAACATTTGTTTGAAAGAAATTTGTACCTGTGTGAATGAGTATAGAAGTTACAGAGCGGACATGGCAAAAAGTCCCCATTTTTTACCTTTGACCCCCAAATTGTGACCTTGACCTTTGAGATAAGAACCTGGATCTTTTTCGCAACACTTTGTCTGAAGGTTTATTACTATTTGTATGAAAGAAATTTATACCTGCGTGCATGATTATAGAAGTAACAGAGTGGACACGGCAAAAAGTGCCGATTTTTTACCTTTGACGGAGTCGGTGGGTCTGGCCAATGAGGTAAGTGGGGGGGCCGGCCATTGGTCAATTGTTCCAATTTCATTTTGCAATCCATCAATGTAAAAGTTATGCTCCAGACACAAATGGGACACACTCTCATACGCCCATCCCCACACACAGAAAAAGGGCAACTCTTTATGCTCTTAAGCCATTAAATAGCAGGAGCAGGAGCATTAGTCTGGCTGCGAGACTCTTCTTTCAAGGGAATTAAATCTTTTCTCTCGTCTCTAAAATAGTAGACGTGTTTTTGTTCATCCCTAACCTTAAACATTGACTTAGATTAACCCTTTACCACATGACAAAATTTTAGACTGGTCCAAACTGAAAATGTTGCAGAATGTGACAATTTCAAGTTGGTGGAATTAAGAAAATCTTTGCCTTTTGGAATGAAAAACATTGAATACATCGAAGAAATTGCTTATAACAAGCAATTTCTTCAATTTTCATATTGTTTTCTAAAGATTTTTTCTTGAGGGGCGTCAAAATGCAGGGTTGTGTAGAACATCAAAGGTCTAAACAAAAACGCCTGTGGACAGTCTACTGGAGCATAATTTCATAAATTGTGCTGCATTTGTTGCCCATTATTCTGTTTACATACTTTCCATCTTTATTGTAGATGGCCGATCTAAACACATCCATGTTGACAGTTGGGGGGATGCCACCAAAATATAAGTCTGCGTTCTGCACCGATAGTCTTGGGTCACCTTTAGAAGCTTGTAAAATCTTTTGAGGTTCTCCCACAAGACCCAACACACCTGAAAATGATAATAATAAATAGTAAAGGCCACATAACTATATGAAATACAAAACACAGCTGAAACTATCTTTTCCAATTATAACTTACCAATATAACTTCACAAAAGAAATCCATTGACAAATACATGAAATGAAGAATATACTGATAGCAAGCATTTTTTTACTCCCTTGATATTTTCTGCCCTTTTCTAAATGCATACCAACACAATCCTGTTTTTTGACAACCCTAAAAAAAAGATTTCAGATAAATAAGATTGGAAATAAAGAAATTGCTATTTCTTCATTTCTATCCAATATGACAGATATTCAAAATTCTCTGAAACTATTACCAGACAGATTTTTTTTCAGACTGATCCAAATTGATAGGAGTTGCAGATTACAATTAAAATGTATGTGAAATTTTAGAACTTTTTAATTTTCTGGGTAGACAACATTTTGGAAATATAAAAAAATGCTTGTTGCAAGCAAATCATGTTTCATTATTTTCCACAATGTTTTCCCAAATTGTTTTTCTTAAGGGGTGTCAAAAAGCGTCATTATGCGGAATAGGTTAAATTGAAATTGTCATCTGCAACTTTTTTGTATTTGGACCAGTTTAAATTTTGTTGTCTGATAATGGGTTTTATTATTGCTCTTCAAAATTTCATATCCTATTCTGAAAATGACTTCAATTCAAACATTTCTTTAGGAAAAAATATTTTGTTGTTATGATTTATCTTGCAACATTCAATCCATTCCTGTTTCTTTTTACGCCCCTTAAGAAATTCTTTTATAAAATATTGTGGAAAATGAAGAAATTGCTTGTTATAAGCAATTACCTCATTATCAACAATTCTTTCTTCCCTAAACAAGAAAGATTTTTTCAATGTAAACAACTCAAATATGGTGTCTGGAACATCTTTGAAAATGGGCCAATCTAAAGTTTATAGCCTTGTAATGCATTAATAGTTCATTTTAACCCGTTCCCACACAGTTACGCTTTTTGACGCCTCACAAGGAAAACCATTGGGAAGTCATTGTGTAAAATGAAGAAAATGCTTGTAACAAGCAATTTCTTCATTTAACACAATGTTTTCTACACAGTAAGATGAAAAACTCTAAAATTTCATGAACTTTAACCCTTTCCTGTTTTTCAAAATTTTAGACCTGTCCAATTTGAACAAAGAAGTAGACGACAACTGAAAGTGGGTGCAATATGAAAAGTAACCAAACTACAGGGTAGAAAATATTGTGGGAAAAGAGGAAATTGCTTGTTACAAGCAATTTTTTCTTTTCCCACAATGTTTTCTCAAGTATAAAATCACAGGGACGTGAAAACCAGGGATTATACAGGAAAGGGTTAAGTTGTCGTCTTCAACTCCTTTCAATTTGGACCAGTCTAAATTTCTGTCGTGTGGAAATGGGTTAATGAAACAGACTTTTAACTTGACTATGGGTGGTAATTTAGAAACATGCCACACAGGCAATATACCGTACATTTTTTATCAAAAGATAAAAGTTTGAATAGCATAGTGATGTTCACTTATAGTCTAAATGAACAATTTGATTTGTCAACCAAACATAGTCATTCCTTATTCCATCAGTAGTGAGGAAATAGTTTGCCATTTTATTTGGTATTTATTTTATTACAAATAATCCTGAACAAGAAGACCACAAATGTCCTATATGCGTAGCTAACCTGATCAATATAGCTCTATGCTTTCCTGTGATAGATCACAGAATAATGGAAGGATGCCATAAGGCAACAAATTATATGCCAAGGAGTTAGTTGCCAAAATTATGACCTTTAGGGCAGTAACAAGGAAATTTACAATAAGGCAGTTTTTACCTTGATACTAGTGAGAATGCCTCAATATTCAGATGGGATCTTCTTCATGACCACACAAAGATTTTCAGCAAGAACCAAAATTGTGATCTCTAGAATGGCTACATGGAAACTGTCAATAAGGCTCCTTTTCCCTTGATATTGGTCAGAATGTAACCATATGCATGGCAGACAATCAAGTATCCCAAAAGCTCACCATGAGTATGTTGTACTCAGGTGAGCTAATAACACTACAGTGTAAAATAACTAAATATTTTCCATCACCATCTAAGGTATCTATTAGCATCTACTGACAAGAGTACCATGATGTGCCAATCAGAGAGATTCCAAAGATTTAGCTTTGGATTCTTTACAATTATACAATTAATGACATAAGAGTAACCCATTGTTACAAAGTAATTTGTTTAATGCTCTGAAGTAATATGGTTATGGAAAACTTTGTGAATTATGAAGAAATTGCTTCTAACAAGTAATTTCTTCATTTCTCAAAAGGTTATCTGTCCGGGAAGGACAAAGATTTTAAACATTTAATCTAATTTGAATTGCCATCTGCACCTTCTTTCAATTTGGATACAATTGTGTCATCTTGTAAGGAGCTAGATGTACTTTCACCTAGATTGAACAAAAACTCAGTAACAGACCTTATGTAACCTGTATTTAACCCCCACACATCCCCTCTTTTTTACTCCCTTTCAAGAAAATATTTTGAAAACATTATTGAAAACGATTGCTTGTAATAAGCAATTTCTGGTATATGACCAAATTGCTTGAATGAAGGTATTTTTCATTATCCACAATGTATTCTACTCCAAAAGATAAAAAGAGTTTTGGAATTCTATCATCTAGAAATTGCTGTCCACAGCTTCTTTGAATTTAGGCCAGTTTAAAATTTTGTTGAGAGTGGGAAAGAGTTAAATTCAATCAAAGACAGTACTCAAGACACACCACAAGCATTCTAATTAATAATGTGAAAAGTGAAGGTTAAACATTCACGCAGTGTTTTTTCAAAACTAGGGCACTTGAGCACCTGATTCACTCCACTGTACTGAACTTACTTATCATTCCTAAGAAATTTGGTTGAAAACCATCCTCTAGTTTACAAGAACAAAATCTTTAAATTTATCATATACCATAAATGGACATAAGCCCCCTATAAAAGCCATAATTTTTCACCAGACCATATTCTATGAAAGAATCTGACAGAGTCACCAAAGGATCATCTCTGTGTTATCTATCCATTGATTTCTGAGGGATTTTCACCATACATGTATCTGGGATTTAGACCTGTCCATTAATTTCAAGTTTTTCACCCAATAAAAATTCTTATTAGTAATCTGATTAAGAGTTACCAAAGGATCATTCCTGTGAAATTTGGTTGAAATCCATCCATTGGTTTCTGAGAAGATTTTCAAACTTTTCACCATATAGATAAGCCCTGCCCATTTAAGTCAAGTTTTCCATTCAATCAAAATTCAGAAACTGATAAAGGGTCACCCAAAGATATCAATTCTGTGAAAATTGGTTGAATTCTGGTAAGTACTTTCTGAGGAGAAGACCTTTAATAAAAACTTCAGGGGCAGACGGACAGACACATGATGGGCACAACATCATGACAATAGCTTGCTGATGACCTAAAAAGCTTTTTTAAAGAATGTTCTATAAGACCTAGTGAACAAATCATCTATCAAATTGATTATAAGAAGTAGTTTTATAAGAAAATTGTCACATTCTAAACCATTCCAATAGATTGATTGATTGATTGAATGGGGTTTAACACCACTTTGAACGTATTTCAGTCATATAGCGGCAGCTGGAGCACCTACCAATGGATTCCTGGTATTTCTCACGCCAGTACTACCACTACATCCTTTCCTAGCCTCCAGCTGCTATCCCACTTAGGTTTACGACTATCCACCCATTGGTGAGAGACAATGTCGGAAAGAATATTTGCCGCCGCCTGGGACCGAACCCATGACACCCATGATTGAAGATTAGGAGTCTGGCATGCTACCGACTGCGCTATGATGGCGGCCCATTCCAACAGAAGGAAGCTTTTTGAGAACCCTGAAGACAATTAGGAAAAAATTGTGTAAAATGAAGAATTTGCTCTTTAAGCAATCTCTTTATTTTCCACAATGTTTTTTTTTCTACCCTTATTCTGGAGAGGCATCAAAAATTGGGATCTTGTTAGAATGGGTTAATTAATGTAGAAGTCTAATTTAGGAAGGCTAATGTCAAAGAAAAGGGAATTTCTAAAATAGAGTCCATCTTTGACATATGCTAACAACTTTCTACTATTTCAAGCATTTCCCAAAAATATTTTGTTTTCATTATGATTAATCTTCAATCCTTGCAAATATCCAACAACTTGACCTATTCCCTTAATGACGCTTTTGGGCGCCCCTCAAGAAAACAGTTAGGAAAACATTGTTTAAAATGAAGAAATTGCTTGCAACAAGCTAATTCTTCATTTTCACAATGTTTTCCATCCGGTAAGTTGAAAAAATCTAAAATTTCATAATTCTAAATTCTCGTCTGTAAATCCTTTCAATTTGGACAAGTCTAAAATTTTGTCATCTGGTAATGGAATAAAGGTAAGTCATATAATTATGACCTCTCTTTACCTACATCTTTTAGACTAATCACTTAAGCTTTTTTAACCTTATGGTGTTCAATTCTAGTCTACTAACAACAGTGAAGTGATTTATTACCATACTGTTTCAAATGGAAAGAGATATAAACCTCATGCAGGCATCTGTAAGTGTTCTGGATTCAACAAGCAGGCCAGCCCTCATTATGATTAATTAGATCTTATTAGGAAGGAATTAATTTTCTAATTTCAGCAAGTAATTTTTGTTAACCAACCTCACTTATCCATACCTGCACAGTTCTTATGATGCTTTATACGCCCCCAAGAAAAAAAAGCTTTAGAAAACATTGTGGAAAATGAAGAAATTGCTTGTTACAAGCAATTTCTTCATTTTCTAAAAAGTTTTCCACCAAGAAAGTTGAAAAAATCCAAAATTTCATAAAACTTTAAATCGCCGTCTGCAACTTCCTTTAATTTAGGCCAGTCTAAAATTTTGCCATCTGGTAATGGGTTAACTGAGGAAAAATGTATTGACCAATTCCCACAAAATCCCACTCTTCTACATCCCCCAAGCAAAAAGCCTTAAAAACATTTGGTAAAATAGAGAACTTGCTTGTTTCCAGCTATATACCACAAAAGATTTTTACAATGTCAATACTTGTCTTCTACAACATCTTTGAATTTGGAAAAGTCTAAATTTATGTCAATCTAGAAAAAAGACTGGAAAGAACTATCAACCCAATCCTACACAATCCCACTTTTTTATGCACCTAAAGAATAGGGCTTTGGAAAACATTGCAGATAATGAAGAAATTGCTTGTAACAAGCCGTTTCTTCATTATTGTTGTTTTCTAAGAATTTTGGATTTCATTGGCTAAAAAATGTCGTCTGCAAGGTCTTTGAATTTGGACAAGTCTAAAATTTTGTGTGCATTGGGTGAAATGGCATTCAATTCATACCAATTGATATTTTTTAACTAGATGGTTGTCCCAGGACAACTGCTGTTGAGCCCGCAAATTTTGTAGGCATCATGCTCCAGACAAGCACAATTTTAGTGTTTGACCTTGAGCTTTGACCTTGAACTTGAAGCTATCCAAAAATTCTTTCAAACGGCAAATCCACTCATGATGGAGAATAATTGTGTCAATTTATTTTGTAATCTATCCATAATTGTAGGAGAAATGCTCTTGACAATCACAACTTTAGTGTTTGACCTCGAGCTGTGACCTTGACATTAGAATTATCCCAAAAATTATTTCAAACGGCACATCTACTTATGATGGAGAATAATTGTGCAAAGTTATTCTGAAATCCATCCACAAATGTAGGAGTAATTGTCGGGACATATTTGGACAACAGACTAACACGCATACACCGACTTGTCATAGTGACAACTATGTCTCTCTCACTGCAAGTGGGTTTTTACAAAAATCTTTGTCCTTTAGGGTGGAAAACATTGTGGATAATGAAGAAATTGCTTGTTCCAAGAAATTTCTGTAAGGGAATGCATATCTTAATTGACCTATTTTTATGGTCAGCAGAGGCTAAGTCCATACTGCAGTTGGTAGCTCTTCACTCTCAATCATAAGGCCCTGGGTTTGAACCCCATCACGGCAAATATCCTTTTTGGTATTAGACCCAATACAATAAATTTGGTTGGCAGAAATGATCCTTAGACAAAATATCATTGGTCTCCAATGATTCACCGAACATCCATAAAACAGGAGTCATAACATTATCCAGTTGTTTTGGATTATTTCCGGAGGACTATTACTAAATGAACTTTTTTCTCAGCTGCCAACAAGCATGATAACAGACCAGTAAAGAATAATGATGAAGTAAAAGCAACTGTTAAAGTTTAAATAATTATGTATACATGTATATACAACTACAATAGTAACAAAATCATTATAAGGTAAAGCTTTTTAGGTTTACAAAATAATGTTTTTTTAACAAGTGATCAAGTTTATAGAAAGGAAGTTGTAACATCATCATTCAACAACATCTTTCAAAAACAAACCTTTGTTTAAAATGCAAGCAGTACACTAAACAGAGTAGTTGGAAAACAAGAGGACCATGATGGTCCTAAATCACTCCCCTGAGTATGATGGTTCATGGCTTTTATGATATATACAAAATAGCAAAGCCCTCTGTCTAATTATTTTGGGAGAAGATGTTTAAGGATATTCTCTTATAATCCTAGGTATATTGATGATCCCACCATATAGCCCTAATTTCCTGAATATGGTAATGCTTTGAAATATAGACATCAATACATACCAAAAATCAAAGCTCTAGGCCTAATGGTTTAGGAGAAGAAGGTTTTCAAAGATTTCCTTCTTTATTCCAATCTAAAATTAGGGATCGCACAGAAAAGGGCTAATTTTCGGAAAACAGTAATTTTTTTAAGTATTTTGGTAGATGCTGATGATATGTACCATATATCAAAGCTTTAGGCCTAATCGTTTTGTTCCTTATTAGGGATCGCACAGAAAAGGGCTAATTTTGAGAATAGAGTTATTCTTTGAAGTATTTTGATAGAGGGTCAACAGGAGATGATTTGTACCAAATATCAAAGCTCTTGGCTTATGGTTTAGGAGCAGAAGATTTTCAAAGATTTCCTTTGTAAAATCAGGGAATGCACAGAAAAGGGCTAATTTTCAGAGTACAGTAATTCTTTAAAGTATTTTGGTAGAGGGCCAAAAGGTGATGATATGTACCAAATATCAAAGCTCTAAGCCTTATGGTTTAGGAGGCAAGATTTTTTTAATAATTGTTTTCGGATGGACAGATGGACAGTCGGACGCCAGATAATTACCGATCACAATAGCTCACCTTGAGGATGTGTGCTCAAGTGAGCTAAAAAAGGAAAGATAAAAGAAACAAAATATAAAATAATAAGATGGGCTTCTTAAACAAAATGCCTTAACAGCATTTTTTTCTGAAATGTGACCTTGATAAGAAACCATTACCTTCATGGATGACCTTGACCTATAGAACCAACTGATGTTCATTAATGCAAGGAACTTATTTCCTTAAATGAGCCATTTACTTGCAATGGTATTTAAATTGTAGCAAAATGTTAAGTTTTTGTGTTCAGTTTACAACTATCAGACATATGCACAGACAGACAGACAGAAAGACAGACAGTCATTGGTTAACAGTACATCCCAATCTTATTAATGCCGGGAATTAAAAGACAAACCATAAAATGTTTTTACAGAAACAAACTTTTAAAGGTCTATAGTAAATGGTTAGCAAATATGGTCAACTGTTGTATATCTTCCAACAATTTATTCCCAAACAATTCATTTGTTATGATTTTCACTATCATATTTTTCAGGAATCAATTCCTAAACGAACAAACTGGAACATGTACATATATCAGAGAAAAAAAAAATGCATGAATCCACAAGGAATATAATTTTGGTTGAAGGGGGAAAAAAGATAACATAAATAACAGTAATGGTATAACTTGATATGATGTACAAAGTATATTAGAACTAATCCTGGCCTGATTGTTTAATCCAAACACTCATGCCCTTACTGCACATATTTACCCATTCCTGAAATTTGAAATTAATGATGACATAAATAAACATTGTTGAAATTAACTCAAAACACAATTCAAGCATATAAAGAACTAAACAGAAATATGCATTTGTATATATTCGAGCTACAGATAGAGAGCGTAATTTCGATTTTAGATTAAAATATTTTAACAATAATGCGATAAACCCTATCTAGTAGGTACACATTTGAATCATATCATCGAGACAATTCAAATGAGTACCCACATCATAGGGTTTTATTGAGAAGTAAGGATTTTATAATGCTGTTACCCCTGCTTATCTGAAGCTCTGATATTTAAAATTGAATATTACTCTGCAGCAGGAAATGTTTCTCAGTTTAAAGATTGATAAAAGCAAATGAACTTAAGTCAACTTAGGAATGACATTCACACACATAGATGCCCTCACAAATCTTATTAATTTGACTTTAAATAAATCATTGACCTTGACCTCAGCAGAAGACCTTGGACAGTTTACTGACAGAAAGGTATAGTCACAATTAACAACATAGGAAACACAAAGTCTCTATAAACAGGCATTCATAAGTTATGAGCAGTGTTCAAGTTTTTATTATACATTTAGGCAACATACAGTGACCTTGACAAAATGACCTTGAGTTATATATCAATAGAAAGGCCTTTCACAAAGAATATGTCCCTGAAACTTGAATGCACTATCCCTCACCATTCAAAAGGTAAGGTTCAATAGTAATCTGACAAACAGAAAACAAGTAAAAAAGACAAACAGGCAGGGCAAAACTATATTAACAAGATCTACCAATGTGAAGGAATTATAGACAATCAAATAAACATTAAAACAGTATACTAATAGGTCATATTAAATTTGAAAAAAGTGGTGGTTGAATGTTAGCCAAAACTAAGGAAGATGTATGGCAACACAGTAAGTGCATGAGTGAGGAGGGTTGATAGAACAGAACAGAAATACAAGAGTATTCTTCATTACAATGAAGAAGAGTAAAACTATTAGAATATTCAGTTTGTGTCATCTAGTTCTCTGCAAACTTTCTCTATTTAGAGCCATAAACCTCTAAAAGTTAACTAGAAATCAATATGATAGAACAAAACTATTTTAAGTGCATATTGTACAATCACTTGAAATAATTTTGCACCGTCTAAGCCAACAGATTGGTGATTGATATAGGAGAGTATATAGTAATATATAGATGTATGTATGAATACCAAATAAATAGGGAGGTACAGAAGTACAGAAACATGCATTAAGAAAACATGGAGATCCCAGTCACCAGATGAAGTATAATACTGTAGGTATGGAGGAATAATGAAGTTTTCTAATTGGATATTAAACTAAGAGGAATTACAAAAGGATTTTTGTTTGGAAGTCATGTGAAAGTTGGCTTTAATAAGTAACTTAGTGTTTATCTGATTTTTTTATCACTATTCTAGAAGTGCTAACAGGCTTGATTGGCTTCTCAGGCTTGTGTGAGTCATTAACAGCTCTAATACTAATAAATCAAAGAAGTTGCAGACAATAACTATAAGTCAATGAAATTCTAAAAGAAAACTTTGTCTTTTGGGGTAGAAAGTATTGTGGATAGTGTAACAAGCAATTTCTTTATTATCCACTATGCTTTCTAAAGCTTTTTTCTTGATTTTTGTTTGTTTGAATTGGGTTCAATGTCACTTTTAACAGTTTTTCAGTAATATCATGGCAGCTGGAGCACCTAACAAAGGAATCTCGATATATCTTGCACCAGTACCGCCATTAAATCCTTTCCTAGTCTCCAGTTGCTATTCCACTTAGGTTTACGATTTATCCATCCATTGGCAAGAGATTATTAATAGAAAAGATTATGTACCGCCGCCGACTTTTTTCTTGAGGGGTGTAAAAAAGCAGGATAGTGTGGGAATAGGTTAATGGTTTTCTGAATAACCTTTAAATAAAGTTACTTTTCTTTCAATTATATGCTTTAACCCTTTGCAGATGACAAAATTTTAAACTGGTCCAAACTGAAAGGAGTTAGAGATGACAATATATACTTTACACAAGTTTAGATCTATTTCAACTTTCTGGGTAAAGAACATTGTGGAAAATTTTAAAAAATGTTTTCCCAATTGTTTTTCTTGAGGGGCATCAAAAAGCACCATTGTGTGGGAATGGGTTAAGGAAAATCTAGGTGGTCCCTTTTCACTGATGGGTCACATAGTTAAACCCATTACCAGACAACAAATATTTAGACTGGTCCAATTTCAAAGGAGTTACAAAGGATGTGTGTTTGAATTGAAAAATACCACAAGGAAAGCTTAAAGAAGAAATGGTTGTCACAGGTTATTTAGCTTTTTCTCGCAACCTTTTTGAAATCTTTTTTTAGATCAAAACACCAGATTGTGTGAAGTCAGTTTCTTGTAAAATTAAATTTGAAGCTTTTGATCCCTCTTAGGTTGTCATTATCAAACAAAAATGACTCTGGATAAATACAAGTTGTACAAACTGTTGTTGTGTACAACTTAAATCAATAGTATCAAAAGAGTTGAGAAAAAGTTTATTCGCAATCTTTTTGAAATAGTTTTATCAGAAAAGCCAGTCAGAGTGAATCAAAGCTTTTTGCTAGTTTGAAACCATACATGAATATTTGGATATTCTAAAACAGCAAAAAAACATAGTTATCCCATACCCACACAACGATGCTTTTTGACGCCTCTAAAGAAAACAATTGAGAAAACATTGATTCAAATGAAGAAATTGTTTGCAATAAGCAATTTCTTCATTTTACATAAAGTTTTTAACCAAGAAAACTGAAAAGACTCTTAAATTTAAAAAACTTGAAATTGTCGTCTGCAATCTCTTTCAATTTAGACCAGTCCGAAATTCTGTCATCTGGTAATGGGCTTACATGCATATATAACACAAGTTAGGTATTAGATAAACTTAATTTAAACAATACTCTACTTACCAAACTCCCCATTTCTGGCCACATTGACCGACACCCATGACTTTATGTTATAATTATTTTCAGATTCCAGTCTACCGTATGACCCCTGACCCAGATAGTAGTGCAACACCAACTTTCTGTTCAATAACTCCAGTGAGAAGAACTCTCCCTGTAAAATGAAGATATAGAATTGTCTCGTAGCAGACTAATACCCCCGGGTTTTGTCACTTTAGTAGAACAGCTGACCTTTGACCTTCATAACCCAAAACAATTTCAACTCTTCTTGGATCAAGAACAACATGTGTATAAAGTTTCAAGGTCCTAGGTCAAATGGCTTACGAGTTAGAGCAAGGAAACCATTTTCAATCAAAGTTCAATTGTGACCTTGACCTACATGAATGAAAAACTATAGAGCATTTCCCTGGGTCATAGGTAATAATTGTACAAAGTTTCAAAGTTGTAGGTCTATTGGTTCTCAAGTTAGAGCACAAAAAACGGAAAAGTCTAAGGACAGACAGACAGACTGATATTGTGAAACTAATATACCCCCCCTCTTTCGTAGGTGTAGGGTATAAAAAGAGTCACAGCATTCAACCCTTTCCTATTCAATCCATATCTTTCATGCCCATGTGTTTTTAAATATGGGAAAACATTGTAGAAAAAGGAGAAATTGCTTGTTATAAATCTAAAATGCCTTGATATATTCTTGCAGGGGCATAATTATGAAGTTGAAAGTTCTCAAACTTTAACTCTCTATGAAAATAGCTCTCAATTATCATAGTTGTATATCCCAATACTCACAGTGGACTCATTTCCTACGAAGAAGAGACTAGCGTTAGGCCAGAATGTTTTGAACTCTAGTGAAACACTAGTTGCGATTTCACTAACTATTCTCTCCTGATCTGTGACAGCATAGCCAGTACCATCAAACGAGAATATATTGGCACCTGGGGGCTGAGCTGGACTGTAAAGTAAAAAGATTCCATTGATACAATTAGCTTTAACCCATTCTCAAGCAGTGACACTTTTGGGCGCCACTCAAGAAAAACGATTGGGAAAACATTGTGTAGAATGAAAAAATTGCTTGTAACAGGTTGATTCCATTATACCCCCCAAAACATTCGTTTTGAGTAGGTATAAATATCAAACACCTATGTCTAATTATTTTGGAGAAGAAGATTTTTAAAGATTTTGTCCTTTAACCCTAGTAATATTGAAGATCCCATCATATAGTGCTAATTTCCTGAGTATTGTAGTTCTTTGAAGTATTTTGTTAGAGCATCAATAGGCTTCAATACATACCAAATATCAAAGCTGTAGGCTTAAAGGTTTAGGAGGTGAAGAATTTCAAAAATTCAGGGATCACACAGAAAAGGGCTAATTTTCAGAGTACAGTAATTCTATGAAGTATTATGGTAGAGATGCAATAGACATTGATACATACAAATATTAAAATTTTCTGCAACTTACACTTCTAAACAAGCACCACATGTCTCTCTTGTATTAGTCTCAAAGTTCGCCAAACCAACCAATGTACCATCAATATAGAGGTCACCTAAACATCCAGTAAAATTTGATCGGGTTACGCTGCTTGGTATATCAATTTTGGCAGGTATACCAGCAACATACAGATCAGCATTCTCATCCAGAGCCATCACAGAGTAGCCAATAGCTGAAGATGTGGTGACAACGTCACCGCCAGCCTCTGTTACTGGGTGTACATCTAGTTTACCAAGTCTTCCAATCCTGAAATAACCATTAAACTAAAACTTAAACGGACTTGACTGTTTGCTTAGTCAACATGGGGTTTAATGCTACTTTTAACAGTATTTCAGTCATATCCTGGCGACTGGATCACCTAACAATGCATTCCTGGTATTTCTCACACCAGCACTACCACTACATTCTTTCTGGGCCTCTAGCTGCTCATCCCACTTAAGTTTACGATTATCCACCCATTTGTGGGAGACAAATGTCGGACAGGATATTTGCTGCAACCAGGCATCGAACCCTGGACCTCATGATTGAGAGTCCGACGCTCTACAACTGCACTATGGCCTTAGCCTAAACTTGGTTGACATAATTCTCTCATCAGCATATTGTTAATAAAATGAAATGAAAGTTTCATAAAAAATTGTTCATAAATTCAGGAGGAATTGTGTTAACCCTTTCCCGTTCAAATACGGGATTTTACGTTCCTGTGATTTTATACTCGAGAAAACATTGTGGAAAAAGAAGAAATTGCTTGTAACAAGCAATTTCTCCTTTTTTCACAATGTTTTCTACCACATAGGATGGTTTCATTTGAAATAGCATCCAGTTTTCATTGTCGTCTGCAACCTCTTTCAATTTGGATCAGTCTAAAATTTCCAAACACGGGAAAGGGTTAACAAGAACTTTCACATAAAGGCTGCATTTTCTGCAACACAACATAATACAACTAAAACACAACAGTATGCAAAAGGTCACATGATGATGATTGCCCTGTGAAAGTTTCATCCAAATCCATCCATTTATGCAAGAGGAATTGTATCAACAGCAATAATTGGATGTACAAACATATAGATGGATGGACAAACAAAGGTGATGCCAGAGTACGTTCAACTTTGACAACCAATAAAGATGTAAAGAATGGCGTTTGCAACTTCTTTCAACTTCACCAGTCTAAAATTTTGTTGTCAGGTAATTGGTTAAGCACTCACCTTGTTGCAGACACCTTGTACCATTTATCCACCTCTCTGAGAATGTCAGACTCAGACTGAATTTCTGTATCATCTTGTAATGTTGCAGCACCTCCTCCTGCATTCCAACTAAATTGTATCTTTTTGTTGATCAGTTCAACTGACAAAAACTCCTGAGAAATACACAAAACAATCAAATGTGCTTATTTATTGTCATACTTCTACTGCAATGCTTATGCAATGAAGAAGAGATTCCTACACATTTACATATGTCACAGACAAGGATGTCCATTTTTAACCCATTACCAGACAGCAAAATTTTAGACTGATCCCATTAAAGGAGTTGCAGACAACGACTAAGAAATTATTAAATTTTAGATTTTTTCAACTTTCTGGATAGAAAACATTGTGTAAAATGAAGAAATTGCTTGTCACAAGCAATTTCTTCATTTTGCACAATGTTTTCCCGATTGTTTTTCTTGAGGGGCGTCCAAAAGCATCACTGTGTGGGAACCGGTTAAGTGCTTGGTACATGACCTTCAGATGTGACCTTGAACTTGGTAGTATCCAACAGAACTTTATGCATGACACTAGTGCTCATCATGGAGAACAAATATGCTAAGGTTAATTTGAAATTCAACAATCAATGTAGAAGATATGCTTTGGCTAATCCCTGATATTAACGTCCCTGTGATACTATACTTGAGAATATTTCGTGGAAAAAGAACAAGCAATTTCTTCTTTAACCATAATTTTCTATCAAATAGGATGGATACTTTTTGAATAGTACTAACTTTATATTTTATCCTACCCCTTTGAATTGGGACAAGTTTAAAATTCTGAAAACTGTTAAGAGTTAAAGAGGCAAATAAATTTGGACACTCACTGGTTCAAGGTCCCCATCATTAATTTTCTGACTCTGTATGTGAACCATAACCATTGGTTTCTCTGGTGCTGGGGTCTTGAAGGCAAAACTAATTGTATTTAGGGTACCAGGCTTAGTAACAGATCGCAACTTCCTTGCACACTGGCCTTCACAGTTCAATGATGTCTTCACCTATAGTATAAAGGTAAAGAAACATGTTACATTTTAAGCCATTCTCAAACAATTTATCAACAATGTTTTCTAACCAAATGATGAAACAAGAGCACCGCTTACGGATGACTACGCTCGGCTATTGGGTGCTGGATAGTGGATAAAATGCCAATTTACTCCATTTGCCTTGGTTATTGATTTGGACAGGAAGTTTCTCTTTGATTTCTAATGGCATTAGTTTGCAAAATTTATAACCAGCAGCATGTTTTCAAAGTAGAATGGTTGGTTCGCCTCCTAAACATGGTAGCTACAGCTTGAATAAGCAGTAATTAAGAGGTTTAAGTCACCAAACCAACAAGAATGCTTCACATAAATGGCAGTCAGGGTCTAATTTCAAAGTTAGCTTAAAGTCTGAATGAATGAATTCATTGGTTGACTGATTATTTGATTCACAGGTGCAATTTAAATGTACAAAGTTATCCTACCTTGTTGGCCTCTTCTCTGGCCTCTCGTATACTCTGTTTCAACTTGCTCAGTTTATCCTTTAGGTCAGACTGTACTCTCTGTGTTTTATCGTATCTCACTTGTAGAGAATCAGTTAAGTTCTTCATATCTGCTAGCCCCTCGTTAATACCAGTCACTGAAATATATAAATTATCTCTTTCTGCTCAAAAAATAAAGTTTTGAATGCAGCTTAAAACAAGAGCTCCCCCTACAGGTGCCTACGCTCAGTTGTTGGATGCTGGATAGTGGACAAAAAACATCTAGAGTTATCCCCTTTGATAGTATAGCTTGCTCTTTTGATGGTGAACAAGTGTGCCAAGTTTCAAGTGAATGTTTTTAGTAGAACCAGAGATATCACTAAATATCAAAGTTTTCGCATGGCATCAATGACGACACCATGGCTATAGCATTCAAACACAGCCAAGCTAAAAATCCTTTTAACACAACAAAGTTCTCTTATTCATGTGCTTCCAGGATAACACCAGTCCTCGGCTGGGGCTTTGAAATATCTTATGTGATCTGCAGCAGCAAGACTGGATTGTAATCCAGCAACAACTTTTCTTAGATAACTAAATTGCTGCCTTAACCACTAAGCCATGCAGGATGCCCCCTTTTTTAAAACCAAAACAGCTTTTAGTAAATAAAATTCTACCAATAATTTGAATGTATTGACATATACTGACTCGGTTTTAAGATTATTTGGAGGTATTTCCCTGATTTGAAAATAATCTCATCAATGAATAGACTAACTAGTTCAGTAATCCGACAAAAACAATGCAACAAAAGAAAATACGAAATGGGTTTCATAGATTTCGAACAATTTCATTTTGCATTTGTAAACAATGAAAATTTCTTTGAAAATGTCATTCAAATTTGCAAATAAATATACGAAGAGATGTGTTCCCATTCCCACACAGTGACTCTTCAATATAAAAGCTTTGGAACACATTTGTGGACAATGAAGAAATTGCTTGTTACAAGCAATTTCTTCATTGTCCACAATGTTTTCTACCCAAAAAGACAAAGATTTTGAAGATTTCTTCAACTTAAAATTGTCGTCTGCAGCTTCTTTGAATTCGGACTGGTCTAAAATTTTATCATGTGGGAATGGGTTAACAAGATATGGATGGATGTACTGGACAGGCAGACGGATGGAGAAGATGAAACCAATATTTGTCCACCTTTGGCAGTGTATAAGAAAAACTTAAGATGAAAGCCTTAAACTCAATCTGAAAATGTACCTTCATTTCAGTAATTAAAGTAATCAACTATATCCTTACATGTGACAAAGACATCCTCAAATCTGTCATCATGTAGTGCTCTTAGTTCTTCCAACTTTGGTACAAGTTCATTGTTGACTTTGTCTACCATATCTCCAGTCTGGGCTTCCACCCGCCTTGTCCTGGTATCTGTATCATCCAAGGAGTCCTTGATTACAGAAATACGGTCTATAGTATCTGCAAATAAAGAAAATTATTTAATCTCAAATTTCCTCTAACTTTGGCATTGTTGACTTTGTCTACCATATTTCCAATTAAGGAATTTCTCTTTTAAGTGTGTGAGTCATATAGTGAGTCTTTGGTGTTTGATAGATTAACTACCTGGAGTTCAAGAAAGCTAACTTAATAATATATGTTTTTCTCTTAACCCATTCCCACATACCCCTACAAACTGGATCGGGAGAAAACCTCCTTTAACATTTAACTAAAATCAACAAGCCCTATTTGGTTTAAAATGGCCAAATAGTTTTGAAAGGGTTGCCTTCTTTATTTTTATTCAAGCCGAGTCACCCTGTGGCTCTAAAATCTTATCAATTTTGAAAGAGGTCAATGTACTAATGCTTCATGCAAAATTCAAGATTCTTCAACTTCTGGGTCAGGAGGAGATGGTTTTTTTCCAATTCTTTTTTTCAATTTCACTCTTGTTGTCATAGCAACCAGAGTTTTCAACTGATAAAATTCTTTGGTTGAAATCAGCCCAGTGGTTTGGGAGGAGATGTCGTTTTAAAATCCTTCTTTATTTCTATATAAGCCCCACCCCCCTTGGGATCCACCCCTTGGGGCCTGAGGTTGGTGATTCGAGCAATTCTGAAAGAGGTCAATGTACTGATGCTTCATGCAAAATATCAAGACTCAAGGCCCTCTGGGTTAGGAGGAGATAATTTCTAAAGTTTTTATTAAAATTTCAGTTTTGTTGCCATGGCAACCAAAGTTTTTAATGGATTTCAATTCTTTTAGCAATTTTTAAAGGGCACCACCCAAGGAACATTCCCGCCAAATTTGGTTGAAATCCGCCCAGCAGTTTGGGAGGAGATGTCATTTTAACAATCCTGCTTTATTTCTATATAAGCCCCGACCCCACTGGGGCTCCACCGCTGGGTACCCGAGTCTGATGATTTTAGCAATTCTGAAAGAGGTCATTGTACTGATGCTTCATGCCAAATATCAAGGCTCTATGCCTTCTGGGTCAGGAGGAGATGATTTTTAAAGTTTTCATTAAAATTTCAGTTTTGTTGCCATGGCAACCAGAGTTTTTAATGGATTTCAATTCTTTTGACAAATTTTAAAGGGCATCACCCAAGGATCATTTCTGCCAAATTTGGTTGAAATCTGCCCAGCGGTTTGGGAGGAGATGTCATGCTAAGATTGTTGACACACGCCGGACGACGCACCCCGGACACAGGACGATCAAAATACCTCACCATGAGCACTTTGTGCTCAGGTGAGCTAAAATAGACTGACAGTCGCTGGATAGAAAGACACTGTCAGCCTTAGTAAAACTCTAAACTGCACTTTTGGTGTATGATAATTATATAGGCCCACTCTACCTCTAGGAAGGTCATCTATGGCCTGTTTGATATCTGTGTGTCGTCCAATCAGGTCAATCTGTTGGGTTTCTACACCATCTAGAGTCTTGTTTAATCTCTCAAGCTCCTTGTCTAGATCTAGAATACAAATATTGAAATGAGATTATTTTTCTATTGTCTGCATTGGTTAAAAAGTGTAATATTCTTTTTGATGTGTTCCACTTGAGTGGAACACATGTGCAAACACAACGTTAAATCTAAGGAATAAATTGCTGATCTCATTTTATCCATTACCAGATCACAACATTTTAGACTAGTAAAATTGAAATGATTTGAAGACAACAATGTCAAGTTGATGAAATGTTAAAACCTTTGTTCTTTCTGAATAGAAAACATGCTAGGAAATGAGGAAATTGCTAGTTATAAGCTATTTCTTCATTTCCTTTAAGTTATCCAAAGCTTTTTCCTTGAGAGGCATGAAAAAAACGTGTTTGTTTGGGATGGATAAGCACACATAGTGAGTCAAAGTTAGGCCTTGCCATATTGAATAAAATCTTTTTAGGCATTGTACTATGATCCAAGGGCAGAAAGCCTTAGATGCTCCAGCTAGCATTGGGTTAATATTTCTTATCAAACACTGATTCTTAAACACAGATCTGGCTTGAAAGAGACAAAAATGTGGTTTAAACTAAGGTCAAACAGCAAATATGTCCATGCTAATTAATACCTTTTGCCAAACAGGGATGTTCCAAGTTCAAGCATGACAAGGATTAAGTATTATATTGCAATAACTTTTGTCAAAAGGTGGAAAAAACACTTTTTCAAGTTAAAAATTTAACCATTATGAGACGACAGATCTTAAGACAGGCCTAAATTGATATTCATCTTTGGTTCTTTAACCCATTCAAACACAATTCCACTTTTACACACCTACAGAGAAAATTTGGAAAAACATAATGGAAAATGAAATTATTTTTAAAAAGCAATTTCTTCATTATCAGCCATATTTTCTATCCAAAAAGACAAAGATTTTAAAATTTTTTGAACTATAGATTGTCATCTGAATTTTTTTTCCATTGGGAAAGAAATATTGGTTGATTGAATGGGGTTTAACACCTCTTTTAAAAGTATATTTGTCATAACGCTGCAGCTGCAGAGCTGAATCTAGGTTTTCACAAAAGTGGGCCAACTCCCCCATCACATTTCAAAATGTGGGCCAATGTTTCAGATTTGAGCCACATACGGAAATTACTATTTTTATGTTTTGACTACCCTAAAAAGAAAGGCACACAAAATACAAGTGCCAAAGAAGATCTTTTGGAAACACACATTTTTTTTATTGTTCTTTCATTTTATAAGATAAGTTATCAAGGTGAGCAATTTTGAGGGATCTGGTAGAGCTTTAAATATGGTCCGATCCCACCCAGGTTAACCTTTGACATACAGGCTGCTGTATTTACTCTTGCAAATCAAGAGAATATGAAATGTTAACAATTCTGGATCACCATGGCATCACTCAATGTAATATATGCGACCAAAATATCGTAAGTAAAGCTTCAGTGAAGTTGTACTCACAAGGACTGAGCCGCCTATCGCCTTTGAAAATTGATGGTTTGATTGACACATTTTTACAAGGGACATGTATAAATAAATGAAATACCCGAAAGAGAAAATCAAAATTCCCCTAAAGACTATCAAACTCTTTGTGTATCATTCCAATTTTTTGACACTTATCTATTCACCAGACATAGACCACGGAATGATATCTAACTTTCGTATCTGCTTCTTATTCATTTATTATCTGACAACTATCTGTCTTCAAACCCATGCGAAAATATTACGCAGCTCTTGGTGAAAGCTGGATAAAAGCCGGCTTTTACCCAGCTTTTCTGCGTTTATATAGAAAATCAGCAGAAAAGCTGCGTATTTTCTAAAAATCTGCAGAAAAGCTGCGTATCTTTTAAAAAACTGCAGAAAAGCTGCGTATTTTAAAAAAAAATGCATTAATGCTGCGTATTTAGGTCTAGAGCTGTACAAAAGCTGCGTCTCTAATGAAAGAGCTGCAGAAAACCTGCGTTTTTTTCTTTTCAAGCTGCGTATTCCCTTTGTAGATTCTCATCGACTCTCAATAATGAAATACGCAGCCACCACCAAGCTGCGTATTTGTTTAAAGTAAATTCTGACATGATGAAAATTAAATACGCAGCTAAAACGCAGCTTTCTAAAAGCTGGGTATTTGTTTTTATCAAATATTGCATTATACATTATACCTTAGCCCATTACCAGACGGCAAAATTTTAGACTAGTCCAAATTGAAAGAAGTTGCAGACGACAATTTAAAGTTTGAATTATTATAGATTTTTTATCTTTCTGGGTAGAAAACATAGTGGGAAATGAAGAAATTGCTTGTCACAAGCAATTTCTCCATTTTTCACAATGTTTTCCAAATTGTTTTTCTTACGGGGCATCAAAAGTTGTCACTGAGTGGGAATGGGTTAAATTGGGATCAAAGGTAAATTTCTATTCAATAAAACTTAACCTTTGATTAACACTCCTCAAGAAAAAAACTTTGAAAATATTGTGGAAAATGAAGAAATTGCTTATAGGAAGCACCTTCTTCATCATCATCAAAGTTTTCTCAAATTTCATTAACTTAAAATTGTCATCAAAGATTTCTCTAATTTCATTTACTTAAAATTGTCATCTATAACTTCTTAGAACAGTCTAAAATTTTGTCATCTGGTAATAAGTTAAGCAATTCATCCATCCATCCATTCAATCAACATATCAGTCTTTCAAACCATCCACCAATCAATAAACCTATTTATCAACTCATCAATCCTTTGATTTGTCATATTGGTATTAACAATATATGTCTCAATATAATTATCTGTCTCTCTATCATCCCATGAATAATTCCATTAATCAACCAATCCATCAATCAAATCATTCTCAAAACCTACAATTAATCAATCTATCCATTAATCAATCAATTAATTCATCTATCTTAGAATCTTTCCATCCATCCATTGATCTATCTATCCATCCATCCATCAACCCATTCATTCATCCATCTATCTATCCAAATTTCCACAAGTATCTACTCTCTCTCTCTATCTATATATTCATTCATTCAACCATCCATCCATCCATCCATCCATCCATTAATCCATCCATCCATGCATCCATCCATCCATCCATCCATCTATCTATTTATCTATTTATCTATCTATTTATCCATCCATCCATCCATCCATCCATCCATCAATCCATCAATCTATCTATCTATCCATTCATCTATCTATATCTCTTATCTATCTTTCCACCAATATCTAGCTTTCCACCAATATCTATCTATCTATCTATCTATCTATCTTTCTATCTATCTGTCTGTCTGTCTGTCTATCAATCCATCCATCCATCCATCCATCGATCCATCCATTCATCTTTTCACCAATATATATCTTTCTTTCCTCATCAATCCATCCATCCATCCAACTTTTCACTAATATCTATCTATCTATCTATCTATCTGTCTGTCTGTCTGTCTGTCTGTCTGTCTGTCTGTCTGTCTGTCTGTCTGTCTGTCTGTCTATCTATCTATCTATCTATCTATCTATCTATCTTTCTATCTATCTATTTATCCATCTATCTTTCTATCTATCTATCTTTCTATTCTCTATCTATCTATCATTCTATCTCTCTAGCTATCCAACAATCTATTCATCAGTCTATCCATCATCTATCAATCTGATATATATATCTCTTTGTCTCTAAAACCTTTCTGAGTAGATATGAATGGCATTTTGAACTAAAATTGAAATTAATTTTTGATTCTAGTTAAAAAGAGATTACTAGATAATCTGATATATTATGTCTTCCACAAATACACAAATCACAAATTTAAGAGAAAATTTGGACAATAAAAAACTATCTATTACTAATTATCAAAAGTTTACTTTTGATTAAGAAAGGATTGTTGTGAAGGGTTTAGCTAGTTGGCAATTCTAACATCCCTCTAGGGATATATTACAAAATGGGGACTTGGTTTAATTAACCAATCAGACTTTTAACTTCCCACAAGCCCCAAAAAATTATTTTGAAAAAATGATTGAAATTGACAAAACTTTTCAAATGGATATCAAATGAAAGAAAATCATCAGTTAATTGAATTATGTAAAAAAATAGACAGAAATAATATTAGGATTTCTTTTGTTGTTGTTGTTGAAAGAGGCTGGATGTTTGCATAATTGGTGTATGGCAGCCATTTTGAACTTTTAGCACAATTTTAGGTCTAAGGGAACTAATTCATTTTCCATAGGCGACCATTATAGCGTTTTGGCTTATAGCTCAGTCCATGAGTAAGCAACAATGATCAGACCGACCTCAAATTGAAGAACAATCATTCATACATCCATATAAACAAATTTTAATATGGCATGATCCCTTTTCTCTATGACTTTTTACCCCATTTTTGAGATGACCCTCACCGGACAGCTATTTTTTCCGGGTTTTCCAAAAATTATACCCATTTTTAAAACTGGCTATTTCAGTAAAAAGAATATTTAAATCCATTATTTTTCCGCTTGAAATATTAAAACAGTATATAAATAGTCAGAAAAAAATATTTATTTTGTCATCAGCTATAATTGTCCAATCACAGGTCACCTTGATCTATTCCTACTATCAACCGGAGTTTCCCTAAAGATTTCTGCCAGAAGGGGGGGCAATGAATTAGTTCCCTTAGACCTAAAGAAAATTTTTTATTTTGTTTATTCACACTTTTCAAGCAATATCGTGTACAAATATGTATTTTTGACAAGTCTTAAAAATTTCGAGCTCTTTTGATCAATACATAACAAGAAATTGGGCGTTCCCTTTACCCTGTCAGTGATTTTCATATGGAATATTCGACAAATTTGAAATTTGTGCTTCAAAAAATCCAAGGTTTTCAATCGAAAAAAATAAGCCCATGATATTATCTTGGACATTGTTTTTATGATAGATTTTCTTCAACATCACCTCCTAGAGAGGTTAAACCTATTTTTACGAGTACAAAAGAATATTACGCAATCTTAATTAATCTTATATACACATGACCCTTCTCACTGCTAAAATTCTGTTATTTATCGATTTCGTTGATATCAAATGAATTGTTTTACCATCAAATTTTCTCAATTCAAGTGTAACACAAGTCATAGGAAGATTGCAATCTTCTAGACAAAAAATTAGCGTGTTTGGTTGCATATTATTGCGTAATCAGTAGTTTCCCTTTACACAGGTAGGGAAAAGTAGAACCCTGTAGTTCAGGCAAATGAAAGCTAATTTTCCGTTTAAACCATTCAAATTCGCTATTTTTTCAGCTGGTCTGTCTCAATCTTTCTGGATCTGACGATTTTCACTCAAAATCCATAAGGAACTTTGAATTTTGTTGAAATTTTAATGAGAAAACCCTTATCTTTAGAAAAAAAAATCGCATTTTTCGTGACATTTCCCGTATCCAATTGTCTTTTTCACGAAAAATAGCTTAATTTCATTATGTTAATGAACATTTATGCTAAATACACTCTGATAGAAAATTCTATTGTGATTAGTACCATAGTCATAAAAAGATAAGCTTTCCCTTAACCCTGGTAAGTAAAAAACGTTTCTTTTGTTTCCTAATATAGCTCTTGAAATCCGTTTAAACTGTTCAGGTTTGTACTTACTGCGCAAATAGCATGCTAGATCGTTGCCGCGAAATGTCACCTTTCTTTCAAAATACGTCATTATATGAAATCTTGCATAATTTCAAAGATTTTATACAAATTTAACCCAAAACACCCAAAGATTTTAATTTTTAAAAAATTTAATTTCAAGTTTAACTGACACCATTTATGAAAATATTTTCTTTAAAATGGCATAAAAATATAGCCAACTGTGATATGCACGTCTGTTGACAAATAAATTTAGTTCAGCTTCTTTGCTCCGGGAATATAACCCTTTTCTTTCCCTTACTCTTGTTAAGCAAAAATGGCCCTATTTCGGTACAGCGCACATGATATACAGCATTCTAAAGGTACCCATCGGTAATTCTTCGCCGTTTTATCGTTATTCTGGGTGAATAAACTATTTCTTTTTCAAATATTAAGTAAATAGGTACCTAAATCAATATTCCGCTCGAAACTTTGTGGTAAAAGACACCGGAATATCAGGTATAAGGCTGTTTTTCCATATTGGTTTCAAATCATATTCTGCTGAATTGTCCCTTTTTCCTTGACATATAATCGAAAATTTCATTTCATTTCACTTATTTGTACGCATCGCCTGGATTGAATGTCGGGACCGGATATAACATCTTGACAGAGGTCATGAAGTGTAACGACAATACATGTATATTACTGCTCTACATTTAGGTCTAAGGGAACTAATTCATTTTCCATAGGCGACCATTATAGCGTTTTGGCTTATAGCTCAGTCCATGAGTAAGCAACAATGATCAGACCGACCTCAAATTGAAGAACAATCATTCATACATCCATATAAACAAATTTTAATATGGCATGATCCCTTTTCTCTATGACTTTTTACCCCATTTTTGAGATGACCCTCACCGGACAGCTATTTTTTCCGGGTTTTCCAAAAATTATACCCATTTTTAAAACTGGCTATTTCAGTAAAAAGAATATTTAAATCCATTATTTTTCCGCTTGAAATATTAAAACAGTATATAAATAGTCAGAAAAAAATATTTATTTTGTCATCAGCTATAATTGTCCAATCACAGGTCACCTTGATCTATTCCTACTATCAACCGGAGTTTCCCTAAAGATTTCTGCCAGAAGGGGGGGCAATGAATTAGTTCCCTTAGACCACAACATGAAAATGTTGACAGATAAGACATCTCATAGGTAATTCTTGTTTCTTTTCTTTATCAAACATTACAAGTAAGTTCATTTTATCACTGTATTTCAATAAAAGATATGTATTATGTAATTGGGAAAATTTCAATTAAGTTATGTAAGTCAATTAAGTTGTGTAAGTGATTGTCTGGTCCAATACACAAACACTGGTTTTAAATGGTGTGAACAACTTGATAACCAGTTATACTGTAAAAGGTGTTTAATTTCTTAGTAGTTTTTAATTAATTGTGTTTTTTTTATTATTATTTACTTTTCTGTTGCAAGGGAAACTGGTGTAAAGCCTCACTTTGGCATATTATTGTATAATTATTTTCTCAAGGGGGATTTGTTAATATCAAAAAAGTAAATAATTTCAATTTAAGTTAAATGATGTCTTGATTTCAGGTGCTAAATGCTAAGTAGAAGTGTGATTGTATATTGCCACCTGATGGAATGTGGTTAAAGCTGAAGAGTTACTCCACCCTTCACTCACTAAAGGAATAATCTGAACTAAAACTTCTGAAATGATAGAACTTAAACAGTAAGTTGCTTTGTTGATTTTTTTAGAATAAAAGTTGAATGCTTATGTTCAACTAAAAAGTATACAAATAAAAATTTGCTAGCTATGATGAACATTTTTGAATATGTGTGCAATTGGTACAATGCAAAAATACATGAAAAATTTAATAGGAAAAATATGACATAAGAGAGAAATTGATTGATTGAATGGGGTTTAATACCTCTTTAAACAGTATTTCAGTCATATCGCAGCCAGTGGAGCACCTAACAATGGATTCCTGGTATTTCTCACACCAGTACTGCCACTACATTCTTTCCTAGCCTCCAGCTGCTATCCCACTTAGGTTTATGATTATCCACCCATTGATGAGAGACAAATGTCGGAAAGAATATGTGCAGCCGCCGGGGATCGTACCCATGACATGGGCTATTGACTGCGCTAAGACAGCAAACGATATAAGAGAGAGACAAACTGTCCTAGAATTATGTTTATAAAAAGAAAGTTTTTGAAATTTCTTTTTGATTTTGTTTAGATGATATTTTCAGAAACAACTGACATTAACCAATTCTTTTTGTTCCCCCCCCCCTCAAGAGGATAACACGATAAAGGGTCGAACCCTAGTCTTATTTCCATCGTGGTCATAACTCATACAAGATCTTATCATGCACTTATAGAGAGAGGCAATGGATTCTAACCAATGCTACCCACTTTTACAGCTAGGTGGACTGGGGCTCTGTCTGTAAAGTGTCCTGCCCAAATACACTACCCGCCTCCGGTAGGGCTCGAACCCGCTACCACCAGATTACGAGTCGAGCACGCTAACCACCCAGCCAACTAGCCAGACAACTAGCCATCTTTATTAACCGCAATGCTTTATCTCAAAAACAAAAAAATATCAAACTTTCACTAAACATGAATGTAATCTATAATATAATCCAATTTGGACCAGTTTAAAATTTTGGTTTTTGGTTTGGGTCAAGAGGTTAAGGCTTTAACCATTAACCCCACAAGAAAATTTAGACTGGTCCAAATTGAAAGGAGTTGCAGAGGACATTTTAATGTTTGTGAAATTTTAGATTTTTTCAAATTTCTGGTAGAAAACATTGTGTAAAAGAGAGAAATTACTTGTAATAAGCAATTTCTTCATTTAACACAATGTTTTCTCAGTTGTTTTATCCTGAGGAGCGTCCAAAAGCGTCACTGTGTTGGAATGGGTTCATTAAAGCCATTTTTCAAGTCTATCCAGATAAACTCCTATCATGTCTGTTGTGGTAATTAATTAATATCAAACATCAATTATACCCCTGCTTCAAAGAAGAGGGGGGTTAAACTGGTTTACCTTTGTCCATCCTTCCATCCGTCTGCCCGTGTCCAATAGATTTTGTCACATTTTCAGACATAAGGTGGTATAATGGTATATTTTCATCACATTTTTCTCAGCAACTGTTGAAAGCATCGACTTGAAACTTGATGTGAATGTTCAGATGGTGCTTACCAATTATAGGTCTGCACAATATCACATGTTTAAAGATTCAGTTTACTTTTAGGAAATTTATTGGGGTAGCGGTATATTTTTATTGTTTATTGTATTTCAGTCATAGTGTGGCGGCTTGATCATGTAACCAAGGATTCCTGTTATTTCTCACACCAGTACTACCACTACATCCTTTCTGAGCACCAGCTATCCCACTTAGGTTTACGATTATCCATCCTTTTGCAGGTGACACATATTTGCTGCAACCCACAATTTAACCCAGGACCTCATGATTGAGTCTTATGGGCTATCAACTGTGCTATAGCTGTGGCCTTGTTAGATGCAAAAAATAGACAGTGATATTTGTTTCATAATTTTAGGTATTGATATGAAACTTAGAATATATGTTTTGTTAAAATATCAATTTATAGCATTAAAGCCATATCTTCCCTCAAAACACACTATTAACCCTTGTCATGCTGTATAAACTACCTTACTGAATTGCTGTAAAATCAAAGGGCTGAAATCACTGATAGAACTTGTTGGTGAAAAATCAATATTTCTTTTAGAAATCAATTTCAAAAACAAATCTGGCAGAAATAAATGAGCAGGAGGTGTACACCAAGATAAGACTGCACTTACATGCAGGCTGATCTTGGTCTGCACCTCCTGTCAAAAACGGAATATTCCGGGTTCAGCATGACAAGGGTTAAATTAATTAAAAAAAAATATACACCAGGCTCAAAAGCATAAAAGAAGTTACAATATTTTAAAATGTGACCCACCACAATTTAAGGTATGTTTACAATAAAATATGACATCAGTGATGATGTTTTATCTTTTGCTAGTCATTCAAACGACTAGCTGGGTCATGAAGATTAACGAAATAATCTATAAAGTTCATTCATCAGTGCCTGCGCATATAACAGTCAATGCCGAAGATTAGCGAAGATTTCTGGTGAAGTGTCTGGTGCATTCGTCTCGATTTCAAAATGTAAACAAACACTTATTGAAATCGACACGAAAAACACAAAATACTCTTTCTAGAGAACATCACTTAAAACCTGCTTCTGCATATTGATATTAAGAAAGCTTGTGTTTGCTATAGTAATCAAAGAAGCGATAGATTATTTCAACTATTCTTTTCTTCCTTGGAGAGCAGATATGGCTCTAAGTAGGATAATTCTGAACCCATGTTTAGTTCTGCTATTTTTTTAGTTGTGATGCTGGGCAATAACAGTTTAGAAATCTTGAGTAAAAAGATGCATAATACTTTCAATCTCAAAAGAGCAATCTATACTATCAAGAGAGGCAACTCTAAATGCATAATATCTATTTTGATTTATTGATTAATTATTTAGGGTTTTACATCCCCTGAACAAATGAGATCACATGAAGACAGGGCCTCCATAAGGTAAAGTCTGATCAGAATATCTGCAGAAGTTGCAATCCATTATTTTTTAAGATATTTTATGAAACTTGGTATATATGTTTACTATTATCTGAGAAGTTCATGCCATTAATGGAGGTAACACTAAGAAATTTTGTAAAAAAATATGTCCCCTTTTCAATTAGGAATATTATCAGATAAGCCTGGCACCCACACATGAGGCTTTTGCTGAAATTAATAAGTAGATATACTGACAAAATCAATATTGAATATAAATCCAATAATTGATAATTGAAAGTATCAATTGCATTAATATTTGGAGTTTCAGAGAAATGTTTTTGTTATATTATAGTGACTGGTGACCTAATCACAGCTCCTTGTGGATTCTCACACTAGAACAAACAAAACATTACTTCAAAGCAATCAGCAGCTCATCCCTATTAAACTGGCAGCTTAGTGTGAGACAAATGAAGCCAGCCACATTGATATTTATCAAATGTAGGAGAGAGTGTTTGTTGAGCCTGGATTGGAAATAACAACCCAAGGATAGAGAGCACAGGGTGTTACAGAATGATCAAACTGATACAATCCACTAAAAACTTTACAGGCTTATTGTTGTTTCTTAAATATTTTGTGTTTTTTTTTTAAACTAAAATTGTGATTTCAATAAGTGCTTCTTAACCCATTCCCACACAATGATGCTTTTAGAAGCACCCAATGAAAAACAATTTGGAAAACATTGTGGAAAATCAAGGAATTGCTTGCAACAAGCAATTTCTTCATTTTTCACAATGTTTTCTACACAGAAAGTTTAAAAAATCTTAAATTTCAAAGACATCAAATTGTTGTCTGCAACTCCTTTGAATTTGGACCTGTCAAAAATTTTGATTCATCATCATATATTCACCATATATTGTAGCTCCTGTTAATTAAATGATTGCTTTTCCAATTGTTTTATGCTGTTTAATTGCTGTATCAACACAGCTGTGGTAATAAGATTTTAACCCTAGTCCTACTGTATATTTATCTTTTTCCATTATATGTTAAAACTTTGACATGATTTGATCAATGTTGGGTTTAAAGATTTTCTCAACACTATGACAGCAAGCAGGTAGTGTAAGCTAAGATCAGATTCATTTGTGCAGTCTGATCTTAGTAAACACACTTGCCAAAGCCCGCATTAAAGCAGCAATATTCCAGGATCAACATGGCAATAGTTAAAATAATCTTTTTGCATTCTAGAAATTTGCAGCTTATTGGCAGCTTAACTGCAGCTTCCTCAAAACCCAGCTCCCTTTTATCATAAAACGCAGCTCTGCGCTTTTAAAACTCAGCCCTGCATTTTGATGCGCAGCTCTGCGTATAAAAAACGCAGCTACCATATATTTACGCAGCTCTGCGTTTTTCATCCATCAAGCTGGATAAAAGCTGCGTAAAAGCAGGCTAATAGCCGGCTAAAAGCCGGCGGTATTGGCACCTGCGTTAAAGCTGCGTTTACGCAGCTTATACGCATGTTTTGGGAAAATAAAGGCAATTTTTTGTAAAGTCTGAATTTTCTGCGTAAAAGCTGCGTTAAAGCTGCGTTTACGTAGCTTTGACGCAGAAAATACGCAGCTTTTGTGATTATTTGAGATAAAATTCCATTTAAGCTGCGTTTACGCAGCTCTGGGTAAAAGCTAGCTATTACGCAGATGCCAATACCGCCGGCTTTTAGCCGGCTAAAAGCCGGCTTTTACGCAGCATAAAAGCCGGCTTTTAGCTGGATATTTTTCGCATGGGCTAAGGCCCTGATGGAGAATGTTACATCAAAATACGACTTCGGAAGCTCGACTTTATTGTGTCGAAAAGAAATGTGAAATCCGATTAAATAAAGCTTTATCTGCAATGTGTATCGATATCACTTACGACTCTATGGCCTTAGAATTCCTACACATTATTACCTGTGGGCTGTACTCATTGAAGTGTAACTTTATCGGGGGAGCTGACTGGGTATTCTATTTATAGTATCGATTATTCCAGGGTACGTATAAACAGCTTTACACAATGCAATAGAAATTGGGGTTTTTTCTCAAGAGCATCTAAATGGATTTACGTTAAACGCACCGCTGATTTAACAATGCGCCAACCTTTTAAAACGTGCGTGACAAGTGGCGCACGGCCTTATGTTTTTTGCGTCCTGAACTATTTAAACGCGTGAATCCCGCACCTTAGATTCAGCTCTGAGCTGGTGCACATAACAATGGATTCCTTGGTTTTCTCACACCAGAACTACCGCTGCATCCTTTTTGAGCTGTTCATCACACTTAGGTTTATGATTATTTATCCTTGGTGGGCAACAAATTCCAAAAGGATATTTGTAATTACTTGTGATCAAACCCTGGACTTCATGATTGAAAATCTGATGTGCTACAAACTACACTATGGCCATGGCCAGGAAAATTCTGAAAGCTTGTTTTGTTGTAATAGGTTAAAATATGGGAATAATCATAATGGGCCAAATTAGGCTGGTTTACATTTCTGTTGTCTGATAGTAGGTAAAATACATTGTTAATGACCAATTGCAGCTGACAATCAAATAACCAGTTGACCAATCAAATCATTCATGTAGACCTGAAATGGGTTAAAATATGGGATTTAATCATAATTGGCCAAATTCGGCTAGCTTATACTTCTGTTGTCTGATAGTAAGTAAAATACATTTAATTGACCAATCGTGGCTGTCAATCAAATAACAAGAGGGCCGTTGGCCCTGGGGCGCTCACCTGAGATAAAGGCTCTTTTTCTTTCAACAGTCTAATTTCATGTTAAGGTTAGGATTATGAAACAAGAGGGCCACAATTACATATAAAGACTATGAACCTGGGGATCCAAAAGTCTAAATTCCAAGGCTTTAGAGCTGATTTGAAAGAAGGAAAAAACTTTTTCCATGGGTAATAATTTCAGAAATAAGAAAGAAGTCTGTGAACTGATGCTTCATGCCTACCCCCCCCCCCTGGGCCTGCCCATGGAGACCCGAGGATCATGATTTTACCTATTTTGAAAGAGGTCAATATACTGATGCTTCATGCAAAATATCAAGGCTCTACGCCTACTGGGTCAGGAGGAGAAGTTCTTTAAAGATTATTTTAAAATTTCACTTTTGTTGACAATGCAACCAGAGTTTTTAACGGATTTAATAAAAAATATTGAGCAGACTGATCCTCAATTAACCGGCCGATATTATGTCAATTGTTCGATCTTTGCAAAAACTAATCACGACCGTTCGAGTAATTTTATCCGATTTGAACCTTTTAAATTTCAATTGATAATCTAATCCACTTCATGAGTATATAGGCCTACTTGTATTCTTATCAAAATTAAAAAAAAAATATGTTTGAATGAGCTTTTATCTTGTTATTTATTTACTGTAAATGAATACTTTCTAGCCACCATATCTTTTTGTTATACAAATATCCGGCCATCAGGCCGACCTGTATTAAGCAAGCACCTGTCTTAAGCAAGCGATTTTGGCAAATCCCTTGACCGCTTGCTTAAGACAGGTTCGACTGTACTGATGCTTCATGCAAAATTTCAAGGCCTTACGCCTTCTGGGTTAGGAGGAGAAGATTTTTAAAGATTATTTTAAAATTTCAGTTTTGTTGCCATGGCAACCAGAGTTTTTAACAGATTTCAATTCTTTAGCTATTTTTGAAGGGGACCACCTAAGGAACATTTTGCCAAATTTGGTTCAAATCGGCCCAGTGGTTTGGGAGGAAGTGTCATTTAAAAAATCGTTCTTTATTTCTTTATAAACCCCACCTCCCTGGTGCTCCACCCCTGGGGACCCGAGGATCATGATTTGAGCTATTTTGAGAGAGGTCAATATATTGATGCTTCAAGCAAAATTTCAAGGCTCTACCCCTTCTTGGTCAGGAGGAGAAGATTTTTAAAGATTATTTTAAAATTTCAGTTTTGTTGCCATGGCAACCAGAGTTTTTAACAGATTTCTATTCTTTTAGCTATTTTTGAAGGGGACCATCTAAGGAACATTTCTGCCAAATTTGGTTCAAATTGGCCCAGTGGTTTGGGAGGAAATGTCATTTAAAAATTCGTTCTTTACTTCTTTATAAACCCCATCCCCCCTGGGGCTCCGCCCCTGGGGACCCGAGGATCATGATTTTACCTATTTTGAAAGAGGTCAATATACTGATGCTTCATGCAAAATATCAAGGCTCTACGCCTACTTGGTCAGGAGGAGAAGATTTTTAAAGATTATTTTAAAATTTCACTTTTGTTGCCATGGCAACCAGAGTTTTTAATTGATTTAAATGTTTTAGCCATTTTTGAAGGGGACCACCTAAGAAACATTTCTGCCAAATTTGGTTCAAATTGGCCCAGTGGTTTGGGAGGAGATGTCGTTTAAAGAAATTGTTGACGGACGACGCATGACGGACGACAGACAGACGCCGGACAAAAGGGGATCACAATAGCTCACTTGAGCACTATGTGCTCAGGTGAGCTAACAAGTTGACCAATCAAATCATTCATGTAGACCTGAAATGAGTTTTGAAATCCAACATTGGCCGCCATTTTTGATAATCTTTTTCGTTGGTTTGGTGAGTTAAACGTCATAACTGCAGCTTATCCAAGCTGTAGTTACAACGTTTAGGTCGCCAACAAACTATTCAAAGTTTTGGTTTCATGATGCTTGCCATAGATTTTGCATAATAATGTCTTTAAAAATCATAGCATGACTTCGTGTTGAGTCGGTCAGCATGGCCAATGGAGTAAGTGGGCGGAGCCAGCAATTAGTCAATTCTAAGTTTTGTTACTTCTTACTTACCTCCAATACCAGAATTGAGGGTCGTATTAGCTCTGTCTAAGAGATCTTTACTATTGGACAGCGAATTAGATACTGCTGCATTTAGCTCATCCAGATCAGTCTGAAACAGCACAATGTCACTGTGAACTCTTGAGAAAACTTAAGACTTGTCTAAATTGAATGAAGCTTCAGACGACAATGTTTGGTTGGTGAAAGTCTAAAATGCTTTGTTTTGGGGGTAGAAAACATTGCATTTTGTTGGTTTGGCAACTTAAATGTTGTAACTACAGCTTATGCAATTTTTAGGTCCCAAACCAACCTGTCTACTTTTTTGTTTCATGCTACTGGCCATAAATTTTTCAAAAATAATGCCATTTAAAATCAAGTGGAACTTCCTGTTGGAGTCAATTGGCAAGGCAAACTTAGTAAGAGGGAGAAGCCAGTGATTTGCTAATTGATAGTTGAGGCCATGATTTGTAATAAAATTATGCAAGGACACATGCAACAAGATTGATTAACCCATTACCACACATTGACAACTTTATGATGCCCTCAAGAAAAACAATTGTGAAAACATTGTGTTAAATTGATCAATTTGCCTTTACAAATTTTCTATCCACAAAGTTGAAAATTTCATAAACTTTAGATTAATGTCTGCAACTCCTTTCAATTTGAATCAGTCTAAAATTTGGTCTAGTAATGGGTTAACATAAGCGCCCCCTTCAATTTTTTTTTTCATAATTTGACCTTTAGAAACAAACTTGTGATTGATAAATGACCTTGACCTTTAAACAAAAAGAAAGGTCTTAAAACAAGATACAAGCACATGTAATACAAGAGATCATAGTTTCCTTTCAAGAAATTTGGTCAATCAAACATGTAGATAGGACTAAGACTATATTGGATCCATTGATGCAAAAACATAAAATTTCTTGGAATTACTGTGATTTTACACTGAAAATTGCAAGTCAGCATAAAAACATCAAAGCACTAATATTTACCATTCCTGTTGCATTTTCAACTGATTCCATAGCTTTCTTGGCAGCCTCCGATGCTTCTTCAATAGCTTTAACTATGTTCTCATAAACACGAGCAGCTCGTATTGGGTCTGCTGCAGCACTCCTGGTACTTTCAAACATTCTGAAATAATTCAACACAAAATGAAGTTTAATTCAATTCTTGGCATAACCCTATCAAAGTTATGGGGATTTTCACTCTTAGTATGTAAAACTTTACTAATTAAGCCATTTTCATAGTTTTGTTTTCAATTCAAATTCAATTCTTAGATACCATGGCTATTATAACCATCCTAGGAATCTAAATAAATAGCATTTTACAGCGCATAAATAGCTATGGTCATTCTACAAGCAAAGCATTTAAAAGTATGACATTTCGAAATAACAAAATGGAAACAAGATGTGTTTGTGGAACCCAGTTACAGCCTTTTTTTTTTAGAAATGTGGCCTTGATAAGTGACATTGAACTTGATGGATGACCTTAACCTTACAACCAAATGATGCCTGTCATTACAAGGAACCTATGTCCCAAATATGAGCCAGTATCTTAGATGGTATTTAAATAGCAGCAAAATTCAATCTAATACCACAAATGAAATGTACAGGTCTAGCATTGATTCAACATCTCATCTACATCGAAACAAAAATATGATATTCTGAAGGCCACAAATGTCAGATGTTGCATTGAGCTACAAGAACAGCAGTCTTTACCTCCAATTTTAGCTGCATTCTATGACCCACCATTTGAGAAAGGAAGAGGTATTATTCTGGAAAAATACCTGACACCACACTGGTCTCTAGGAGTCTATAATCCATTACCAAACAACAATTTTTTTAAGAAGTTGACAACCTTGTTCTTGAGCGTTGTAAAACAGTGGGATTGTGTGGGAATGGATTTACTGGTATAGGCTTGAAAGACCGTTATTAATGAAATAAATGACTAAGATTTCCATGATTTTCATCGCATGATCTAGTTTGGACTTGAAGATAAGAACTTACTTCTCCAATTTGTTAGCATAATCAGAAAGATTATTAGCATGTTCCCATGCCTGGTCAACTAGAACCTCAGTTGTTGGCAATTTGTCCTGTAAATTGTCATGTTTCTCTTTTAAGGGTACCATAGCTGACTCTAAGCTAGTAATTCTGGACTCTAGAACCTGTTAAAATAATATCAAAATGAGATCTTCTTGTTTTGTTTGTATCGGGTTCAAACTATAATGTGGTGGATTGTGTATCTAATATTCCCATACCTGACTTGTCTAACATGGGATTTTCTACTTCTGGACAAGTACATTTTACAAGGCAACTTGTCCAGGGATATAGGAAATATTAAAGGTTGAGTTGAATATCAAATTTTCCTCCTCAGCAAGAAGCAAATACAAGATGTTGTATCAAAATCATAACTTAATATTCCATTTATTATACACCTCCATCTTATATTAACCCTTTACTGTACAATCACTGGTTTTTATGTCCTTGTGATTTTATACTTGAGAAAACATTGTGGGAAAAGAAGAAATTGCTTGTCACAAGCAATTTCTTTTTTTTCAACAATATTTTCTACCCTACTGAATGGTTATTTTTCAAATTAAATCCAATATAATTTGTCGTCTGCAAAACCTTTGAAATTGGACAGGTCTAAAAAATGTTAAAACAGGAAAGGGTTAAATAAATTTGATGAAATAATAATAAATATTCGTTTTTCTACAGGTAATTCCCTTCTCCTTTACCATTCTGGTTACATTTACCCACATTGTGAGGTCATCTATAGAATGAAAATGAAGTTATCTTAGAATACCTTATATGGAACTGTATTTGACACTGTCAGATACAGTTTTTTTCTGACATTTTGATTTTGTCTACACATATAATATATATATTTTACAAGAAATATTTGTAAGTTAATAAAATTAAATACTAGGGAAAATCTGGGAATGGTACAATATAAATCTCAAATATAACTCATTATATATTGGAAAATTATACTAATATTTATCTTGAAGGATAGAAAAATTTTTAATATACTAGAAAACATTGTGGAAAAAGAAGAAATTGCTTGTAACAAGAGCCATGTCAGACATGGCAATCCCCGAGGTAAAAGCTTGATAGTAAACTAAGTTTTGATTCTTGTACGCTGCACTTCTCCTCAATGAGATCTATCCACCTATGCAGTTTCAAGTTGATTGCTATTATACTTTCAGAGATATGCCCCGGAATAAATCTATGTCTTTGAAATAACAGAGGGCAATATCCCATGATCCCCCTATAAAGTTTCAAGTTGGTAGCAACTATACATTTGGAGATATGCTCTGTACAAGCTTAGTGACAGATTGACGGACAGAGACTATTACTATATCCCCTGCGCCCAAAAGGCTGGGATAACAAGCAATTTCTTCCTTCCCCTCTTTCCACATCTAGTCATTCCTCTTGATAGTATAGGTTGCTCTTTTTGTAGTGAACAAGTGTGCCAAGTTTCAAGTGAATGCCTTTAGAACAAGAGATATCACAAATGTCAAAGTTTTTGCACGACAATGACACCAAGGCTAATGCAATACCTCGGGTTTTCTCCGAAAACAGCCAAGCTAAAAATTAGATTCATAAAATTCAACTTTTGATTTGTATAAGTTAGTTATACAACTCTATTTCTTTGAGAAATACACCAGTAACAAACATCTCACCATATTATTTTCTCTAGTTCTATTCAGTGCATCTTTAGCATCTATCAGTAGGTTATCAGCCTCCATGTTGTTATCTGATATGGTCTCATTTTTACCATCCATGTCTTGTATCAATTGCTGAAAAGATCATAAACAAGCCTTAACTAGTTGCCCAAGTGTTTAGCCCATTGATATTTGCCAATAATGTGTCTCACCATAGTATAAATTATGAATACAAATTCTATAAGATTTGATTGTCAATAGAAATTTTTTCAAAGCAATCTCTTATTTTTTTCTACTCAGATATTATACAATTATTTCATTATCTATACCTACATACACATCAAAAAGAATATTACAAATAATTGTGAAAGTTGCTCTTTGATCATAGAAGGAGGTGGGCTTCTATCAGAATAACTTGTTGACACTAAAAATTGGCAAAAAATAAACCTTTTTCAGCAGTAATATAGGGGATGGGTGCTTATTAGAATATGCGCAATTATTAGAATAAATATTTTTCCTAATTATTTAGATTCTATATCAAATTGCTTAGCAGTCTCTCTAATACCTTTCTTCTTTATTTCTTGTGAATTACTCTGTCTATGACACTACAGCTTTTAACAAATTACCAGACAGCAAATTCTAGACTAGTTCAATTTGAAAGAGGTTATAGATGTCATTTTAAATTGGGCTAAAATTAGAAAATAATTGCCAAATAATTTAGACAACATTGTAAGAAAAGGAGAAATTGCTCATTACAATAAATTTCTCTTTTTCCCACAAAGTTTTCCATTATCATATTTCCTCAAGGCCTCTAAAATTGGCACTATGTGGTAACCTTTTAAATGTTTTACCTTAATTCTATCAATCATTTCCCGTAACATATCAAACTTGTCTGGCAGTCTCTCAGATATCTTGATACTCTTCTCCACTTGGTCCTGCAAATCTTTCAGTCTATCCACCAGCTCATTGGCCTTTTCCTCAACACTTGTAGTATTCGTGACTCTCTGGTTTTGGAACAGGATTCTTCCTGACAAATCTCTGGCAAGGCTAAACCAAGATTTGTGAAATAATCAGATATATCATCGTTTTCTTTCTAAAACCTCGTAACTACAGTTTGATTCAAGCTGTAGTTACGAAGTTTTCAAACAACAACAACAATGTAGGATTTAAAGCAATATTAGATAAGTAATTAATGTCAATTACCATGTGACAGTATCTGTTTCAAATCAAATTAGTCACATGATTTTCATTAACCATTTCCTATTCAATCGCTGGTTTTACTTCCATGTCAATATGTAACTGAGAAAATGTAGTAGAAAATTTCTTCTTTTTCCACAATATTTTCTTCCGTACAGAATGGTTATTTTTCAATATTAAATCAAAATAGATTTTTCGTCTGCAAAACCTTTGAATTTCGACAGGTCTAATATTTGCAAAAACAGGAAAGAGTTAAAATATCAGTTAGTGACAAATGAAAAAAACTTTTTACAAATGCCAGAAAAATGTTAGTGAATCTAGAAAATTAATTTTTTACCCCTGGCCTCTAGAATGACAAGATATGCCATGTACAAAATGAGTTGGCTAGATATGGTATTTTTGGAGAAAATAGTCCCAGTTCCTAGACCAGTAACAACACCTTTTTGGACTTTATATGAAAGTTGTAACCTTGAAGTTCTAGCCATTCAAGTAATTCTTAACCCTTTCCTGTTTTGTAAAATTTTAAACCTGTCTAAATTCAAAGGTTTTTCGGATGAAAATTGAAAGAGGATAAAATTGGATAAAAACGTTGAGTAGGGTAGAAAATATTGTGGAAAAATAAGAAATTGCTTGTTACAAACAATTTCTTCTTTTTCTACAACATTTTTTCAATTATAATTATACAGGGACGTAAAACTAGGGATTGAAGAGGAATGGGTTATTTATCGTTTCCTTTTCAAATGACATCAGTTTGGACTTGTCTAAATTTTGCTGTCTAACATTTAGTAGACCAATTTTGATAAAAGGAAAATTAATTATGGAAAACATAGAAGAGGTATTGCATGAAACAAGCAATCTATTCCTTTGTATTAATATTGGCTTTTCGGAAATGAAACTTAATATTCCAATCAAACAAACATTGAAATAGCTTTCCCTACTTCTAATAATTTGTATCAGATTGAAAAAAAATGTTTGACCCCTTCCCGAATAATCCTGCCCTCTTAGGCCCCAAGGAAAAAGCTTAGGAAAACATTAGAGAACAAAGAAATTGCTGGTAACAAACAATTTCTTTGATTCCCACAATCTTTTTAAACAAGAAAGCAAAAGATCTCTTAAATATTACCAACTTAAAATTGGTGTCTGAAATTTCAGCTTTGACTAGTCAAAAAATTTTGTTGTCTGGTGATGGGTAAGTATTGGTTGATTGATTGATTGAATGGGGTTTAACGCCACTTTTAACAGTATTTCAATCATATCATGGCGGCTGAAGCATCTAACAATGGATTCCCAATGGACTACCAGTACATCCTTTCCTAGCCTCCAGCTACTATCCCACTTAGGTTTACCATTATCAACCCATTGGTGAGAGACAAATGTTGGAAAGGATATGTACTGCTGCCGGGGATCGAACCTATGACATTCTATGAAGATTAGGAGTCTGACGCACTACTGACTGCGCTATGACGGCAGCCCAGGTAAGTATTGGAATTTCTTACTCTGATTCCGTCTGTGCTCCTGCTGTGTGCATGGAGAAATCTCTAGCTTTGATTTCAGCAAGTATTCTTTTAGCTTCCTCCAGTGAGGCTGTCACATTAACACCACTTCTATTGTGGAAGGTAGATTCAACATCTTTCACCAAATCATCTACTAAATCTACAGAAAAGAGCAAAATAAACCACTATCAGATCAAGAGTCAGAAACACAAGAAAACACAACAGATTTAACTCATTACCAGATGGCATAATTTCAGACTGGTCCAAATTGGAAGGAGAGACAGACAACAGTTTAAAGTTTATGAAAATTTAGATTTGTTCAACTTTCTTGATAGAAAACACAGTGAAAATTAAGAAACTGCTTGTAATAAGCAATTCATTCATTTTTCACTATGTTTTCCAAATTGTTTTTTTTTTTTGAGGGGCGTCCAAAAGTGTCTCTGTGTGGAAATGGGTTAAACTGTTTAGTCAAATAACTTGTTTTTGTGATACTGATGGGTTATGTCCTTGAAAAAGACTCTTTTTTTTCTAACCAATATGACAAACTTATTTTCATGGCAATAAATGCTTTGACCAATTCCCCCATGATCCAACTTTTTGATGCCCCCAAACAGAGAGGCTATAGAAAACATTTCGGAAAATGAAGAAATTGCTTGTAAAGGGAATTTCATTCACTATCTGCAATGTTTTCTATCCAAAATGACAAAATATTTTAAATTCAATCAACTTGCAGTAACTGTTATCACCTGCAGCTTCATTCAATTTAGACCACTCTAAAAATATTTGTAGAAATGAGTTAAATTGTTGAGAGAAATTGTTGACAGACACATGACAAAGACCCACAATTACACACGATGCCAGACATTGAGCAATGACAATGGCTCACCTTTAGCACTTCCTTCTCAGGTGAGCTAAAATAAATTATTGAATGGAGACCCAAACATCATAACATCATAACTGCTTCAATCAGTTGTAGTTTTGACGTTTGAGTTAAAAAACACGCCGAGATGCTTAGCATAAAATTTATGCCAAAGTTCAAAGTTTGCTTCTGTTCTAAATTAATCCTTTATTTAATCGATTGATTCTTTGATTAACCCTTCCTGGATAAACCCGGGATTTTACGTCTGTGATTTTATACTTGAGAAAACATTGTGGGAAAAGGAGAAAGTGCTTATAATAAGCAATTTCTCCTTTTCCCACAATGTTTTCTACCACATAGGATGGTTTTATTTGGAATTGCACCCAATTTTCATTGTCGTCTGCATCCTCTTTCAATTTGGACCAGTCTAAAATTCCAAAAACCAGGAAAGGGTTAACAGCGGCAATCTGTCAATTACTTTCTAAACCCATTACCAGGTGACAAAATTTTAGATTTGTTCAAAAGGAAAGAAGTTGCAGACAACATTTCAAAGTTTATGAAATTTTAGATTATTTCAAATTTCTGGTTGCAAAACATTGTGAAAACAAGAAATTGCTTCATTCTCCACAATGTTTTCCAAAGCATTTTTCTTGAGGGGCGTAAAAAGGAGGGCTTGTGTGGGAATGGGTTAAGATGATTCAAATGGGCAAATATTCATTGCATTAAGTCCAAAATTATACCTGTAACATCCATACTGAGTAAGTTTATCCTACTTTCTATTTCCTCAGCACTAAGTTTCAAAGCTCCGGCATCTTTTCTACTCTCTTCACTGTCTCTGTTTAGAACATCAACCTGTGAAAATTCATTATTAAACATTTATTAAATGTTTGTGTGTTTAACTAAATTTCAAGGCAAAATTCAGTAAAAAGCTTCTAAATGAACTTTAACCATTTGAGCCAAATTAAAGATTTTGAATTTGAATATTTTAAATAATCTCTATTAACTTACATATCTTTGTATTACAGTTTGTACAAAAATTCTGATTCATTGCAACAAGCTAGTAGTTTTAACTATTTTCTCAATTACAAGACTTTTTTTGAATTCAGAGGAGAAACAAGAGCACCGCCTACAGGTGCCCACGCTCGGCTGTTGGGTGCTGGATAGTAGATAAAATGCATCTAGAGTTATCCCCCTTGATAGTATAGCTTGCTGTTTTGAGAGTGAACAAGTGTGCCTAGTTTCAAGTGAATGCCTTTATTAGAACCAGAGATATCACAAAATGTCAAAGTTTTCGCACAATGACGATGACACGAAGGCTATCGCAATACCTCGAGTTTTCTTCAAAACTTCAAAAACAACCAAGCTAAAAAAGGCACATGAGCCTGTGACATTTCCAATAATTGTTGGACCAGAGCTGTCAATCAAAAACTGATTGACCACTCCAATCAATTATTTAGACTGGAAATTAATCATGAACTCAAGCACTTATCAAGCATTTTCGTTGGTTTAACACCTTAAATATTGTAACTACAAATTATTCAAGCTGTAATTAGGTGCCAAACAATTTTTTTTTTGTTTTATTCTGAACATTTATTTAGAAAAACTAATATTCTTTTGTTGGAATTATCGTGTCGGAGGTCAAAGTGCATGGCCAACAATCCATCATTTCCACATGAGTGTAAAACATCAACAGAGAGCAGCCTTGACAGCCATTCAGTGCCTCATCCCATTAGCACACAGCAAAGCTTTAGACTGATCCAAATTGAAAGGATTTACAGACGATAATTCAAAGTAAATGTTTTTTTTCTCAAATAAAAATCGATAATATATTGTCATCTGCAAATCCTTTGGATTTGGAGAGGTTCAAAATTTTGCAAAACAGGAAAGGGTTAAAGCTACTGTTGTTAAAAAGAAAAAAATCACAATAGATATTAACCCTTTCCTGTTGTTCCAAATTTTAGACTGGTCCAAATTGAAAGAGGTTGCAGGTGTCAATGAAAATCAGATGCAATTTGCAAAGAAACAATCCCATGTTGTAGAAAATATTGTAGGAAATGGAGAAATTGCTTGTTACAAGCTATTTCTCCCTTTTCAACAATATTTTCTCAAGTATAAAATCACAGCAACGAAAAATCCTGGGTTTGAACAGGAAAGGGTTAAACAACAACTGCTACTTTCACTGCTTTTGATTTCCATGCAACTCTGTAGGGGATTTCATTCAACATTACCGGTTAGGGTTTTAAATCTTTTTGTAAATTTTTTCATCATCCACAATGTTTTCAAAAGCTTGTCTTGAGTGGAATAAAAAGCAGAATTGAATGGTAATGGGTTTACTCAGGCTTCTTTTCATCAAACTTTTATCCAGAGTTTTACAGAACCTACCTGATTGTCAAGATCATCAGCTTTGACATTTAACACATCAAGCTGATCTTGTAGATCTAGTACAGCTCCCAGTCTCATGTTCTGTAATCTCTCCTAGTGGTTAGTAAATATGGTGGATACAAACAATTAAAAAATACATAATATACATTTTGTATTGAAATGGTATAATCATCATACAGGTTTACAGTATGTGAAAAACTTTCACCAAAAAAGGATCATCTGGGCAGTGCAAAATGTATCCTGTCTCGTTCAACTGTGCAGTCAGACCGGAATTGAAACTTTTTTGTCAGATTTTCTGGTTGGTAAATGGTCATTTTGACTCTCTTGTTATTCATATTCACACTATCAACTCTGGTTGACCTCTGCTAGGTACTATCTGTTTCCCCAATACATGCACTGTAAACTTCCCGGATGGCCCATTTTTGGTGTGACAATCATATGAATATCAAAGTTCTAGTAACAACTCTTCTCCTGATTAAATCAAAATCTACTTCCAATTGATTTCTTAACCAAATATCACACAACAAATTTTTACATAGTTCCAAATTCAAAAAGGTTGAAGGAACAACTTTTAGTTGATCTGATTTTAATTATTTTGTCTTTTTTAGGAAGAAAACATTGTGGATAATGACGAAATTGCTTGTTACAAGCAAGTTCATCATTTTCAACAATGTTTTTTCAGCCTTTTCTTTCATGTTGTAAAGAAGTCGGATTGAATGGAAATTGTCTAAGCAAGTATTTAGTAAATAAATCGGCTATAAAAGTAGAAATTGCACCATTGTGTAAAATTTTGAAATATACTGCCCATATAAAGAATTTCCATATTATTTATCAGGAGAAAAGTTGTCATAAATCCTTCACCAATTTATATCGGGATTCATTCGATATTATTTTTACTTTATTATAACAATACAGTAGTCTAAATATATTACAAATAGATATTTACTCTTCCTCTATTGCCTTATGTTGTAGAAACTTGTTAACTTGAGAATACAGTAGTTATATGACATGCAAAATTATGTAACAAAGGTAACAATTCCAAATGATTTACTTCCAGACAACAAAATCTTAGAAAAAGGTTAGGTGCTTGCAAGAATCAAATAAACAAAGAAATAATGGGAAATTTCCAAATAGAAGGAATACAAAAACAAGAAGGATGTTGGACCTGTGGTGCTCATCTGAGATAATGGATATTTTTCTTTCAATAGTCTAACCTAATGCTAAGGTTAAGATACATGTAGGCCTGACAATACTTGATACATCTATGGGCTCTGTATCTGGAGATCCAAAAGTCTTAATGACAAATTTCAAGGCTTTAGGACTTGCATTAAAACTGTTTGGTTGATTGAATGGGGTTAAAGCCACCTTTAACAGTATTTTAGTCATATCATGGCCACTGCAGCACCTAAACATGGATTCCTGGTATTTCTCACACAAGTACTATCACTACATCCTTTCTGAGCCTCGAGCTTATCACTCCACATAGGTTTACGATTATCTACCCATTGGTGGCAGACAAATGTCAGAGAAGGATATGTGCTGTGGCCCGGGATCAAACCCATGGCAGCACCTAACCATGGATTACTAGTATTTCTCACACCAGTACTAATATGCTATCTGTACTTACAGTCAGAACTCTGGTCTCATTCCTAATTCTGTTGAGTTTTCTTACAGGAAGTACAATATTTACATCACTTGGATCAAAGTTTAACTGTGCTGTCATGTTTTCTATCTTATCCATATCAGCCATTAAACTCCTAGTACACCCCTCGTCACATGCTGAAGATATATTGAATGCAGGATATTGAATGGTCACAAAACCTTTTGTTTAACCCATTCCCTCACAGACTGTTTTGACATCACAAGAAAAATATTTCGTAATAAACTTAGTTTGAAATGAAGCTTGTAACAAGCAATTTCTTAAATTCATACAGTGTTTTCAACCCAGAAAGTAGAAAAAATCTAAAATCTTATATCCTTCAAATCGTCGTCTGCAACTTCTTTGAATTTGGACAAGTCTAAAATTTTGTCGTCAGGTAACCAGTTAAAGAGTCGTCTTAAAACAGATAAAACAGGATACTATCTGTTTCAGATGATGAGTTTAATGATTCCCTGATAGAAGAATTCCATGGCTTTAACCCTTTCCCACACTGTAAAATTTTAGACCAGGCCAAATTTAAAGAAGTTTCGAATGAAAATTTAGATTTAATGAAACCTTTAAAATCTTCATCTTTTCGGGTAGAAAATCTTGTGGAGAATATAGAAATTGCTTCATTCCCCACAAGGTTTTCTACCTGAAAGATGAAGACTCTGCTATGATGGCGGCGACAAAAGAAAATGGTAAACATTATATAGGAGGTCGATTGTGCACTTCAGGTATGAATGAATGACCTCTTTCTCTTCTGGCAATCTATACTCTGAATATACAGGGTGATTCTTCCTTGAACAGTTACCAGACAACACAATTTTAGACTTGTCCAAATTACAAGATGTTGTATATGACAATTTCATGTGTTTAAACTACAAAATATATGTAATACTGTGTAGATGTAACAAGCAATATATCCTTTTCACATAAAGTTTTAGGAAACGACTAAACACATAGAATGCTGGATTGTGCGATAATGGATCAATCCTGAACCAAATTTTTCATTTCCTAGAACAAAACAATAGCCTCGTGAATTCCTCTTTTTATAAAGGGACAAAGTGTAGGTACCATTTACTTAACCCTTTCCCCGTTTCTAGAAATTTTAGACTGGTCAAATTTGAAAGAAGTTGCGGACAACAATTAATATTTGGTGCAATTTGAAAAGTAATCAACCTACAGGTTAGAAAATATTGTGAGAAAAGAAGAAATTGCTTGTTAAAGTATAAAATCACAGGGACATAAAAACCAGGGATTGAACAGAAAAGGGTTAAGCCAGCAGTTTGCTATTCTAAAAGGCAGGGCAAATCTTTAACTCAACCCATTACCAGACAGCAAATCTTTAGACAGCTCCAAATTGAAGGGAGTTGCAGACGACAATTGAAAGTCTATGAATTATTATATTTGTTCAACTTTCTGGATAGAAAAGATTGCGGAAAATGAAAAATTTGCTTGTTACCAAGCAATTTCTTCTTATTCCACAATGTTTTACCAATTTTTTTCATTGAGGGGCATCCAAAAGCGTCATTGTGTGGGAATGGGTTAACCAAGCAGTTTGCTATTCTAAAAGGCAGGGCAAATATTCAATTTCAATAGTGTTTTTCATAATGTCCGAGTTCACATAATAGGTCACAATTTTCTCACAATAAAGCTTTTAATCGCCCCTCAATATTCAAGCTTTGGTAAACATTGTGGAAAATGAAGGGAGTTGCAGACAACAATTGAAAGTCTATGAATTATTATATTTGTTCAACTTTCTGGATAGAAAATATTGTGGAAAATGAAAAATTTGCTTGTTACAAGCAATTTCTTCTTATTCCACAATGTTTTACCAATTTTTTTCATTGAGGGGCATCCAAAAGCGTCATTGTCTGGGAATGGGTTAACCAAGCAGTTTACTATTCTAAAAGGCAGGGCAAATATTCAATTTCAATAGTATTTTTCATAATGTCCGAGTTCACATAATAGGTCACAATTTTCTCACAACGAAGCTTTTAATCGCCCCTCAATATTCAAGCTTTGGTAAACATTGTGGAAAATGATGAAATTGCTTGTAACTTCTTCATTATCCACAATGTTTTCTACCCCAAAAGACAAAGATTTTAAAGTATTCACTAACTTAAAATTGTTGTCTGCAATATTTTTTTGAATTTGGACTGGTCTAAAATTTCATTGTGTTGGAATGGGTTAAAGCCTTACTTACACACACAAGATCCCATAACAACTGCATATCTTGGCTGACATTGGTCACACTTTACACCCATAATTCCTGGCAAACAAGTGCATCTACCAGTATAGTCGCAGTCAGGGGATACTGATCCTTCAGGATTACAGTTACATAGCCGACATCTACCGCCAGGTGTCGCTGGCTCTCCATAGTAACCTGATGCACAGCTATAGGAGAAAAAGGAGATTTGTAATAAGACAACATTAATGCTCTTAACCCTTTTCTGTTCAATCCCTGGTTTTTACATAGAAACCTGATGCACAGCTACGGAAGATCATAGCACCACCTATGGGTGCCTATGCTCGGCTATTCCATGCTGAATAGTGGATAAAATGCATCTAGAATTATCCCTTGATAGTATAGGTTGCTGCGTCAAGTTTCAAGTGAATGCCTTCAGTAGAACCAGAGATATCACAAAATGTCAAAGTTATTGCATGTCGATGAGAAAAATGACGACGACAATCACACCAAGGCTATCGCAATACCTCGGTTTTATCCGAAAAGCCGAGCTAACAAACAGATTTGTAATAAGACAACATAAGTAGCTCTGAAGCATATCCTTTCATTAACCAATTACAAGAGGACACTCCATCATTTAATGACTAGTTAACAGAAATAATTATAAAAGTTCTTTGCTGAGAAACCTAGAGTTCTGGGGTTTGCAACTATCAGAAATGATTGTGATCTTTATCTTTTTTGCAATGATCTTAATGGAGTCAATTTTTATTTAATTTGCAAATTAAGCCACAAATATCAAAATAAGTCACTCACAATTCACATCTGTTGCCAGTGTATCCTTCTTCACAAGCAGTACAAATCAAGTCTGATCCTATTCTCTCACAGGTTGGACTGAAACTAAAGTTGTAAAGAAAAGTTAGCATAATAAACAACAAGAGCAGCACCTACGGTGCCTACGCTCGGCTGTTGGGCGCTGGATAGTGGACAAAATGCATCTAGTTATCCCCCTTGATAGTATAGGTTGCTCTTTTGATATTGAACAAGTGTGCCAAGTTTCAAGTGAATGCCTTTGTTAGAACAAGAGATATCAAAAAATGTCAAAGTTTTTACAAGACGACAACAATGACAATGACACGAAGGCTATCGCAATACCTTGGGTTTACTCTGAAAACAGCCTAAAAATATACACTAGTTCAAATTTTCCTATGAAGTGATACAGATGTGAGCAAACATTAATGAAGGAGGACAAAATTTTGATCCTTAACTTTGCAATTTACCTCCCTTAACAAAAGTTTTGAAAGTTTTTTCAAACAATCTACAAAAGTGTAATGTTCAAATCTATTTTCAAGACAAAAGTTATAGTCAAGGAAGAAAAAGACAGGTGCATTAACTAGCAAATTAATCACATTCACACAGCTTCCTGCAAACACGGTTGATGAAGACCTTGTGTAAATACAATATATAATATCTATAAGTAATATATTTTTTTTCAATAAAATTTTCTTTTACTTCCAATTTCAACTAAAGAATTTGGATAAGTTAGATAACAGTTAACCCATTCCCACTAAATGACTCTTTCTGACACCCCTCAAGAAAAACAGTAGGGAAAACACTGTGAACAAGGTGCCAAACTGTCACAAGATACGCCCGTCACACTGCTTAATATTAGCTGGGGGTTTGAATAGAACTGAGGTTATTTTGAATGAATATTTTTTGTCAAACAAAGTATGAAAAACAACAAAGGACAATAACTCTAAATATATGCTAGGTAGAGTTATGGTTCTTGTACACTGCACTCCCACTTGGTGAGCTCTATCCATCCATGAAATTTCATGATTCTAGCTATTATACTTTTAGAGATATAATCCGGACAAGATTCAAATATGAAAAAACAACAAAGGGCAATAATTCAAAAAATAGGCTAGGTAGAGTTATGGTTCTTGTACACTGCACTCCAACTTGGTGAGCTCTATCCATCCATGAAATTTCATGATTCTAGCTATTATACTTTAAGAGGTATACTCCGGACAAGATTCAAATATGAAAAACAACAAAGGGCAATAACTCAAAAAATAGGCCAGGTAAAGTTATGGTTCTTGTACACTGCACTCCCAGTTGGTGAGCTCTATCCATCCATGAAATTTCATGATTCTGGCTATTATACTTTTTGAGATATACTCCGGACAAGATTCAAGTATGAAAAACAACAAAGGGCAATAACTCAAAAAATAGGCCAGGTAAAGTTATGGTTCTTGCGCACTGCACTCCATCTTGGTGAGATCTATACACCCATGAAATTTCATGATTCTAGCTATAATACTTTTAGAGATATACTCCGGACAAGATTCAAGTATGAAAAACAACAAAGGGCAATAACCCAAAAAATAGGCCAGGTAGAGTTATGGTTCTTGTGCACTGCACTCCCCCTTGGTGAGATCTATACACCCATGAAATTTCATGATTCTAGCTATTATACTTTTAGAGATATACTCCGGACAAGATTCAAGTATGAAAAACAACAAAGGGCAATAACTCAAAAAATAGGCCAAGTAGAGTTATGGTTTTTGCGCACTGCACTCCGTATTGATAAGAAGAATATAACTGCCAAGTTTAAAGTAAATCGGACTTAGGATGACAGAGTTATGCTCCGGACAAAGAAGTGGACACCGCCCGGACGCCCGGACACCACGGGTGATCCCATAATACGTCCCGTCTTCGACGGGCGTATAAAAATGAAGAAATTGCTGTTACAAGCAATTTCTTCATTTTCCACTATGTTTTCTACCCAGAGAGTTGAAAAAATCTAAAATTTCATAGACATTAAATTGTCATCTGCATCTCCTTTCAATATGGGCCAGTCTAAAATTCTCTCATCTGGTAAAGGGTTAAGTCAACTGGTATTTCTTACTTATTTGATGCTACTTCTAGTGGACATGCACATCTCTGGCAGTCGGATGCGGTACCTCTAGTAGCGTCCCCGTAATAACCTGACGCACATAATTGACAATTATCTCCAGCTGTGTTATGTGCACAGTTCTGAAAATAATGAAATCTAAAGATAATAGATGTATAAGCTTTCTTTTCCTTAAAAATCATCCATACTTTAGCTTATCCCATTCCCCTGCAATCCGACTTTTATAAGCCAATAATGGAAAAAGTCTTGGAAAACACTGTAGAAATAAAAACTGCTTGTTTATCCATTGATTTCTATCTCATAAGACTTTTAAAAAATTATAGATTTGAAATGATAGCATAAAATCTTTTTTACTTTGGACCAGTCTAAAATATTATCGTCTGGTAACTTGTTAATAAGCTGTTTACGCCTTTACTATGATTCAGAATTTTAGACTTGTCCAAATTCAAAAAAGATGCCAACAAGAATATTAAGTAAATGAAATTCTTAAAATCTTTGTCTTTGTTGGTAGGAACATTGTGGAAAATTAATTTCTTTTAATCAGCAATTTCTTCATTTTCTACAATGCTTTCAAATAGCTTTTGGCATAAAAAAGCAATATTGTGTAGGATTTGGTTGAAAGATTATTTTTTCTTTTATTGTTATAATTATCATGATTGCCATTGAGTAACAATATTTCATTAATTCACTAATTTACCCTTTATTTTACTGCTTTTTATTTGCTTTTAACAAGCACATCACAACATAGTACCTATTATTGTGTTAGCTTTTATTCATCAGTGCCAATTAATGAACTACAGGACAAGGTCCTTGAAAATTAAAATTATTAAAACAAGAGGACCATGATGGTCCTAAATCGCTCACCTGAGGCATCTGCAAATTACAGTACTTTTTGTATAGATAAAAATTCTTTGTAGTTAGATTTCAATGAATCTTTAATTACCATCAGCAACTTCTTTTAATGTGGACCAGTGTTAACAAGAGAATTTGATATTGCTTTGAGCATTTTACCTAATTTGGGGCCTCTGGGGTGGGGCCATTTTGACCTAATTGGTATAAACTGACCAACCTTGGTAGAGAACAATCTGGATGTACTATAAACAAAAATGAATGCATTACAACTTATACATGGAGAGCGGAAGATATTTGAACATGCTCTTATTGAGCAATTTCCATAACTTTAGATGCCTTGAGAAGGGCCATTTTTGTCCAAAGGAGATAAACATGGTAGATAACAATAATGTTATCCTGTTTTTAACATAAATGTTCTAGGAATTATATTTTAGAAGAACAATTCTTTCAATGTGATTTACGCAACTTTCGACCCAAGGAGCAGAGACATTTTTATCCTAAGAGCATATTTTCCTGTAACATAGTACAAAATTATTTAATCATGCTACATACCAGATATGAATGTCCTTCACCTTGTATTACAGGAGAAGACTTTTGTAGTTGCTCTTGTATTTCAGGAGAAGACTTTTGAAGTTGCTCTAATTGGGCGTTTTCCAAAAATTTGGACCTCTGGGGCACTGCCATGTTTTATCCCAGGACTAGGATTTTAGCTAACATGGTAGAGAACCATCTGGTTATGCTATATACCAAATATGAATGACTTAAGACTTCGTAGAAAATACTGTTGAACTTAGTCTAAATGAGCATTTTTTACGAACTTTGGTCACCCAGGGAAGGGGTGTTTTTTAACCTACAAACATAATTTAATCAAAATTAATAGAAAACAGCCAGGCTATGCTACACTCAAAATATATATGCCCTCTGCCTTAAAGGAAGATTTTTCTATTATAACATACACAAATTTTGCATTTTCCCAATTTTGGACCCCTAGTGTGGGGCCTTTTTTGATCCTAGGAGGACAACTTTAAGTGATGTAGTACAAAACCATCTAGTAATGCTAATTAAGCGTTTTTTCCGAACTTCAGACCTGAGGGGCGGGGCCATCTTCGACCTCAGAAATTAAATATTGAAAAACTTAGTTAAGAACATTGTGATTTAAAATATAAATGCCTTTGACCATGTAGTCTATGAAAAGAAATAACCTAAGATTTACAAAAATTTCCCATTTTCATTGTGTGAATGGGTTAATGCACATACACAGAATTACTATTGTTAAAACAATTATAAAATCACCTCTCATTCCCACACAACGACACTTTTTCATGGACTCTAGATAAAAAACTTAGAAAAACATTGTAAAAAATGAAGAAATTGCTTGTTACAAACAATTTTGTCATTTATCCTCATTGTTTATTTCCCAAAAGAGTTGCCATCTGCAACTTTTCAATTTAGACCAGTCTAAAATCTCAAACAAGAGCACCACCTACCGGTGCCTATGCTTGGTTGTTGGGTGCTGGATAGTGGCCAAAATGCATCTAGAGTTATATCTAGTATCTAATGTATCTAGAGTTTATAGGCTGCTCTTTCGATAGTGAACAAGTGTGCCAAGTTTCAAGAGAATGCCTTAAGTAGAACCAGAGATATCACAAAATGTCAAAGATTTTGCATAACGAGGATGACACGAAGGCTATCACAATACCTCGGGTTTTCTCCTAAAACAGCCTAGCTAAAAAACATGAAAATGAGGAGACTCAAAAAGTATTGTGTTGGTTAAGGATTTAATAGTAAAACTATTTAAAACGTGTATCTTCAACCATGGGATGTCATTGGTTTGTTCCTGGCCGCAGCACATAACCTTTCCGACATTTGTCTCTCACCAATTGGTGGCTAATCGTAAACCTAAGTGGGACAGCTGCTGGAGGAAAGGAAGGAAAGGATGTAGTGGTAGTACTGGTGTGGGAAATACCAGGAATTGATTGTTAGGTGCTCCAGCCACGTGATATGATTGAAATACTGTTAAAGTGGCGTTAAACCCCAATCAATCAATAATTCTAAACGCGTAATGACTTCCAATCTTTTACAGCATATCACTTACAAGACATATTCCAGTCTCTCTATCACACACAGAACTATGACCAAAACACTGACATTTATCTACGTCTCCAATAAAGTCTATCAAGTTTTCTACATCAATTGGACCGATATTGGGCACCCGGAAATATCCATCAGCTGGGTTCTGAAGTAGAAACAGATTAAAATCTATTTAACCCTATCCTGTTTTTTTGACAGTTTAGACTGGTCCAAATTGAAAGAGGTTGCATACGACATTAAAAATCAAATGTAATTTGAAATGAAACCATCTTATAAGATAGAAGACATTGTGGGAAAAGGAGGAAATTTCTTAACCCTTTCCTGTACAAATACGGGATTTTACGTTGCTGCTATTTTCTACTTGAGAAAACATTGTGGAAAAGGGAGAAATTGCTTGTAACAAGCAATTTCTCCTTTTTCCGCAATATTTTCTACCACATATGATGGTATCATTTCAAATTACATCAAATTTTTATTGTCGTCTGCAACTTCTTTGAATTTGGACCAGTCTAAATTTCAAGAAACGGGAAAGGGTTAAAGGATTTCTTTGATATTTTCACTGATCTCTTTACCAGATGACAAAATTTTAGACTAGTCCAAAATCAAAGAAACTGCAGGCAATAATTCAAAGTCACCAATTTCCATTATCTCAGGACTACTAGGTAGAAATTGATGTAAAAGATACAGAAATTGCCAATAAGAAGCAATTTCCATATTGTCTTCCTTAACCCTTTTCCTGAGAGGTGTCAAAAAGCAGGATTGTGTTGTAATGGGTTAAACCATTCCCATACAATGACGCTTTTAAACGCCCCTCCAGAATAACAATTAGGGAAAAGGTTGTTTAATGAAGAAATTGCTTGTAACAGGCAATTCATCCGTTTAACAGAATGTTTTCTATCTAGAAAATTGAAAAGATCTAAAAATTTCATAAACTTTTAATTTTGTCTATAACATGTTTCGATTTGGACCTATCTAAAATTTTGATGTCTGGTAATGGGTTAAAATGACATATCCCTGCCTTGAGTGGATAACAGCCACTATATAGGCATGGCTAGCCATCTTTCAATTGGTTAACCCATTCCCACATGAGAAAATCTTAGACTGGTCCAAGTTGAAAGAAGATGCAGATGACAATTTAGGTTGATA